>JARFXV010000377.1:0-547500 GCA_031761425.1 Cosmopolites sordidus
AGTTTGGCACAGTATATACCAGAACGTTCACTACCAGACTACACCAACTTTAGCACAGTTATCAGCAACTGGATTGACAAATCTGGTCACCCTGTGGTAACTGTTACAAGAGATAATGATGATGTTATTTTAACTCAGGTAAGCGGTTGTATATGTATATATATATATTTATATATATTATATATATATATTATATATATATATATATATATATATTATATTATATAGATATATATATATATATATATATATATATATATATATATATATATATATATATATATATATATCTCTACATATTACATCTAATATTTTCACCGATGGTAGATAATATATATAGATAATAGAATGTTTCTAAATCATTCCGGGTGTCGATCCGTTGAAGAGATCCCTGTGAAGAGTCACGACGTTTCGCCAAAATCGCATTTGGCATTTTCAACTGTTGTCCGCTTCGACTCTTCACTATATATATATATATATATATATATATATATATATATATATATATATATATATATATATATATATATATATATATATATATATATATCCCATCCAGGTTAATATACCATGCCATTGTGCTTGGCTTTTATCGACTACGAAAAAGCATTTTACTCCATCTCAAAGCAGTCATAATAGATGCACTGCTTAGCCAGGGGGTAGACAAAGCATATGTAAACCTATTAGGATCGATATATGATGGAGCTACAGCGACAATACACCTTGATGATCTTGAAGTGGGAATTAATGTAGAACGAGGTGTACGGCAGGGTGACGCAATATCGCCTATTCTTTTCTTAGCTTGCCTGGAAAAAGTTTTCTATAATCTGGATTGGGAACAGGATAGTGTAAAGATCAAAGATGTGAACGTAAACCATCTTAAATTTGCAGATAATATCGTTCTTCTTTCACAAGACCCATAGGAGCTGCAAAGACGCATACAGAGCTGCAAAGGGCTGGCGAACCATTTGGCTTAAAAATAAACTTAAAAAAGAGTCAGGTTATGTTCAATAAATTTGCTGATGACAGAAGAATTTCAGTCTTGGGAAGGGATTTGGAGATTGTGGACAACTTTATATATCTTGGGCAGATAATTTTAATGGAGGGGGATACCACTCGGGAGGTGCAACGGCGTGTTAAATGTGGCTGGCAGGCATTTGTCAGGCTCAACATAGTGTTTAAGAGCAGACTCCCACTTTGCCTGAAAAGAAAAGTCTTCGCTCAGTGCGTCCTGCCCATTATGACATACGGAAGTGAAACCTGGACACTCACATCGTAATCATTTCAAAGACTTCAGGTAACACAGAGGGGAATGGAAAGATGTATGCTTGGCATTACAAAACGAGACAGAAAGCCCTGCACATGAATCAGGGAACAAACGAAAGTGCGTGACATCATTGAAGAATAAAGCAATTGAAATGGATATGGGCAGGCCATATAGCGAGGCGATGGGACGGCAGATGGACTAAGGCAATCCTGGGGGGTGTTCTCAAAGTTCAATCATTTATTTTAACAGGTTGTAAAACTCGCAAAAAGAAGTAATTTTACCAAAAATCATTTATATAAAAGTTGCAAAATAAAGAAGTTATTAATAGTAACAAAATTTGAAAACACATCTGACTTTTTTATATTTTCGATCACTGCGTTGTAGAACTCGCAGAAGAAGTCAATTTAGCAAACATCATTTATATAATAGTTCCTGAAAAACAAAAATAAAAATGTTACATGTCCACGAATAACATCACAAACATTTTCGATGCGTTGTTGTAGTTCTTCCACAGTATTTACTTCTCTATCGTGATAAACTAACTTTTTTAAATCGCGGGGCGTTAAATCCGTTGAGCGTGCAGGCCCAGAAATGGGTCCATTGCGCCCTGTCCATCTGTTAGAAAATTCATTATTTAAATGTTCGTTAACTGCTAGTCTAAAATCTAAAATGTGGCGGAACTCCATCATGTATAAATCACATATTCTGTCTAACATTTAAAGGAATATCTTGTAATAATTGTCGCAGATTGTTTTGAAGAAAATCTAAATAATTTTCGTCTGTCAGTCGACCTAGAAGACCTTTCTGGAACTTTGATATAAATGATTTTTACTAAATTGACTTCTCTTTGCGAATTCTACAACGCGGTGGTCGAGAATATCAAAATGTCAGGTCTGTTTTAAAATTTTAATAACCTTAATTTTTAGTAACTGTTAATAACCTCTTTATTTTACATTTTTTATATAAATGATTTTTGGTAAAATTACTTCTTTTTACGCCTTTCACTCTGCTCACTTGTTTCCTCTAGTATACAAAAACACACTTTTTTATTTACTTGATTATGGCCATCGTGATGCTTCTTCTTTTTGGACGGTAAGAAAGTAGGCTGTTGAATTTAAACTCTAAACTAAAAATGGCTACGATCATCAAAATCATCGCAAACGTTCAAAATGATTAAATGATCCCGGATTGAAAGAACGCGATCTTGCCGACATTGTAAACATCTCGATAGATCGTGTTCGCTAAATTTACTTGATCTTTTGGCATATAAAAAAGTTTTCCACTTTATGAGTGTGCTAAAAATGCATTCGAATAAATGCTCGAAAAAATAGATTCCCCATTACATGACAGAGGTGAAGCAGCAGTCGAAACATAATGTAGGAGCAGGTGAAAGTGTGCCAAAGAAAACGAACAATTCCATCTCCAAGAAAAGTCATGGGTATGATTTTCTGAGATTCTTGTGGTGTGGTGCTCATAGACTATCTAGCAGAACCATCACAGAGGAGTATTATATTTCACTGCTAGACCCATTGAAGAGTGTGTGTTATTTGTGGCTCTTAAACTCCATGATCTACATTTCGAAGTGCTTTCACATGCGCTGTATTCGCCGAATATGGCTCCCAGCTATTACTTCATTTTCTTAAACGTAAAAAAAAGGTTTGCTGGCCGGGGATTCTCTTTAAATGATGAAGTCAAAGCTGAGACAACCGCTTATCTTATAGAGTTGAACAAATTTCATTAAACCAAGGGTGTTAAATAGTTGGAAAGTGGTTAGATTATATGTATTGAGTTGCAAGATAGCTAAGTATGAACATATTTGAATTTTTTTTTAAATATCTTGTTTTCTTTATCAGGTGAGAATGTGTAAATTTCCATTTTCCTTGGTTTACCAGATATGAAGAGTATTGTTTTATTTTGTTGTTGAACCAGGTGTATTTAGGTTGGGAACATCTTTTTTCCATCTTTAAAAGTAAAATTGAATAAAAAAGACATACAAATGATTTATTAAAAAATCAAACTAGTACTAGTTTTTAGAGAATGCTCTTACAGACATTTTTATAGCAGTTTCGGGTATATGTCTATTTCAAAAAACTTGTCAGAATTGAACTGATTAATTCTTTTACTGGAACGTTTGAGGTGAAACACTAAACTCAAAAAGATTTACCATCAAACACCAAATCACTTTTTTAACATCTTGACGCGCGTTTTGCTAACCATGATTATCATTTCTGTTAATCTGTTAATTATCATTCTGTTAATTAATTATGATGATTTATTTTCATTGTTAAACAATTTTTTGTATTATTGCAGAACCGATTTTTGCTCAGTGGTAGTGACAATACCCAATACTTTGTGCCTATATCATATACTCTGTCTAGTGATTTGACTCAGTTCTCTAACACGACTGTCAAGGAATGGTTATTGCCTGGCTTCAACCTCACCATCAAAAATGCTTTGAAGGATAACAGTTGGATTGTAATAAACAACAAACAATCGGGCTTTTATCGTGTTAATTATGACAAATCTTTGTGGACTGAAATCAAGTCAACTCTTCGCTCGAATCTAAGCAACATCGACGTATTGAACAGAGCTCAAATAGTCAGTGATGCGTATAATTTTGCTCGAGCTGGAAAAACTACGGTTATGAATGACTTTTCTTATGCGGATGTGCTGGATATTTTGCAGTATATGGAACATGAAACTGATTATTATCCTTGGTATGCAGCTATAATTGGAAATAATCATTTACTTCAAAGAATTGGGTAAGTGTAATTGTTAAAACACATTATATGACTCACTAAAAAATATCCTCGATTTTACAGAGAATTGTTCTAATACGAGGTGTGTAAATAAAGCAATGAGACGTTATTTTTGAGAGTTATCAAAGAAGTTGCCTTGGTGGCTTTCCAAGGCGCTGGAGACCGCTTGCCTACTTTTCATAGCAGTCCTGGAATCTTCTTCGGCTGGTCGATTTTTCAATATTCTTTCAAGGTCTTTACAATGGACTCCAATATCCTAAAATAGTGTCCTTTGAGGTGATTCTTTAATCTTGGGTAAAACAAAAAGTCACAAGACTCAAGTATGGTAAATAACAGGTCTGTGGAGTCACAGTCATGCAGCACCTAGATGTTCTTAATGTTCAGTCTCAGACAAATGAATTTTTTTCTAAATCTTTCTCTCGGTAAAAATGCTGGTTTACCGTTTGGTATTGAGCCACAAATTTATTAGGGGATATGAAAAAACCATTCGTGACTTTGGCGCTTCGTTTCCGGGTCCTATTCAAAAATTCAAGACTCGTCACCAGTAATGACGCGTTCCAAAAAATGAGAGTTATATTCAAGCTACCCAAAAAAGTCAAGCCATATTTCCCTCCTGTCGTCAATTTGATCCTACGAAATGTTTTACGGAACCCTTTTCGCGCACATTTTTTTAATTCCTTATTCATTGGTCAAAATGTGATGAACGGTTCTGTGAAGCAAATTCAAATCTTCGATAACGATCAGAACGCACAATATCCCGGATTCAGCAGCAGCTTCTGCTGCGAGGTTCATCTTTAATCGAGTCTCAGTCTTCTGAGAGTGCTTTGAACCATTTGAAAATCTGGGCCCTTGACAAAACGCTGTTTTCATTGGCCCGTTAAAGTTTTGCAAAAGTTTTCGACGTATTGGATGGACTATTTCTGTTGTATTATATTTATATACATATATATATATATATATATATATATATATATATATATATATATATATATATATATATATATATATATATATATATATATATATATATAGGTGTGTCTTACTATATAAAGTCCTTTTCTGATTTTGTAGTGTACTTGTAAGTACTTCTAATTCACTGTTTTCAAATCTGTTACTTGTCTCGTCGCGATGGCGACGTCTGATTTGAAATGAGCAGTGGTACGTGGAGTACGGATGGAGGATTTCTGTTGTTTTATATATATATATATATATATATATATATATATATATATATATATATATATATATATATATATATATGTATATATACAGTGTCGTAATATATAAAGTCCTTTTCTGATTTATACCAGGATGTAACAAAATTGTATTTTTGAAGTATTTGTTCACTGTTTTCAAAAATTTCACATGGAGATTATTCTTTTGAAATAAAGGCTGTTGTTTTTGATGACCTTAATGCATCTTTGAGCTTCTTAGAACTTGCTCTAGTATCTACAGCCATAGCTGTTTTTAAAACGGCAGCATCGAAAGACTGTGAACGATCTGATATTCCTCTGCCTTCAAGATTCATGCCGGAACTTTTTGGCACTTTCCCCCTCTACTTCGCAAATCTGACGTCGCTTTCAAAGCCGTTTTTTAAATAATGTCTTAAAATTGTCCTAATTTTGCGATTTATTTCACTCATTTTAACGATTTTGTTAAAAGCCGTCGACTAAATATTTCGCAGTGGAATTACTTTAATACTGAAGAAGAAATGTTTATTTGAGTTCTTTATTTATAATGAAAGGAAAAATGCAAATACTTTTTTACAAAAAGGAAGAAACTTATATATTTTAAAATACAGTTATATCTCTTTTTCATTTTCTTATTCTATTTTTTTTTTCTCCATAATTTTAGATATGAATCAAGTGAAGGAATCCAATTTACAAAATGGATGTTAAAACTAATGAAACATGTATATTCTACGGTTCCATTCGAGACAATCAACGAATCTGATCAAGTATATACATTAAAACAGATCCTTATTCTAACAAGAGCTTGCAAATATGGAGAAACAACCTGTATCGAAAAAGCTAAAGCATTATTCGCGAACTATCGACAAAAGGGCGAGAAGTATAAAAATTATCTAAAAAGTCAGAAAAGTTTCTAAATCATTTTTTTGAATTTCAGAGTTCCTAAAAACTTTAGATCGTTTGTTTACTGCAACGCGTTGAGACACAGCACAGATTCCAGAACAGATTTTGATTTTCTGTGGCAAAAATACAAGGAAACTAAGTTGATGTCGGAAATTCTGACGATCTTGGGTGGACTAGCATGCACTGAAGATACAGTTTTGCTGAAAGAGTAATTGGTGATTTTTTTAATTATTTTAAGATATATAAATTTGTCTTTTACAGGTTTTTAGGCAAAACAATCAATGCAACAGAGGGTATTAGGATACAAGATTTCACTTCAGTGTGGAGTTACGTTTACTCAAGCAGTATAACTGGAGCAAAATCTTCCATCGAGTTTATTAAAGATAATTACCAAGCCCTTAACAATTAGTAAGTATATAAATCAGAGTATAGTAAATAGTATATTTCATTCATTCATTGATGTCATTATGAAATATCTGATTCCAGACGGAAGTACCAACTGATTTTAGAGAGATCATTTGATATTAAGACTTATGAAATAATATATTTGAAGTGCACATTTGTTCTGATCTTTAGTTTTCATATAACCGAAAATAAAAAAAAATACTATTTTAAAGCGTTAATAGGGGAGAGTGGGGTAATTACGAATACTTGACTGAAAACTGAAATAAAACAAAACCATTTAAAGTTAGGAAGACTTTTTAATACTGAAAGTCTACTAAAATTATTCAGTCTTAAATTTTCATAATCAACTTAGTTAAATATTCAAAATAAAATCAACTTTAAAAAAATATATAACCATTGGAGTCTAGGATTATCCACAAGCGTGGGATAATCCCCTTTTGATGTGCTTTCACCACTCGTGCAGTTTTCGTGGGCTCATGAGCTACATTTGTAGCATTTAATTAAGTCTTCATTAGGCGGATTTTCGTACTATTCAGCACAAACCAAGCAATAATAATCATTCTCCTTTGCAGCTTCTTTATTGACTTTCCTTTTCTTGCGCAATATATCATCTTTAGCATTAGTTTTGTTCAGTAGCGGCTCGTGGGTTTTTAAAGTGGGAGGGCGTAGAAGGAAATAGTGCTGCTGAAGATGTTTTTGCTTTCCCCTTTCTCCTTTTTACTTTTTGTGCTGTTGGAACCTTATATAGGAGGTAAACCAGGAAAATGAGTTAAAGGAAAGAAATATTTTTTACTGTGATAAATGCTGGAGGGGCTGCGCCCGAACGCCTTCCCTCACGAGCCGCCACTGATATTTTCTGAATAAATTATATAATTAGAGTTATTACACGCGTTTTCAGTTAAAAAAGAAATGTGTGTGATGTATGACGTACATTTTTTTTACTAATTATTTAGCACTAGAAACTGTGAAAATAACTTGCAATTTAATAATTATTAGAAATTAATAGCAGAATAATTTTAATATCATTTTTGAACAAAAAAAAAATCATAGTGAGGATTTGAATTTTAAGTTTAATTGATGTCTTGGATACGCTTGAGATGGCGCCACCGCTTGACACATTTTCCATCGTCCTTTGCAGGATTGGAATACCTTCTTATATATTATTTTTAACCTAAACAGGTTAAGCTATTACCCGTGATTCCCCCACTCTCCCCTATTTGGCTTTTTAAAATAATATGCAGTTTGGCTTTTGATGCACATAACCTCAAAAATTGGTATTGTTCACGATGGAATTATAAAAGGTGGTATCAAAAATTTTGAAAAAAGGCGATTTCTGTCTTGAAAATTAATTGTATGTGGAGTATTTTAAAAGACTGAAACGGACGAATTGCCTGCACTGCTGGAGTTCCATGGTGTTCCATGGTGTGTCATTTCCGTAGATTTACAGATAATAGACAAGATCCGGAAGAAAAGCAGATGAGTTCTGCGTGAATTGTTAGAAGGCAACCAAAATCCATGAAGGGACTGTGCCTTCACTTTGTTTCCAAAGTTCCGGATACAAGGATTTTCTACATACAATCATTATAGATGACAAAAAATTAATATTTTTTGATGAAACCAAAATTAAAAAATCACGGGTTTATTCTAATTAATTTTTGATATCAACACCAATGTCCAATATCCATGTCAAAAAGATCCTGTTTCATGATAATGCCGGACCATAATTTGCGAGAGTGACTTAGGAGCATATCTTTGCATTAAACTGGAAACATCACCAGCAAGCAGCATATAGCTTAGATATGGTGCCTTCTGATTATCACGTATGGTAGTCGCTGTAACAGCACTAAATGTATTGAATTGCAAGATGACTACGCTGAAATATAAGAACAAAAGTCTCAAAATCCTTTTGATGGTATGGTGGTTGTATTTTCTTTGTTAAATCAAGAACTTTTCTAATGATGCTCGTATTTGTTTCATGTCAATGTTTATGGATGTGTTAATTTCACTGTTATGCCATATGCTGATCGATCTCTTTCATTTCTCTTATTGCGTCGTTGTATTTTTCAATAGATAATGGACGACCTTCACGAATTGCATTAATGTAGAAGCATTGGAGCTATAAACACTGTTAGCTTCCCCTCTGGAGGAGATGCAGGTCATCATCTAGTACGTCTTCAGTACGAGTTTGAACCCCCTATAGCAAAGGCCCCCAACCTTTTCAATGTGTTGAGCTACTTTAATAATATTAAAATAGAGATAGCTCTAAACTTGTTTAATGCAATTATGAGTTCGACATCTGAGGATTACTTATAGCCATGAGTTACTGAAATTATCGACGCGAAATTAGCTTGCGATCGACGGGTTGACGACCCCTACCTTAGAGTCACTTGGTTCGTAGATTTTTTTTTGTGAACCAGATTTTTCTAGGGCATTATCAAAATGAGTGACAACAATTTCGAGCAATGGTCAGCTATAAAGTTTTGTTTCAGATTTGAGCATAGTGTGCTGTTAAGGGCCTTAGTTTTCTGGTGGTTTAAGGCATTCTCAGAAGGCCGAAATCAATGATCTTCATTTTCTGGAACGTCTCATTACTGCTTACAAGTCTTGGCTTTTTCAATTTGACCCGGAAACGATGCGCCTGCGCCAGGAATTGCACAAATAAACAGTCTTCAGCGGTGTGTGACTTTTCAAGGCAACTATTTTAAAGAATATGTAGAATTGTAACTTCAATTGAATAAGTTTTTTTAATCAGTTTCATTACTTTATTTACACATCTCCTGCTTAAATTCCGTAAATTACTTTTGAACACTTCTGTAGTTTATTCTGTAGTAGTGTGTGTAGGTGTTTCATTACCAAAAGTCGAATGAAGTAAAAATTCTTGGGACGAAAATGGTTACGCTATAATCTAAACGAACTACTTGGAGTATTTTTAAACTACCATTGCTATTTATCCTAAAAGTATTAGAATGCTGACTTTAACGAAACATTTAAAAAATAAAGGAATTTATTTGCGAACTTAATATATTTAATTGAATGAATTTGTATTAGTATATTAACCGATTTGATTTTATTCGATTATTCCTCATTCATTTAAAATTAATTCTTAACTTTCAACACTTTTTTTATTACAGCTACACAGGAATTGCACCAACTTTGGTAGCAAACATTGCAAGCTATCTGTATTCAGATGATCAAATAAAGTTGGTGAGTTGTAATATATTCATTGTTTATAATTGATATATATATATATATATATATATATATATATATATATATATATATATATATATATATATATATATATATATATATATATATATATATCTTATCGCTTGTTCATTTTCAGTTAGAAGAATTGTCGAGCATCGAAGGACTTAAAACTACTGTCGAGTCTGCTTTAAATACTACGAAAGGTAATATTGAATGGGCCAGTGAAAGAAGAAAAGAAATATCGACTTTCTTGACCAGTTCTGCTGTAACTCTATTTCCATCTTTTGCCATAGCTCTTATTTTAGTGCTATTACAGAGACTGCTGTAAATGTAAATAGACAATTGAATTTATTTCGATATACTACAGAATTTATTACACACTATTTGAATTATATATCTGTTAATAAAAAGTAATTTTGATATGTTCAATTTTTGTTTATACCTAATATTTTCACGGATGGTAGATAATGTTCCTGCTACCATACGTAAAGGTCCTGTTACCATACGAAAAAGGAATCACTGATAGGATAAACAGACTACTAAGAAAACATAACATCAACACTCCTACAAGTCACAAACATCCTAAAAAGGACAAAGTTAGACTGGAAAATCATGGGGTGTATAGCATATCTTGTTCTGACTGCAACAGAACATACATAGGACAAGCAAACAGATGAATCTCGGCTAGAATACAAGAACATACAAACAACTTAAAAAACAAACAAACCACTTCCATTTTGATTCCAGCACCATCTACAAACAGGACATAAAATCAATTTTGAAGTAGCCAAACGAATAGCAAATATTGAAAACTACAAGGTCCGAACAATCAGAGAAGCCCTTGAAACAGAAGTAAGACGTGAGCTAAATACACGAAACGACGCTCGCAACATTCCAAAAGTATGGAAATCGCTTCCGAAAGAAAGAGGAAACACGGCAACGTGGCGACGAGAAAGAAAAATCAGTAAACGCACGTCCGATATATATATATATATATATATATATATATATATATATATATATTACAGTACTTTTCTTATATATATATATATATATATATATATATATATATATATATATATATATATATATATATATATATATATATATATATATATATATATTTATAAAGGTTTTCTATTTATAAAAGAGGTGATGTACAATAAATGTACAAACTACAGGAGAGTAACATACGTAGTTTTGTAGTAACCAAAGTGTACGAAATGATGTAAGAGAAAATACAATACGAAATCAACTTGAAAATTTTCAATGTGATTTTAGAAAGGGAAGGGGAGTAGAAACTCATATATCATCTCTCTAGCAATTTGTGGATACCGTCCCAATTTGTGTTCGCAAAATGTGTAGTGAACATTTAAGGCAATGTACGAATGATATAACAAGTCTATTGAATTTTGATGTGCCTATGATTTGGGGGAAACCAAAAAATCACTACGATGACTTTTGACTATTATTTTTGCTTAGTCAAGATACATGGTATTAACCGAAAGAAATTATCTATCCGGATCAGATATCTGCTAAAAGACCTGTTTCTCATTCAGAAGACGTCTCTGTTCAAACTTTTTGTGGCCTGTCTGATCTTTCAGGTACAGAAGATAGTAAGTCAGGCAACCTTGTATTAGCGAAGAAAGTGATAAAAGTTATATTGTCAAACACCTTCTTTTTACTCAAGACGCTATAAGAGACCATTATCAGAGGCCTCGACCTTTCAAAAGAAAGACTAGAACTGTTGGCATCCAGACTCAAAGAGAGGACTTAACTTTCTCCAAGCATTAAAATTACATGTTATCGGACTCGAAAAAAAAACTTTTTCCGTTTTTTTGCATAGAAAATAATTTTGTTTTTTGTAATGATGTCGGTGGTCTTTGGAAATGTGTTTGAAAAATGTGTTCGAAATTTGTTTTGCTACATAATGGCAATAAGCATGGTGCGGTTCCAATTGCTTATTCCACTAAATTAAAGGAGGACTATGAAACCATATCTTTTATATAGACAAAACTAAAGTACCATAATCATAAGTGGGTTATATGCGTTGATTTAAAAATGGCAAACTTTTTATTTGGCCAACAAAGCAGCTATACGAATTTTCCATGTTTTCTCTGTTTGTGGGATAGCAGCGAGATAAAAGCGAGCATTGAATTAAAACAAACTGGCCTGAAAAAAAAAGACGCTTAGGAAACAAAATATCATTAATATAGCGTTAGTCACTAGAGAGAAAATAGTTTTGCCTCCATTGCACATAAAATTGGGGCTAATAAACTATGTCAAAGCATTGGATAAAAATGGTTCCTGTTTTAATTTTATATCGAAAAAATATCCTGGTCTGAGCACGGAGAAATTAATGGCTAGCATTTTTGATTGATGAAAGATAACAATTTCGTGCATTCAATGAATAATATAGAATCATTAGCCTGGTTTTCATTCATCAATGTTGTAAAAAATTCCCTAGGAAATTATAAATCCGAAAAATTTCAGAAAGCTTGGATGTAATATGAGCATCAACGTTCACTAAATCTACCATCATTTGGACACATTTGGGGACAACCTTGACTCTTACAGTGAGGAACAAGGAGAGCGATTTCATTAGTACCTACAAAATATGGAAGAAAGGTGCCAGGGTCGATGGGAACACATGATGGCTGATTACTGCTGGAGTATCATGGATAAGTGCCTGGAAGGATCTTACTCGAAGAAATCACGAAAAGGAAGTTTTCTCTGTGTTCAATGATGTAACAAAAGGTACAAAATCATATCTCGAAAACTACACGAACATTTAAAACAATATAAATACCAATAAAACCAGCATAACGAGCATATTCAAAAACCGGCAGCAAATCCACTGTAGATCTGTGTTATTATATTCAGCTTGATATACTAAACATGGTTTGATTGAAACGTCCAAGACTGATTAATCAAAAAAGTGTTATTTTGTAGCATAGTAATACAAGATCTCATAGTGCTAGAATCACACAAGAAAAAATCTAATAATTAGCCTGATAATTACTTCCTCATCCAGAGTATTCTCCTGATTATGGACCATCAGATTGCCATCCTTTTAGATCAATGGAATATTTGCTTCGTGGAAAAAAGATCCTACTGCGACAGCTATCAAAAACTGTACTTAAAATAGTTTACTTCAAAATCACCCTCATTTTACAAAAAGAGAATAGAAAATGAGTTAGAGTGATGTGCAAAATTGTAAATAATGATGGAGCTTATATTGTAGATTAAAACTGTAGTAACTCTTAAATATAGTCTGTACAAAACTAAAACAGTTGCACGTCATCGATAACGCTATTGAAGAACAGCAGAAATACCACTACATAAATTAAATAATAAAATAATCAAATGCAATGTATTTAATAACTTTCAAATTTAGAGCTAGATTCGGTTGGCAGCATATGCGACGTTGCCCAGTTTCAAATTTTTCTTGATATTTATTGACACGTTTGGACGTTATCCCATTTATAACGTTAGCTTTCATTTTGTGCGTTTACTTTAATTTTGTACCTTACGATCGAAAACAGTTTTTTTAAGAATCACCACAATGTTATATTTGTAAGATTCGCGCCTGTACAATTCCAAATAATTTAAATAATCGTTGTCAAGAGTTTGTAGCATCTCTGATACACTATTTTGGACAAGAACGAGGCAATAATGGTCCATTGTTACCCTTTGCG
Organism: Cosmopolites sordidus; assembly: GCA_031761425.1. NCBI lineage: Eukaryota > Metazoa > Arthropoda > Insecta > Coleoptera > Curculionidae > Cosmopolites > Cosmopolites sordidus. The sequence goes on from JARFXV010000377.1 coordinate 13,433, forward strand.
GTTGTTAGAGAGGTATGCTAAGTTAATTGCTAATAATTGGATATGTTTAGTTTAAGTCATATATATTATAGAAACCAGAATATTTTTTAGCGTGTTGCAGGAACCTTAAGTTTGAGTATGTCCACTGTTAGTACTGTTTCACGAAAAGTAAAAAACAATGTTTTAAAATCGCCTAGAAAGCGTAGTTTTACCTAAATTGTTACCAATACTGCAGCTTTGGGTACAAGTTCTATTCGTGACAGTATTTATATCATGTATGGAAACAATAAGTATTCGTAACCTAAGAATTGCAGAAAAGACTGTTCTTAAACCAATATGTTGTTTATACGTAGGCACTCATAGTTCAATTTTCATTTTCAGGACACCATGTAACTTTGAATTCCTTACATGAGCAATTAAAAGGGAAACAACTGTTTGATGGATGCCGTATGTCATTGTGCAACGTATTGAAAGAAGTGGGTTTTAAATGGAAAAAGGATGATCCAAGACGAGGGCTTATGGAACTTCCCAATATTGCCCTAAAACATATAGATTTTTTGAGGGGTTATATGAAGAAAAAAATAGCCTTGTACAAATTTGTCTTCTTAGATGAAACCTAGATTTTTCAAAATGGTACTGTCAGTCATTTCGAAAATAATAAGAGGTGTGTAAAAACCACCAAAGTTGATGGCACAGTTGAATGGCAAAGTTGAAACCACCAAAAAATGAGCTTATTTATTACAATGGTGAAATGAATCAGGAACATTTCTTGAAATGGTATGAAAACCAATTATTAAAAAACTTAAGTGAGCCATATTTAATTTTTATGGATAATGCTCCGTATCATAGCATGTTATTAAAAAAGATACCAAACAGCTCATGGACTAAAGCTGCCATTCAAGATTGGTTAACTAATAATAATATAGCATTTTCAATCGAAATGCTTAAAACTGAACTATTAAGAATTGTAGCAGAGTACGTACCACAACCAAATTTATTATTTTGATAGATTTCCTAAGTGAATACTTTTCAAAAATAAGCCAGCACGGAAATATTTAGTAGACAACTTAGCAGAACAATATGGGCAGAGGCGATTCGTGGGTAAAAAAACAGGTGGGGCACTTATAACCAAATTTTGGAATGGGGATAGAAAAATGCGTCGCAACCAAAAATTTTACATTTCTTAGTATCATACACACACTTTGATGTGTAGAAATACGAGTGTAACTGTCAGAGATCAAATGTTCATTTCATTCTTTAATTTTTTAGGTAGCACACGTAGGCATGTGCCACTGAATATGGGCACCTACCGCCACTGCATATGGGCACCAAGTTTTATCTATTCCCCCACATCACTGGATTTTTAATCCAATTGAACTTACATGGGGAATTGTAAAAAATTACTATAATAAACACATGGGTAGAAATGGTAATACACTGCAAGACTGTATAAACATGTGGCATGAGGCACTTCCCACTGTTACTTCTGAGATATAGAAGAATTTGATGAAGCATACAGAAAATGAAATAAAGAAATGGTATGACAGAGAGCATATACTTGATCGAAAATAAGTTATTTCGTTAATTATAAATACTGCAGATGATAGCAGTACTGGCAGTACTGGAATGGTACTGGCGTACCATTGCAGCCAGTATATTTCAGATTCTGATTAATGAAAATAAGTGCATACACATATTTCAATGTTTTTTCTGTTTAGTACTTGTATATTATATATCAATAAATGGCATTGGTTATTATATAATATTTTTATTTTAATAACTATTCAAATATTAAAAACTGTTGTCGATAGTTATTGAGCGAAAGCATTTTACATGTGCTGAATCTATCTAGAGGTACTAAAGCGACGACACTCGCAAGACTTTCAACATTTATTATAATTTTTTTAGTTAGTTTGTTTTTTTTATTTAATTTTGAGTTGATTTATTTAATTGTTATTAAAGTTTAAATTGTAAAAATAATCGTGAAAGTAAGGTTATGATGTTTAATCGCAATCTGACAATAGTGCAGTCAAAATGTTGATCGGATCATGTGCTTAAGGACTGGAAACTGTTTTTATTTTGTATGAGCTATATAGTAGAATTTTGTATAGTATCAAAAAACGAATTACATGTGTGAAATGTGAAATGCAATAGGTTGATTATATGAAAGGTGAGAAAACTGTGATAGGGTCGAAAGATATTTATCCTATATGTTAACTGCGAGTGTTAAAAAATAATATGTTTCGTTTAAACCTAAAACAGGATAATTTATCCCATTTAAATTTAATAACCAAAAATCGTTATATATATATATATATATATATATATATATATATATATATATATATATATATATATATATATATATATATACATATATTTTTTTTTAATAATGTAATGTTTTTCAACAGACAAAACTCAATTAAACATTCCCCTAAAATCCGATGTCCTTACAATCCCCCATAATCCTAATGATGCCGCCTTTCCTATCAACCGTTCCCCCACTGCCGTTCCATTGGTCCCGATAGCCACGTTCAGCCTACCCCGTCCTTCCCATTTGCCGATTTGTCTCCTTGGATATTCCATGCAAATCGGCGCGCTATTCTTTCAAATATGCCGCAACGATGTCGGAAAACTGAACGATCATCTTGTTGGGTGTTCGGGCGGTTAAGAGGGGAAGGGGGGCTACTTCATCCGCCGACGAAGACTACGTCTGTGAACCCGACCTGTCTGAAACATCTGTTTAAAACCTCCTAACAGGCCATGGAGGGTTTTTCCGCTAAATCTGACGGCCTACGGCAAACAGATAAATCATTCTTAAAAGGCGTTATGCGGCTTGAAAGAACGCTATGTTCATTGTACGTTAACGCCGCACATTTTCACCGCTGTCGTCCTCGAGTTTAACCCCCCTCCCCCTTCTCACAATTTCCCCTACGCCGTACCAGCATCAGTTTTGTGTAAGAGGGTGTTGGTTTGTTTTGGGTGGAGTAAAGTATGATTTTAAATGTTTCGTTGCAAACATTTATTTTGTCTTAATTAATAATTGTTAAAGAATATCATAAATATACACTGTTGGCCAATAAAAAAGAGTGGTTGAAAAAACTTTTAAAAACCAAATTTTCTTTTCTAATTTATTTACCATAATAAATAATATAATATGCTAATATTAACTGACCTTTAAACATTTTGTTTACAATATAACCATCGCATTTTATTGCTGCTTATATTTTTTTGTTTATTTATTTCCTCCTAATGGTTCGTACTTTAGTGGTGAAAAAAATGAGCCAGTAACTATGTGCTAAAGTTTTGAAAGCATCATATGTGACCCAAAAATAACCAGAAAAGAGAGGCGTCCAAGAAAATCTAGTAAAAAAAAAGGATAATTGTATTGTATGTGAGGCTTTAAATATTTCTATTGCTACCTGTGTTCCTATAAAAAATATCTTGACCTAAGTATTAGTACGAGAACTATAAGAAGACATTTATAATAGAAGAACCTATATAATAGAGTAGCAAGAAAAGTTCCGTTTTTAAGTAAACAGAATATAAAGCAATGGTTAAAATTTCCAAAAAGAAACTGAACTGAATATTTCCAACGTAACTGGAAAAGTATTCTTTTTTGCGATGAAACAAAAATTAATTAATTTGGTTCTGATAATTGGTTTGGTTATTTCGTATGTAAGAAGACGTATTAATGAAGAATTCAATCTACTAACACTTTGGGAGCAGTGAAGCATAGTGGTGGTAACGTCAATGTATGGAGGTGCTTTTCATATAATGGACTGAAACCTTACTATAGAAACTTTAGAGACAAATATTCTACCTTACGAGAATATGCCTTTGCAGTGCCTTAAAGAGAATATGCCTTTGCAGTGGGCCTACAAATAAGGCAATGATCTCATACATACGACTCATGTTGTGAAGCAGTGGATCGAGAGGAAACATATTAAAATGTTAGAGGGGCCTTCACAGCCACAGGCATCTAATCTACTCCATGTCATCAGTAATTATAAATAAGGGCGAGGCTACAAAATGCTACAAAGCTTCGGTAACACAGGGCGACAAGATTTTTGTAACATTGATGAGAATGCTTTTTTTGTATTTCATTTAGGTAGTTATTAAAACACTTTTTCAAAGAAATGGCCTAGCACGTCCCATTTTAAAATATTTTTTTCTCCTTTATGTTTTCTATAGTTTAATTTGTTTCTGTTTCGTTTACAATACAGTCAAGTGTTTAATATAAAATCGTTCTAGTTTACGTCTAGTAAATAAAGTTCTAGTCGTCAATTTTGCAAAAATCCAGCGGATTAGCTTTGTTATATATGCGGACGATTTATTTAAAATCGCAAGCCTCATCTATATCCGAGGAAGTCAAAAAAGCCTATATTTTATATTTTAAGTGCCAAATTGAAGATCAAGATAAAAGTTGGACTCCTCATGTTTGCTGTGTGACTTATCACGTAAATTTAGTTCAGTGGATGCATCGCAAGAAAAATTCTATGCAGTTTGCTGGTTGTGGAGAGAACCTACTGACCAAGTAAGCGATTGGCACTTTTGTATCACTAAAAGAGAAGGGATTTCAAGCGATAAAATTCAGTATTCAAATTTGCCAGTTTTGCCTGTTCCTCCTAGCCAGGAATTACCGCTATCGATTGCGCATTTAAAACTGGACATGTTGCCCGATGATCCTAATTCTTCATCAGGATCTGATCCACAATTTCCTGAGAACACCCGATGTGACCCAATATTCCTAACAGCTACCAGTGAGCCACACTTAATAACTCAGAACGAATTAAATGATTTGGTACGTGATCTGGGATTCTCAAACCAAAAATCGGAACTTCTTGGTTTCACACTTCAACAGTGAAAATTGTTAGATAAAAATGGAAGGATCACTACGTGTCTGTTGTGATATTAATGGTTTAACGAATCTATAAAATGTATTTTTATAGATTCGTCGAAATACAGCCTAAAAGCAGTTTTGCTTCGTAATGGAAATGAAAACCCATCTATTCCTTTAGCCCATTCAGTGACAATGAAAGAAACCTATGACAACTTATTAACCATACTAAATTGTATTAAACATTACAGTGGGATATTAAAGTTATTTGTATAGTGCCGATTTTTAAGTTATATGTATATTGCTAGGACTTCAAGGGAGTTTTACAAAGTATTGCTGTTTTTTGTGTCTATGGGGCAGTAGGGCAACAAAAGAATATTATAATAAAAAAGACTGGCCCCATATAACTTCTTTTGAACCTGGTACTTCAAACATATAAATATGCCCCCCTTGTTAACCCAAAAAAGGTGCTTCCGCCGGTTCATATTAAGCTTAGACTAATGAAAAACTTTGTCAAAGCCATGGACAAACAGGTTAATGGTTTTAAGTGCCTAAAAGAAATATTTCAATACAAAGCTAAAAGACGGTATATTTATTGAATCTTAAAAAAGGAAGCTCTAGGTGATTTTCGTTTTCAAGAAAAATTAGATGAATATGAATTGGCAGCTTGGCAGTATTTTGTAAGTGTAGTGAAAGGATTTCTGGGCAACAAGAACGCTGAAAACTATAAAAACCTCATAGATAAACTCTTGAAACCTATGAAATATTAGGGTGCCGCAGGTTCTAGTGGCGCCATCTTTTGACGGGGATAAGTTTTGGAAAGGTGCATCCTTCATTGGCGTTCTGACAAAATTTCATGACATTCGGATCATTAAAAGCCAAGTTATTGCGCTTAAAATGTCAGTGTGTTTATATCATCGGTCGAAAAATGAACTTCGAACAAAGAGCGAAGTTTTGTTTTAAACTTGGTAAAACATTCACCGAAACGTTTCAATTAATGAAACAAGTGAATGGTGAGGATTGTTTATCCCGTGACAGAGTCCACGAGCGATTTAATGATTCAAAGAAGATCCTGAGGACAAGGACGACGAACATCCTGGTTCGAAAAATTCCATGGTTATTCAAAATAACATGGAAATTGTGCGTGAATTTATAAAAAAAATAGCTAAAATCTTCATTGCGATACATGGAAATGGAATTAAATATGTTCAAAGATTCATTGCATTTTGACCGATCATTTGGGACTTCGGGAGGTTTGTACACGATTTGTTCCACACAAATTGACTGACAACCAAAAATTGCTCCGAATCCAACATTGCAAGGACTTGATTAAAGAGTTGAAAAAAAGAACGAAAACTTCAAGTATAGTATTGTTACTGGTGAGGTGTGAAACCAAGTGTCAAAGTGCCGAGTGGAAGCATCCGAGCGAGCAAAATCCGAAGAAAAGCCGTCTCGAGAAGTCAAAAATCAAAACAATGTTGATTTGTTTCTACGATTCGGAAGGAATTCTGCACAAGGAGTTCGTTCCATCTGGTCAAACGATCAATGCTTTCTTTTATCTTAGTGTTATGAAGGGTCTGTTATTGCGTTTTCCTCGTGTGCGGTCTTAATTCCGACAAGGCAGTTGGCGCTTGTTGCACGATAATGCGTCGTCCCATCACTCAACGCTCATCGCTGATTTGTTTACCAAAAATGCCATTTTAAAAATTAATTATTCACCATACTCACCTGATTTGGGTCCCTGCGACTTCTACCTCTCCGAAAAACTTAATCTGCCTATGAAAGGACAGCCTTACGCCAGCATTGAAGCCATTCAAAAGTTGTCAACCGTCATGCTGAAGGAAATATATTTGGCTGAGCTCAAAAATTAATTTGCCAATCTAATTGACTGTGCAAAAGGTTGTATTGACGCATAAGGAGTTTTTTTGTTGAAAAAGTCCTATTTTCCGTGAGACGCACCTTATATATATCCTTTCCTGTATTTTTGTTTCTACCTGGTGGAGGTACATTATCTTTTTAGTTTACTGCTTCTTTTCAATAAATATTAATTTTATATATATAATAATACAAAGTTAATGTTTCACCTGATAATTGAATTCTGTTTTATTTGAGAGACATTTTTAGATATTCCTCGTAATTCCGCACACAAATTTTGCCTGCGAGCGGCAGGACGCCCTCCTGCTACCACCGGTACCTATTATATCGTTCCCACACTACTCAAAATCTCGCGATGTTGAACAGCCATTAACGCCCTTTTGTGTTATAGTTATTTAATGTCCGTAACTGTTAATAACGCGCGCAAGAGGGTGGATGAGATGCGAGCCGGTGTCTACCGGGCGTTCCGACGAAAGAGCGGGCGAAAATTTATTTTAAAGTGCTTTGATATCGTTTTACCGAAAGCGGATCAGCATCTGTGGTGTTGGTGGGACGTAATTGATGGAAACAGGGTGTTTGATTAACGATTTTAGGGACTTGTGTCGAGATATGTCCTTGTTCTCAGAGACGGCAGAATCATTGGGTTGTACGAATCAATTTTAAAAGAACTTCAGGGTCTTCAAATAGTCTTTTAAAGCCTTAGATTGGTATGAGCAATATTTATATTCCTGATTGACGAATAACATATAAGCTCGAAGATATTTACCAGCAAACATTAACTCACTTTTTTAAACTTCTCGACGCACGTTTCGCTAACCATGTTAGCATCATTACGAGATGATTGAATTTAATAAATTATCCCCTGATGATGCTAACATAATTAGCGAAACGTGCGTCAAGAAGCTTAAAAAAGTGTGCTGGTGTTTAGTGGTAAATCTCTTCGAGTTTAATGTTTCATACCGAAGGTTCCAATAGAAGAATTGATGAACAACATCTAGTTTACAATATGAAGTATGTGCTTCAATCGATTTTTTCCTCAATATATCGACTTTATGAGCTTTTATGTTAACATGCACTAATTAATGTGTTTTATTATTTTTTTTCTTCTCGTCAAGATTTCCTTGAATGGAAAATTTCTCTGTGTTTCTAATTTCACCAGATAACGTCGACCAAGAAGGTAAGTATACTACAATGACCAATAATTAATTTAAAAAATTACTAGTATTTTATTAAATAAAACCAAAGTTTAAAAGTCAGTCAACATTAACCAGATCTTCAATATAACTTAACAATTCCGGTAATGTTCTCAACATATAGTTCATTTTCTCTTCCTCAGTTATCCTTGCACTAACTGTTTTGAACTCATTTATAGTCTTCTCGAAGTCACTAAAAAAACAACCTCAATTTATCCCGATTATTTCTGCAAACTATTTGCAATGCTGTTTATTTGAATACTCGTCGAAGAATTCGTTGAATACTCGTTGAATACTCTCATAATATTACAAATTCTAATTTATTATTTGTAAAGCACTGTATTTGAAATTTATAGCTCGAAGATTTTTTCATACCAGTCATCTGCTTTTTCTGCCTTTCTTCTAACCTCCACTTCACACTTTTTCATCTTCAGATACATAAGAATGCCCTTCTTCCCGCTTTCATAATCTTCGCCATCAAACACCGGCATTGTAACAGTCGCCCTTTTTTCTCTCTTCTACTTTTGGAAACTTCTTTTTTTTTCTATAATTCTTTTCCGCATCTTCTTAACCACGCTCTGCTACCATATTAACAAAAATTACTTTATCTGGAATGACTAGGAATAATACCTCTATTATTAACATATTATATTTTTACTACACTTTAAAAAGAAAACCACGAAGTAAAAATAAATTAAGCTAAGTAGGGTGTAACGGTAGGCTCAAAAACATATACATATAGATATGCATATGTTTTTGAGCCTACCGTTACACCCCACTTAGCTTAATTTATTTTTACTTCGTTGTTAGGCGTTCCAAACCTTGATCAAATTGAGAATTTATTAAAATAATTATTAGGATCAAAACTTAAATATGCACAAGTATTTATTTAATCATCCAAATTTATTTTGTCCCCTTCAAACTAATCTCCTCTTTTTACAAAATATTTATTCCAACGATTTTCGTTAGTCTTAGAAACAGTTTTTAAATTCGACTTCTAGTATGAAACAGGAAACAATCACACGGTGCCATATCTGGCAAACATGGCGTTTGTGGGTCGATATTTGTTTAATTTTTATTTTTAATTTACGAATAATGATTGCGGTGTGCGATGGTCCGTTATCGTGATCCAAAAACTATGAATTATTTTGCCACAAATTTGGTCGGTAATATCTATAATGTCTCTAATATTTATTCGGCAATTATTCTGTATAAGATTCTTGATTTTGGCAATGTTTTCTTCATTGTTCGACGTGGAAGATTTTCCTGAAGCAGGTTCATCTTTAACTGCTTCTCTACCATCACTAAAGTTCTTGTACCACTTGTAATTTTTTTCACATAAGTTTATCTCTATAACACTTTACTATTCTAAATGCATCAGCACAAGAAATTTCGGTTTATAGGCAAAATGTAAAGCTTTGGTCTAGAAAATTATAATTCGTTGTCTCGATAAATGTATCCATTTTAAAAAATCACCGACATTTTTTTTTAACAATACTAAAGACAGTATAATTTAATATAATAATAGTATTAGTAATGTTAAGGAGATATGAGTGAATCTTATGGAAAAAACTAGTTTCCAAGTCTAAGACTTTGAATTTAGTAATTGTAACAAAAGATATTTTCTAATTCTATAGAATAAAAAATATCACATGATAAAATTTAATATTTGCAGAATCTTATTATACCAGATGTCCCATTAAGGATGGATTGCGGCCGTATCTTGAAAACTATTTATACCACAGCTTTGGGGAAAAAAATATTATACTAAAACTGACCGTGAGAAATTCACCAACAATATTTTTAAGCTTCTGAAACGACCGCAAGAGGGCGTGACGAGCTAAACATTTTTAAAAATATTTTTTTTGTGTATTTTCAAGTGTTAACCGAGAAAGAAAAATTCTCATTTATAATTAGCAAACTGTCTCCTACAACTTTGTTTTATGACATTTTGTCGTAACTTCGCGAATAAAGAAGTGGGGGGGAGTTTTACCTATTTAGATAAAAAGTCGTCTAATGTCCGTTTGCCTAAACCGATTTTCCTCAATTTGGATTCATTTAAAAGGCAATTGCTGGGACAATCAGATAATCTAGGAGATAAATTAATAGTTTATAAATGAAACCGCGAGGTGACGTTACATTCAACAATAGCTTTTTTGAACAACAGCTTTTATTACATGGTAGAAAGGTAATTTAAAGAGGAATCATCCAGTGAAAACCCGAAATCGATATCTCTGACATGTCAAGAGATATTTCGATTCGATATATATATATATATATATATATATATATATATATATATATATATATATATATATATATATATATATATATATATATATATAATTGAAAGGCCTTGTACAATGTAAAAAGGTGTAAAGGTGGTTATTGAAAATCTGTCTACATTTCCTGCTTTCTTTTCTCGATCATTCAAAAGGACAACTGTTTTGCACAGCGTCGTGAAAAAGCATCTACCCTGTGTGGCCCCTACCAGATGGAACTTAACGTCTAAATATGTGAATATTGTTTACATTTACAAAGAAGAATTGCAAACATGTGTTGAAGAAATTATGGACGCCGAGTCGGATAAAAATTTTATTAATCAAGCTCAAGGGTTATTACCCCCAGCGCTTTGGGTTGTCAAAATAGATCCACTTTTTATCACTTGCCATAACTCGATGCAAAAAACATTTTCTTTTCTGTTTGGCAAGCAAAATCTCACAACTGGCTTTTCGCCTTTCAATGTCTATTTCCTTCAATTCATATGGAATCCATTTTCTTTCCTTCTGGATCTTTCCCAATGCGTGTAGACGTTCGGAAATAGTGAATTGAGTAACATTCAATGCTTCTACCAATTGCTTCAACCTCATACGTTGAAGCAATTGAGTCTTCGTCCAATAATGTTTGTAAATTTACATTTTCAAGCATTTTCGGTTGTCCTGGATACGCCTTGTCTTTTATATCACCACTTTTAAATCATTTAAACTATCATTCACAAGTTTTCGGGGTTAGAGCATGTTCACCATAATCTTCAACCAACAATCGATAACTTTTAGCAGCCATTTTCTTCAAATGAAAGAAGGTTTATTAAGCTTCCCCGCAAAACATCTTTTTCTGGTATTTAATTCGACATATTCAAAGCTATGAAAAACTATGTTTTCTGCACAATGACAATTAATAGCAAACTGGCTTTTGATGGTGTATGTTTACCCTCTTAAACCTCTAAAACGCCTATTAATTCTAACCTTCCCTATGATATCATTATTTACAATAGCAGAGAGAGTGGTAGCATATATTATTTAACAAGCTGGAGTTAATATATCTAATATCTATATCTAGAGTTACTCTGGCAGGTCTTCATTGTTTCTATTATAGCATGAAGTAATCAACAAAAGCCAATATTAATGGTTAAAAAAATACATTTATATTCATTGCATTTTTTATTACTATTTTTAGTGTTTGAAGGTGATGGTTAGCATGGTATCCCGCTCTGAACCCTGCTTGTTCCATGGGTTGGTAATTATTTAATTTTGATATTAGCCTAGATTGTTAGCCTTAGAAATTATGCATATTTATAGTTTATATATGTGGTTGTTGTTTATTATCATCTGTCGTATTTTAAATTAACTGATACAAAATAAAGTATTAAGTACTTTTCTTTATATGTACTTCATTACAAAGCAGATTTATAGTAAACTGTTATAGAACTGCATTAAATATTGTTTGAAGCTTATGGTGAACTACCAAATGTCAAATGTTTGAAGACTTCTGAAGGAAACTCCGTTCAAATTCGAATGGAAAGTTCTTCTCTACCCAACCAATTTTCTAGACCTGATGCGATTAAATTGCACATTTTCCCATTAATGTAATCTTTAGTTGATACACAGTTTACGGAATGGATTGTTAAATGGGTGTGGAATTAACGTTTAAAGTTTATGGTGAACAAGCTCAATCAGAAAGGCCATGTACACTGTAGATGATAAATAACTGGATGGGTCAAAAGACTTTAAAGTTGCCGAATTATAAATATTATTGTCATAAAATTCAGTTGAAATACTCTAAGAAGCGCCAAAATTATTTAGTGTTTCTTCTGAACATTCATTCTTCTACATGATAATGCGGTACTAAATGTTTGAAAACTTCTGAAGGAAGCTCCGTTCGAATTCGAATGGGAAGTTTTTCTGCACCCAACCAACTTTCTAGACCTGACCTGATTAGATTGTTACATTCCCCCATCCATGTAATCTTTAATTAATACACAATTTACGGAATGGATCGTTGAATGGGTGTGGAGTTAACGTTTAAAAATAAGCCATTCTTTCGCCGTAGATTCCAGTACATTTTACTACAAATACGAGTCTTGTTTAAAAAGTTCTTATTCTGGTACATGGATGGTAATTTGACAAAATGACTATGATATTTGTCAATCATGAATCGTTAGATCGTATACTAGGAATTTTCAGACGAGAATGCTTAGTTGCTTGTTTGTAGTGATCAAGTAAAGCAAAGTTTTGATATTTTCTGAATAATGAATATTTCCGATATATTCCGATATTGCTTCGAGTTATTAATACTACATTGTTTTAAAGGATTTAATACCAATGAACATACAAAAAAGTTAAATTCTAGTTTAAAGGATTCTTCTCTTTCGTTTTCGATCATAAAAACTGGACCGTACGTGATCGTGCATTTATTGAAGATGATGGACGCTTAGGATGACAACTATGTCGTATTAGATGATCGCCAACTGAAAGTGTGCGAACTTACTAAACATTTCTTAAGAGTGTTTAGACGTATTTAAACGCGATATTCGGTGGAGTTTATTTGACGTTTTATAACGTTTGATGGAGCATGGAGTTACCATTACATGCCAGAGGTAAAGCAGCAATTTAAGCAACGCTAGTAAATGAAAGCAGATGAAATTGTCTTAAAGAAAATGAAAACTATTCCATCGGTAAGAAAAGTCATGACTACGGTTTTCTGGGATTCTTGTGGTATGGTGCTCATAGACATAGGCTATACTTAGGAGTATTACGCTTCACTACTGGATCAATTGAATCGTTATATTCAGTCTAAACCTCCACATCTAGCATATGCTTCGTACTTACACACGCACTATATTCGATTAGTGATTGCTTCATCTTCCCGAACTTGAAACAATGGTTTACTGGATAAAGAATCACTTTAAATGATTAAGTCCAACCTGAAACAAGCGCTTATTTTGCAGAATTGGGAAGACTGCATTATACTGAGTATAATATGGTATTAAAAAGCTGGAACGTCGTTGATCTAAACATATTGAATTGTAAGGTGACTATGTTGCAAAATAAAAGGCAACTCTGAAAAATGTTGTTTTCTTTGTCAGGTCAAGAACTTTTCGAACGTTTCGTATTCTCGTAATTCTTGTATAGGAAAATGTTAAATCATCCTTTTGATGATTTAAATTCATTTTTTAACTAAACAAAGTGGACATTAGTTTTAGTGTACACTAAATTAATGAAAAAACAACATTCAAAATTAAACATATTCAAGAGGCAACAATAAATAAATGTTAGGATGTTTGTCGCGAAATATTACACGCAAAATGAAATTTTTCGCAGCCCTCGTAGCGGAAAGTGCCAAAAGAGGCGCAGATAAAAGCATTTAAAATCACGCGAAATCCCAATCTCGTTTCCCGGGGCCCGATATCTCCTTAACCAGGGGGGCGGGATGATGACGAGGAGGCGGAGTCAAGCGCGAGGTGCTAACTGGCAACTAATGGACCGACATAATCGCTTCGCTCGAGAAAAACAGGAACGTAAACGGAATTTCGATGATGGACCACGCTACCACCTCGAATGGCACCGTTTAAGACATTTCCGAATCACCAAAGGACGTTTGTGATGTGACGTTGTGAGTGTTTCGTCTCGGAAAAACTTTTTTCGACTTTACTTTCGACCAAACAACTAAAATACAATCATGGAAGATGTTCCAGCTAAAGAAACTGATTACAGTTCCGAATCAGAGGATGATGTCGATCTCACTTCAGACGAAGAAAACAACGTGGACGTTTTAGGACTAGAAGAATCCAACTTCAGAACAATTCTTCAAAGGAAACAATGCGAAACAAGCTCAACCAATAACGCAACCAACAAATTTTCTATCGACAGCATTTTGGGATTAAATCGGGACGATGACGAAGTAGCTGAAACCTCGCGGGGCTGTGATGTAAGTGATGGTGAAGACGGTAAACGCGAAGAAGTGACTTTCATTAAACCCACACCGATCAGTGCGGTTCCCAGAGCAGGTAACACCGAACGAATGTTTGGTTGCTGTTTTACTTTAGTGAATGGTGTTGCAGGTGGTTTGTATCAGTCGCTGTTTGAGCTGCAACCGTTTTCCAGGCAAGAGCAACAGTCTGTGGAAATTTTGGATTACATATCGAATAGAAAGTTGGATTCTACTCAGCAGGGTTCGGTCGAAGGAGCTTTCGGACCATATGATTTGCAGCAAACAGCAGCTGCTAATTCAATATTATATTCAAATTGGTCTGGATCCACTGCAGACAGTAAATGTACAAACTCTTTGTTTTCAATGCAAGGTAAGTCAACTAATCTCAGTTTTATTGTTAAGAAAAATAAAATCATTTTGATTACTAAATTGGAAATACTTTAGAAATCTAATGATTTTTTGGAGTAATTTATTTTTTATGAGAGTTAATACATTTCAGCAAGGGTTGTCTTCAGCTTAATATACATTTCTGAGAGAAAACCACATAGAAGTAGAAAATTTAAAAAACATTTCCTAATAATTATTTGGATTTATAAATATTCTTTTTAAATTTTTGTTTTAAAAGATGTTTAACTGATTGAAATCAATTTTGGATTTTCAAACATTATTGCGATATAATGATTGAATTAATAAACATATCTTGTTAAAGTACCATCAATTGTATTAAAAGGGGTAGTATTAGTAATAGTGTTAGTGTTCTGTCAAGTCATTGTATCATAAATTTGGGATAATATTCCGCCAGTTGTAATTTGTAGCCAGGATTGTTCAAAGTCAGGTAGTCAGGTAGTTTAACGGTTTGAAAAGAATGATTTCAGTGTTTAGAATAAAGTTAATTTGGGAAGATAAGTGATTTTCAAAACGATATATATGTTAAGTTTAATTAACAGTAAAAACTATAAAACAATTGGCAATTATTGTATAGTAATTGGAAAGCTGAAATAATAAAAAATAGATACCACGTGCATTCCTAATTGACTTTTTTTATTTTTGAGATGATTTTTAGTTAATTATGTTTAGAAAGTAATATAAATGGTGGCGATTTTCGTATTCGCAAATTGATGCTCTTTCATCACAATATCTTTCATTACCTTGGTTAGTGCTTCATGTCAAGACTTCTCTCTATTTCGCGTGGAATATTGCACTGGTCTACAAAATTTAAACTTTTTTGTCACGCGAAAACGTCTGTCTAATTTAGATAGTACTATGGCCACCACCACCAAAAAACTAACACGTCATGTTTCTTTATGACATTGAAATATATATTTTTATAAAATATGTACGAAAACACACTTACACTTATACAATTATCCACTTATACACAATATTTATTTCGTGAGTACTTAGCTTCCAGTAGGTTCCTTTTCAATCCCCAGCAGTAATCGGCTAACATGCCAGCACTTTATTTCCCTTGATATCGCATCTCTATAAGGGAACTATCCTGGTGGAATCTCTCGCCTTGTTCGATACTCACAGCACCTAGGTTTTCAGGGAAAAAATCGAGATGTGAGTCCAGGATATGTATCTTCAAGAACATATTGCACCACAAAGCTTTATCAAGCTTGAGATCAAAAGTTCATTAATTATACCTTTGTAATTTTCTGACCTGTGGTTACCCAAAAAGTTTTTTACGATATCAACAAAACATTTCCAGGCGGGTTTTCCAAGATCATTCAGTTTTTGTTCAAAGCTATTATCCTTCATTAGCTCCCTTATTTGAGGACCTACAATAATCCCCTCTTTAATTTTTGCGTTGTTAATTTTTGTCCATCGTTTTTACAATTTTTTTTATAAGGCCGAATTTTATATGCAAGGGTGATAAAAGTACATCTTCAGAGTTCACTAAAGATATGCTTTTAACATTGTTCTGTCCTGGAGCAAGTTGATGTTTGGGCCACTCTTTCTTTATATTAGTGATTTTTTCTATCTCTACTGTCCCATTCGTAAATAAATCAGCAATGTTTTGTGTAATCAAGCTGCAGTCCAAAGCCTTTATAATCTCCACGAATGTTTCAGGAGTATTTACTGTAGTCAATCTTTTCCAGAAGAAGTTTCATATTTTCGTAGGTTTCTTTTATATTAGAACCATGTGATGCAGGTACTGAAGGAAGTATGTTTCCATTGTATAACAACAGTACCTTTAAACTAGTTTCTGATGAGTCAATGAACAATCTTCAGTAACTTGACTCGTAATCAAAATTTAACATATTCATTAGTGCATGAATGTTATTACAATAGACCAAATCAGCTGCTTGAGAAAAAGAAGGTTTCAATTCATCATCGCGATGGCGAAAATGGAGTGAACATTTTTGTACTGGGAGAAAGTAGCCCAGCTGTTTAATCTAGATCCCAAGAGCTCAGCCTGTTTTTTAGATAAATGTAAATCACGTACCAAATCATTTAGGTCACCTTATGTCAATAAGTGTGGTTCTTTTGAAGTACTTGGTTCATAAGTTAGGTCGCACTCTGTCTTTCAGTTTTCGTCTTGACTAGCAGCAGCTTCTTGAGTTTCTAGTGGGATTGGTCTTTTTGCAGATGACAGGTCTGGTTACTTTGTGGTGTGTTTCGGCTTAGTTATGATACTTCTTATAGCAGTCAAACAAAAATAACATTTACTTACGTGATCTGTTGGTTCCGTCCAAATCATTGGTACAGTAAAGGGGCTATGCCTAGATCCCTTAGCCCAACCCAGCAAGTCCCACACATGTTACACAGCAGATATGTGGGACCCAGGATTTATCTTGATGGCGCACAAGAAAACCAAAGTAACTGAAATAATGTTTGGTTACTAATGTTATGAAATTTCAATGCTAAGAGATAAAAGTTAATTCTCCACACATATAACAAAAACTATCCGGGTGATTTAAACAGTTTCATGGCATATTTACAGCCTTAACGAATATCAATAAATTAAAATTTGTTGGCTATGTTAGTTATCTAACTTCAGAAATGACGTTATTCAAACATAAACACGTATATGAGCTAAAATTGAATATGTAGCTGTCACAAAAAAACTGACGGTGACTGGAAAAAAATAACATTGTATTTGTAATGAGAGTAGATAAGTATAAGACACTTAAATATCATTACAAAATTCGTGTGACAAAAACAGTGTTTATCACTGTTATCTTGTTTGAGTCTTATTAATGTAAACTCTCTTTTTAAGGTAACCTCTCTCTAAGGTATCTAAGATTTTTACTTTTGGAGAATAATGGATTATGGATATATTTTTTCAAAAGCTTTATTGTAACGTTTTTAAATTGAGGCAAGTAAAAGTATAGAAGCATAAGCATAGGCTATATAGATATAACACCCTTTTCATACATTTTCAAAAAACAAAGGTTCAATAATTATTTGTGTGAAAACTATACAACTCACTGTAACTTATTTTTTTACCGAGAGGTTTTTCATAAATCAATTAAAGATTTTCTGTGTCCCAGCAACGTGCACTTTGTTTATTAACGCATCTATTTAGATGAAAATGGCTCTCATCTGACATTAAACAATTTCTTGATAATATTTTCATGTTCATCTGCAAGATTTAAGAAGGTACGACTTAATTCGAATCGCAACTGAAAGTCATGAGAGTTAAGCTCTTGCAGCAGCTTGATTTTGTATAGATATATATGAAAATCTTGTTTTAAAATACGCTATAAGAATCATCATTTTATTCAAAATTTAGCAGAACGTCGATGTTCCTGGAGCTTCGCGAAAATATTCGCTTATATGTTGGATGTTTTCAATTTTCAGATGGAAACCTTAACGTGATTTTTTACAAAATACCAAAATTTTTTTTTGCCTCTCTGGGTATACGTTTCGGTAACCCTGTTAGTATCATCAGGTAATTATATAAGATTTTGATTGGAATTGTTATTTGGATGTAATTTCATGGCAGCGTCACGAATGGGTTTAAGAATAAACTGTATAAAAACTAAATAAAGAAAGGAACAAGTGGATATTGACCTAGTAAACTGGTGTTGCTAGGTGTCATCTGACTTATACATCGTAAAGTTTGACATTTTTTACTGTATAAGTACTCAGAACGTTTTGTCATTTGGACGGTATTTGTGTTGTTTAATGACTTGAAAATTCCATCTCAGCCAAAAAATGGAATTAACTCGTGAGAATTTTCATGCGGGTATTTACTACCATTTTCAATGTGGATTATACCAACAACAGTGCATCGATCAACTCAATTCGACTTTTGGCGAGAAAGCACCATCTAAAACCACTATATCACTGGTTTAGTAAATTCAGTCATGACCTTCGTTCGCTTAGGGACAAATTTAAAGATGGTCGTCCAAAATCGGTTGTTGTGCCAGAAAACATCGATACTGGGCGCGAACTGATAAAGCAAGATTGTCATGTGACATATCATGAGATTGAGGCATCTTTTTGCATTAGTATGATAAGCATACATAAGATTTTACATGAACATTTAGTCATGAAAAAGATTTGTGCGTGTTGGATTCCGCCGTATCAATTGCTGTGAAGAAATATTCAAAAAATACAATCGTGGTACATCAAAAGCGGTGTATAACATCTACACAGGTGATCTGTGCATTTGAATCAGAGTGGGCCTTTCAATATTTTGAAAGTTGGCAAGCCTAAAAAAATTGTTTGCGCAAGAAGCACTTGGAAGCAAATGGTTGCCTGTTTTTTTGGAATAAGTAGGCATGTGTCTACAATGCCACTAGAGAATCATAGAATGGTCAATTCTGAATGGTATACAACCATTTTTTTGCCAGCAGTCTTTGAAAAAATAATAAAAAACAATCAACGACGTAGGACCATTATTCACCATAACAATGTGAGCTTTCACATATCGGACCGAACAGATCAATATTTGACCGATCAAAACATCGAATTGATGGGTCATCCGCCGTACAGTTCTGATTTGGCACCCAATGATTGAGATACCTCAATCGGAATAGAAAAAGTGATATGAAAAACTGACAATATTTTGAAAAGCAACAAAACCATTTTCAATGATAAATATTTGTATTTATTTATTATTTCGGATACATAAATAACAACCCTCGTAAATGAAAAAGTTTTGAAAAAGTTAATAGTTTTAAATATCTGGGCTCAGTAATTACGACTAACAATGAAGTGTCAGAGAACTTTGCAGTAATAACGGAATTAATAAGAAAAATATATGGTCCCATTAAATTTGAAGGAGATTGGAGAATTATAACAAACGAAGAAGTGCTAACAATCTTTAATATTCCAGTTATAATGAAAGAAATCCGGAGCCAACGATTGAATTGGGGAGAACACATCGGGAGGATGGAGAGCGAAAGCCCGACAAAGAAAGTATTGGGAAGGAGCGAGGAGGGATCAAGACTAGGGGAAAGATCGAGAAAAAATAGGATGAGGAGGTGAGGAACGATCTGCAAGAGGGGACCTGGGCCCTAGGGGAGGCTAAGACCTTCAATGAGCTATCAAGCCACAGACAAGAATTCGTATAGTAAGATTTTTTATTCTCTAGGATGAAATCACTGCTTCATGAATACTTCTTTCAGTCAACATATATGTATATGTATAATGAAATATAATTAGCTGCTAGTTTTGAAGGTGCACTGCACTGAAAGTAGATCGTTAGAAGATTATAAGACATTAATTATTTGCATTTTTTTGAATTAGTAACATTTTTTAATTTCAGTAGTAAAATTAAATGTTCTAACACCGAGCACAGACATTAGTGCTAACTAAAAGCCTGAAATAACCAAAGACCAAGCGTTAGTCGATAGAACCTTTTTTTCGGTTTCGTGGAAGCAGTGTTAAATACACAATTATCGTTCTTCCATGACATCAATAGTTGATTTTAAAGCCATAAAGTGTCGAATTCATTATTGCCTCGGAGAGAATTTCGCGCCGAGCTGCGAGATCTCGCCTATTTGACTATGTCAACACTCATTATGCCACTCCGTCTTGTTTGAAGTTGGGTCGTGGTTCTAGATGCCGTTCCTCCTTCTTGGAAAATGCGTTTACGATGGCCATGTCAACGGGTTTCCGATGTGATTTATATGTTTGCGCCGGTATTAAGACAACCTCTCTATTAGGGATGCTAATTTTTCCTCGTTTCTGTTGTCTCTCTTTTTTCTTTTTTTTTGTTCCACTGGTGGTCTTCTGGTTTTTCGGTTGACGGTAAAACGGACGTTAATCTGATCAACAAACAACACGTATAAAGGTAATAAAACGTTTTATAAACCGGAGTCACAGGCGGTTTTGTTTCATTTAGTTTGAACTTGAAATAATTCAGTTTTAATGAATAGTTCAGTATGTCTTTATAAGTCTTATAGAAATATATTTATGCGCCCACTTTTAAAAATTATTTATTATAAATTCAGAAAACCTTTAATCAGTTGTTTGAGGGTATTTTACAAATTTGGCCTTAGCTTTTGATAAATCAATTTTTCTTACTTATCTTTATTTTAACCATAACCATATATTAACCCAAACAATAAATAATTTTCAATTTTTTTTTTAATCCAGTGTATGCATTAATTAATGTATGGATTCATTAGTGTATGGATTGGTATTTTGTGTCTTATTGAAACTGATTGTTCTGCCATATATTTCTTTCGCCATTTTTCCTATCCTGTGTCATTTGCTTAATACCTTTCCACTTTATTCTCCTACTTTTTGCTACACGCTTTTGTTAATTCTTTCAATTCACCTTTTCTATCTTTACAATTTTTTCTAGCTGTTCCCCTTTCGTACACTGCCTTAGTAAGCCTGTCATAGCAGGTTTTTCAAATTGAGCGGTTTTTGTAATTCTTGAATAAAACACAGATCGCGTTGTGAATTTACCTAGTTCTAGTCTCGTTTCAGAAGTGTAATGTATGATATTTATAAAAATGACGTCGTACATAATACAACAACGCGTTAAAATTGTTGAATTATTTTATGAAAATGGGCGTTCAGTGGAAAAAGTTTTTAGAAAATTACGTAATATTTACGGTTTGTATAATCGTCCATCTGAAAGCACTCACTCCCTCACCAATCCAATTGTCCAAACATTTAAAAAAAAATTGGTTCGGTGGAAGATAAAAGAAGATCTATATTGATTTGGTTCACAGCAGCATATTCATTTGCTACGTGAAAGTGTTGCTTGTACCTGAAAGATCCAGAAATTTCCATTAGTCGACGTTCACAACAATTTGGACTCAGTGAATCCACAATCTGACGTATTTTACGAAAATATTTAGCTCTGAAGACATATAAGGTTCAAATAACACAGAAACTAAAGCCACTGAATCATTCAAAACGTCGTGCATTTTTCAATTGGATCAAAGAACAAACAGATGATTTTTCTCAAAAAAAAAAATAAATATTTTCAGATGCAGCACATTTTGAAATTGGTACTGTATATTAATAAATGAATGTGCTGTATTCGGGGTGACTAAAATCCACGATTGATTCATGAGAAACCTTTACATCCTAAATGAGACACTGTTTAATGTGTATTATGGTCATGAGGTGTAATTGGGTATCTTTCAGAGGCTCTATTTAATACTTTTATATTATGTACCATTTTTTCTGAGTGAGCTACTATTGCATTTGTCTTATGCGGATTCCTTATTATTTCTGCATATTTTTCCAAATTCCAAATATTTTAACTTTAAGGTCTTTTTTTGATTTTTCAAAACTATACCTTAATTAAAGCAGAATCTAGAGTTTCTATTGAGTAGTTAACAATGTACCGATTTTTGTTGATTTAAGTTGGTTTTGTCGGTTTAATCCACTTTAGAATAATAAATAACTTCAAGATACAAAAACAAATTGTTTCTAACTTTTCAAATCAGTTATAAAGTGAGTGTTGATCGTTAATGTTCTAATAATAACCGTTGGAAAACATTGAGAACAGTCTTTTGAGACGCTTGCGTAAATTGTGAATGTGAAAATAAATAGCATAAAATTGTGGTAAATTGCTAAACATTTGAATTCTAATTTATCTACAGTACATTTCATCGCGGAAAAAACATGAAAGATCTGGCTACATTGAAAATGTAAAGAGGAAAGCATAACCAGAAGCACTGTCAGTTAAAATGCAGGGAAAAATATTAAATTCTGATAAAAAAATGGCTTCATTTCAATTTAAGGAGTAACCAAAGATATGGCTTCTTGTTCTGGAGTAAACGTAACGCATGGATCATTTGCTAGGAAAAATTTCATATGTGTCATAGGTTAGCTCCCATTATATAGGTATGTTATGTTATATAGGTATATCATGCACTAAAAACTTCTAACAAGTCTTAAGTTACTATACTCAAAGAGATTTGCCATTAAACACCAAATCCTTTTTTTAACTTCTCGACGCGCGTTTCACTAATCATGTTAGCCTCATCAGAAGATGATTGTATCAGATGTTTAGCGAAACGCGCATCGAAAATTTTAAAACAAGTGATTTGGTGTTTAATACATACATACTGTTTCACACCAAAGGTTCCAATATAAGAATATTATGATCATGCTCGAGTGTATGTTGACCAACGCAAGATTTTTCATTTCTCCCATATTTAATGAGGGCAACATTTTCTTTATAAAGTACTTCCTTACAGGGACGATAGGATTTTGACAGCTGAAGGCGGCCATATTTGATATACAATTCTTGACATTTGCTGTCAACTGATTTCACTAAAGTTTGCCATTTCACCATGAACAAGTTTTCGTTACCACAATGTTTGGAAATTGTCCAAACATTTAATCAAAATTAGAGAAGTTTTGTTGCTACTCAAAGTGCATTTCGTTCCCATACAAGCCATCCGCCATATAATTCATAAGTTTGAACGTAAGTTTAGCCTTCATGACTAAAAGCCACTGTCACGACTTCGTAGTGGCCGTAGTGAAGAAAATATCGCGGCTGTTCGTGAAAGTGTTGTCTGTGATAATTCGTGATTATATGTATTCGTATTAGTTATAATGTGTCTGTTCCGCGTCGTTCTCAAGAGTTGGGCTTATCCAAGATGACCACCTGGCGTATTTTGCATTTGGATCTCAGTTTACACCCATACAAGATTATATTGGCACAAAAACTTAAGCAAACTGACCATCGATTACGTCGGAAGTTCGCAAATTAGGCGTGGGAAGCAATGGAAAACGATTCGGATTTTCATCGCAAAATCATCATTTCCGATGAGGCTCATTTTTGGTTAAACGACTACGTCAATAAGTAAAATTGTAGTTATTGGTGTGAGTCAAATACACAAGTGATTCATCAGGCCCCATAACATCCCGAAAGAATCACTGTTTGGAGTGGATTATGGCACGGTGGCATTATCGAGCCGTACTTTTTTAAGAACGCCGAAGGATGGATCGTCACTGTGAATGGTGAACACTATCGTGCTATGTTATCCGATTTTGTCTTTCCGAAAATTAATTAAATTGATGCAGATGAACTATATTTTCAACAAGATGGTGCAACTTGCCACACAGCACGCATTATGATGGACTTATTGAGCAATCAATTCGGAGAATTGGTAATTTCACGGAATGGCCGTTGCAATTGGCCACAAAGATCTTGTGATTTAACACCTTTAGAATATTTTCTTTAGAGCTATGTTAAATCACAGGTTTACACCAACAAACCCAAGACTCTTGATAAACTTGAAGCTAACATTCGAGTA
This sequence comes from Cosmopolites sordidus, assembly GCA_031761425.1. Classification (NCBI taxonomy): domain Eukaryota; kingdom Metazoa; phylum Arthropoda; class Insecta; order Coleoptera; family Curculionidae; genus Cosmopolites; species Cosmopolites sordidus. Next base: position 37,219 of record JARFXV010000377.1, read on the forward strand.
ATCATAGTCGCCATACCACTCGATATGCTCCACCGAGTCATCGAAAATAGGGCCAATCGGATCAACCAGTACAAGAAGAGTCCAGGTGGTCACTTGAATGATATTTTGTTTAAATCATAAATGGCATAAAATATACCATTTAATAAAAACAATGAGCATTATTTTCGGCCGAATTTTCTGTGTTTTATTTCAAATTCAAATCCTATCGCTTTTATTGGGAAACCCTTTATCTAGTTATGGATCTTTTACTTTACCCAACATACCTTTGATCAAAATCTGGACAACTCATTTCATAAATCCCTGATTTTTCATGTGGTCTACTTTATCATTTATATTTCACAGGATTTCTCTTAAGTTACTACATGGTTTGTAGACTATCTTAATATCCATTTTTTACAAAATTTTAGCTACCCTATTGAGCTAGACAATGTTATTCATTGGACATCAAACCGTATTCCCATATTTTTTACTTTGTTCTTTTTGAAAAGTCGAAGATTAACGTATGTTTTCTACTTAATTTATCTATATTATTCCTGTTATAACCATGCACTTCGGCTAACTTCGTAATCAGTTTTATTGATTATATATATAGTTATAACTATCTTTGCCTAGAAGAAAATTAATTAATCTACCTAGCATAAAGTTTAAATTAGTTATATTAGCATGGAAAGAAAGAAAATAGAGGTATGCAGTCATGGGGATTGCCGACAGAAGTGAAAACTTGAAATTTTGGAATAACTGTATTTTTTTTAATTTTTAAAATAATTATGATATGAATATTGGAAATATTCAAAAATAAATGCTTTGTTTTAAATAAATAATAATAATAAATAGTAAAAATATTGGCATATTAAGTACTCACTCTTGTACTGCACAGTGATTCTATAATTAAACAATTAAAATAATGATTATCTAAAACACAATTTAATTTAAAACACATTAAAACACATTGTAGCATGTCGGCAACGTGAACCCATAAGTTTTGCCCCTACCGAAAATCGCTCAACGCCGCTAAAGAAGTTTTCACTTCAAAAAGAAAAATTAAAAACAAGCCATTTGGTGTATAGTGGTAAATCTCTTGGAGCTTGGAATGGTTTTTTTAGACCAGGAATTTAAAAAAAAAGGAGTAAGGATTCATCGCCCATATAAAAAATTCGGGTTTGTTGACCAGAAGTTTAAAAAAAGGAGTAAGGATTCATCGCCCCTATAAAAAATTCGGGTTTGTTCTTTTTTACCGAACGCTTGGCCATAGAAGACAAAAGAGAGGAAAAAGCTGAAGTGTCTTGTTTCATCAGGGTAACGCCCATGTTACATATATTGAACAGCCTTTCTATACACTAAATCTGGCCTTTTGCATCCACTAAAACAACTTGATATGCGTATACTTCTAGTAACTTCTAGTAATTCGGTAAAGTTTTACATTCTCTTCTAGAACGTAAGCGAAAGTTGAAAACAGAAATCTACAGTTTATAATCTAATATGATACAAAAATCTTTTACAAGAACTATAATTCTTATATTCGTATTACTTTTGTTACGGTCTTCGCATAATTCTATGATGCCGCCTAAAGTTATATAGGTTTATTTGCTCTATCGGTCATAATATTTTCTGCAAATAAAGCTTTAACTTGGTTGGTTATTGTATTTGTTAAAACGTGACTTGACAATAGAAGTGTAAATTGATTATTTAATTAAGAAATAGTCGCAAATTATAAAGTTTTATGTAAAAAAAAGTGTTGACAATAATATTAGTATATACCGACATTTCTAGATAAATATTTTTATTGTATTTGTGCGGAGTTCAGAGCGTTTCTGTAATAAAGAAATATTTGGCTATTATGAGAAAAAAATCAAATTCCACACTGTTGTAGTTGTTGTTGACTTATGATATTGTCGTTATTTATTCTTCTAACAGTTGAAAATTCTTATTTACTTACTTTTCACAAATGGACGGTTTTAATCTAGTTTCTATATTCTTGGGAACAACAAAAGTGTCGTCTCTATAACACATCGTCAATAAGTCCCTGACCTCACGGTTATTTTACTTCATCAAAAAGCAATTCTTAATCAGCACACGAAATTCTTTTTTTTTAATTGTGTTGAAAATAAAGTAAAACAAAAAATAAAACAACTTAGAGACTAGTAGACAGATTGTCATGTAATTTTTTACACTTGACGTTTAAAGGTTGGCGCCATCGACCACTGGTAAGGATTTTTCGTAAGTGACGTCATCTATATATCAGATCGGGGACTTGGAAACCTTGTATATTCTTTGCCAGGTCGAGAATTTTTCGGGCGACCCCCATACTGTTGCAGATTCTACACGCAAGATCCTTAAAACGCAGTAAAACACCTTTAGACGAAAAAAGTGTTAATATGATGTTATTACAATACTTTCAGGAAACACAATTGTTAAATAATAAACATTTCATTGAATCAGTCTCCATACTGGTTTGCAAATAATTTATTTGGTAAAAATTGTAGCGGTACACAATTTTAAATATTTCTAGGAACCAATTTACAATTCACTGCGACAAAATTATTAATAGTTTTGTTTCCTCCTTCTTACGATAATTATCTGTTGGAATCAAATCGGAACATCGGACAAACCGATTTATTTTATTATTTAAGTAAAAGTAGGGGAGTAAATTACCTATATCAGAGTTTACAGCCTCAATCACGCGATAATCTCGTTAACTCGCCCTCTGATGGGTCATCATTTGCTTGACACGATGCTTTTGTTGTTTCAGTGCCGAAACCGGCCAGTCGAAGATCTAGAAAACCGGGTTTGGACAGGAAACCTCGACAGGCGTACAGTGCCAAACAACTGGAAAGACTGGAAGGAGAATTTAAAGTGGATAAATACCTTAGCGTCAGCAAGCGGATGGAGTTGTCCAAGGCTTTGAATCTAACGGAAGTTCAAATTAAAACATGGTTCCAGGTAAAAATTCCCTTCGTTTTTTTTTTGTTTTTTACAGGTAGTGTTTGGAAAATTAAGAATAAAAGAATGACGTGTTATCAATATGTTTTAAAGTATAGATTCTCAAAGGGGGCGGTCCCGCCCTCCAGTAGGCGCTGGAGTGGTAGCGGGTAGAGATGCAAATGAAGGGCGTTAAGACAATCAAGGGAGGCCGCCGTGGCGTACCTACCTATTAAGGAAATTAATATAACCATTAAAAAATTATTAAAAAATTCATAGTGCCGGAAGTGCTGGTCAGCCGTGGGCCATGGATCGAAACAGGTAATAGTCAGAAGGGGCAAAATCTGGAGAATACGGCGGGTGGGGTAGGACTTCCCATTTCAACGTTTTCAAGTATGTTTTGACCACTTTCGCATGAGGCCGAGCATTGTCATGCTGCAAAATCACTTTATCATGTCTTTTCTTGTATTGCGGCCGTTTGTCTTTCAACGCTTGGCTCAAACGCATTAATTGCGTTCGATAACGATCTCCTGGGATTGCTTCAGACGGTTTTAACAGCTCATAATACACAACACCGAGCTGGTCCTACCAAATACAAAGCATGGCCTTGGAGCCATGAATATTCGGTTTGGTTGACGGCGTGGAAGCGTGGAATCCCTTCCGTTTTTGCCTTTCAAGCAACTGTTCACAAGCAAACAAACGGCGTTAAAATCTCTCGGTTTCAATATCCTACGTTTGGGTTATTCCCAGGTCTTTGAAGCTTTTAGAAATTGTTTGTTGAGTCACTCCTAATGACCCTGCCAGCTCTTCTTGACTTTGACTCGAGTCTTCATTAAGCAATGCCTCTAATTCTTCATACTCAAAAACTTTCGCTATGCCGGTTTTCGACGTGAAAATCACCCCTCTTGAAGCGTTGAAACCACTCACGACACGTTCTTTCGCTCATAGCCGCCTCACCATAAGTGTCTGAGAGCATTCGGTGAGCTTCACTCGCAGATTTCTTCACATTAAAGAAATAAATTAACACCTCCCGCAAATGACGAGAATTTGGCTCATAAACTGACATTTTTAAACGCGAATAACTTTATGATGTAAACACAAATCGACTACTGGTGCTATTGGGTTATGTTTAGAAGAAGCTCAAAGGTATCGCATGACAAATTTATTTCGATGACTACTTACCGCGGACGACACCGGAACGGACAGCAGGAAAACGGCGGAATCAAAATTGTACACCTTTTAACATTAAGTATACGTATACCTAATTCGGTTTAGTATTGTCGCTAACAAGTCTATGCAAGTTGCTAAGCAAAGATGCGATTCCCGTAATCATGTTTCGACAAAAATATGAGATCTTGATTTGTTTACAGAGCAAGTGCACCGGTATAGTAAACAAGCAAAGGCATACAAGTTGATGCGTGCACGAAATTAAATCTATAAAAGGCAGGGATAGCTCAGGGAATGTCTTATTATTTTTGTGTGCTTCATCAATAATCCATATTCGTGAGTGATAGGTGATTAGTGAGTGATAAGTCATCATAGCCATTATTTTTAGAACGATTTATAAATCTGTTGAAAAATTAATTTATTAAAACCGGGGCAAATTTTGTATTTCAAAATGTCTAAATCTAAGAAGACTCTCCTACGAACCAATCATTACTTACGTGTTTAATTTTCCACAAAGTTTTTTCAGGTGAATCGATGAAGCCTTCTAGGCTACAAGAGCATTTGAATAAAATGCGTCCTGATAAAAAGTACAAAGATTTATACTATTTTCAAAAACGGGAAAAGAAATATTTAAAATAGTCAACTATATCGAACTTTTTTGCGTCGTATTCTAAACAAAAAGATGATGGACTACGAGCTTCATGTAATATTTCATGGTTAATAGTAAAAGCGGGAAAACCACACACAATGAGCGAGGAATTAATTTTACCGGCAGTCAAAGAGGTAATAAAAACTATTCTTCATCATTAGACGCCGTCTGATATCAGAAAAATTCCTTCGAGTAATAATTCAATATAAAGATATAGATGAGAGAATAGACGAAATGGCCAAAGACTTTAAAATATCATTATGCTATTACTTAAAGAAATTTTTCATTCAATTCGATGGATCAACTCTATGAGTCTCTCATAAAGTTATTATTTTTGCAAAATATTAGTTATTATTTGCAAAATTTGGAAACTTATACAAAGAGAAAATCGATATTTAATACCATGAACAAATTTTTTCAAGAGAAATAAATTCCTATTCGTAATATTTTGTCAGCTGCTGCTGATGGTGCTCTAGTAATGATGGGGCGTCATAAGGGTTTCATAGCGCATTTGAAACAATCAGTACCAAATGTACTCACTGTACATTGTGAAGCTCGTCGTCAGCATTTGACTGCAAAAAATCTGAATGAACGCCTGTATACATCGCTCCATTACGTTATTAAAGCAGTCAATAAGATTAGAAGCAGTTCATTGAACGGGAGATTATTTGAATAACTTTGTAGTGAAAATTATGAAGATTACAATCGCTTGTTGCTGCATACAAATGTTCGTTGGCTTTCAGAAGGTATTTGTCTGAATCTATTTGATTCAGTGTTGAGCTTTCTTGAAAATAGAGCCAAAAAACTGAGCCAAAACCTGATTATGTCAAAAATGATATCGCTTATTTGACAGACCTGTTTAAAATATTTAATGAAGTCAATTTAAAATTGCAAGGTGACGAGTTGACTTTAATTAAAACAAAAAACGTCATAGCTGCTTTTGTGGGAAAACTTCTTCTGTTCAAACGAAATCTAGACATGGTGAATACAGCCACTTTCCCCCATTATCAGCAGGCTCTGCAAAACTGGAATATTTACTTGTTTACTAACTGCCAACACTTGTAAGTTCTTCATGCTGATTTTACGGAGCTATTCCAGGATATTTTAAACATGAATTTACTGAGTTGGGCTTTAGATCCCTTCGCAAATGCAGATACAGCTGAATCATCAAATTTAGAAGGGGAACTCGTAGTAACTAACGAAGAACTAAATGTAAAATTTAGAAATGGATTCCAAGAGTTCTGGATTCAAAAATCAATACCAGCTCTCTACCCTGGATTGTGGGCAATAGTACAGAAATGTTTAATTGTATTTTCTTCATCGTTTATAGCTGAATGTGAATTCAGTGCAGTAGCTAATTTACTGTCTAAGAAAAAGAACATACTGCGCATCACCGAGCGTGGTGATTTGCGATTGATGTTAACGAAATTGGAACACGGTATTAACAAATTGTTAAAACTTCACCAGCTTCGACCATCTCATTAATTTTTGTATTTCTTGTTGATTTTATGTTTATTTTAAAATTTTTAATAAATAATTCTTTACTACATTTGATGGTATTTTTAATTAATTTATACTTTGTGATTTTTAATAGAATAGAAATACAAATAAAATATATATAGATAATGTGCAACGATATTTTAATATTTTCAGTGGCGGTTCGTGAGGGAGGGCGTTAGGGCCCCGCCCCTCCAGCATTTATCACAGTAAACAATTTTTCAGACTAAACTTGAAGATATTTACTAGTAAACACCAAATCGCTTTTTTTGAACTGCTCGACGCACGTTTAGCTAACCATGTTAGCATCATCAGGAGATGATTTAATCTGATTTTTCAGAGCAAAACACCATATTTTATTTCCGTTCAGTTTCTTTACTCTAGCTCATTTACCTGATTCACCTCCTGTATAAGGTTTCAATAGCACGAAAAGTAAAAAGGAGAAAGGGGAAGGCAAAAAAAAATTCAGCAGCATTTACTTTCTACGCTCTACCATTTTAAAAATCCACGAGCCGCCACTGAATATTTTGTATGGTTAACTATTATGGAACAGATGGTGTTGAATTTTTTTTCTTGTAATGGTGGTCCAGAAAAGGTTGGAAACCTCTATTTTAAAGTATCGGCCGCTTGGCATGTTATTAGGCTAAAATGTTTCAATTATTTGATTATTTTCTATACTCTTTAGTAACTGAATAAAAAATCATGAAAAAACAACACAACGAACAGGACAGATCTGCCTGAAATGTTTGAGATGCGGTACGAAATTAGAAAAATTATTCTTTATTGTTCGCAGTTTAGTGTGTTGTAAATACGCTACCGTAAGTTGCACTTTATCAGTATTATTTTAGCAAAATATTAGATAATTAATTCTCGACCGGTCTTAACTAAATCTGATATTTATTTATAAAAAATGTAACACATATTTAATTTTCGAAGCAATCCCCCTCACTTTCTATGCATTTTCATCACCTTTCAGGCAATTGTCGAATCTCAGATCGAAAAAAACTTGATGGTTTTGGTGTGATAAAGGCTATTCAGGCTTTTTTTGGCTTGCTTAAAAGATGTAAAGCGATTGTCAGTCCGATAATCTTGCTTCGGATCTGAAGAGATGAAAACTCGAAAAGGACAAGTCTGGATAATACGCCGATTGCGATAAAATTTCCGAGCCTAACTCATTGATTGTTTCCAAAGTCCCTTTTGCTGTATGTGGACGTGTTTTATCCTGAAGTAAAATGACTTTACTTCTCTCCTTAACAGTATAAGGTCTTTTTTCCTCCAAAATATCACTAACACCAAGCTGATGATGACCAGCAGAGTGATCGTGTCACCAGATTGGAGCAACTTAAAGAGTCTTAAAGAGTCATCTATTAAGGATGATGGAACTTTGACAGCTCATGGCGGCAATATTTGTTTACCGATATTTGACATGTTTTGTCAGTTGTTTTCCGAAAGGTTAGAAGAACATTTAGAAATTATCCAGTGTTATTACGCAAATTCGCGGTCCCCTCGTGCTACTCAACGAGCAATTCAGACCCATCGTGATATTCGTCTGGTGGCCCTTCTGAACTGGCTATTGCTCGTGTTAGAAAATTTTAAAGTGAGTTTATTCTCCACGATAGTGTGGTGCCTGTACGACAAAAAAAAAGCCAGAAGCATTAAGAATATTGCCGCTGTTCCAGCTAATGTAGCCTAAAATGACGCCCGGTTGCTCGCCGCTCGCAAGAATTAGGCCTTTCGCTAATCACAACCTGGCGAATTTTGAGGTTGGACTTTGACTGGCAGTCGTATTAAATGGTACTGGAACAACAATTGAAGCCAATCGACAACGAATTTAATCACAAAATCATCTTCTTCGATGAGGCTCATTTCTGGCTCAATGGCTTTGCCTCATTTGGCTCAACGGCCAAAAAAACCAGAATGAGCAAATAAAAGAGTAAAAGCATACCGATTTTCTATTTTAATAGCCAGGGGCTCCGTCCATAAGGAATTTCTGCTTCAAGGCTAAATGGTACCAAATCTAACCAACATTTTTATTGACAGGTTCTTGAAAGACTTCAAAAAAGGGTAAAGGGCACCAAATCCTTTGGTGCTGTATCACGGTAATATACCTTACCACACAGCGATTTCAATTAACGAGTTTTTAACAAGTAAAAATGCCACAATGACTCGGCAGCCTCGCTATCCACCAGATTTGAGTCCTAGTGACTTTTTCTTTTCCCAAGGCACCATTTTGGAACAATTTAGAACATTGAAAACACCAAAACCGACCAGTTGATTCTGAGACCAGCTGATTCTCAGGCGATTTCGGATTTCAGCATTGGTATAGGAGTGGATAAATCGTCTCCAGAGCTATCTGGCTTCTGAAGGCGACAATGTACAATTTCAATTGAATAAAAAATTTAATAAACATGTTTATCATTACTTTATTTATATACCTTTTATGTTGAGATTTTTATCATCAAAAATAAGTTACGCGGTCCTCAGATTAACCACTTTAATTCATCTTCGACTATTGTCCTTAGATTTTAATTTTGCCCTCGATTATGACAACATTTGCCTTCTATTCATGAAAGCATCCCTCCGAAGAGTGTTCAAGAAATGACTTCTTATGATAATAAATAGATTTTACTGTTTTAAGGAAAAAAAGCACAACAGATAAATTAATTAACTTAGTTTAAATGATAATAAGTATTTAGTTAGTTAGATAATAGTAAATAGTTTTTTATTGGACTTTTTCAGAACCGAAGAACAAAATGGAAAAAACAGCTCACAACGCGTTTGAAAATGGCACAGCGGCAAGGCCTGTTCCCTTCCCATTATTTTGCCCCTGTACCGTCGGCCGGACCCCAGTATTCGGCCCTGTTCCCTGCATATTATTCGCCGTTAGTTTTTGGCGTTCCAACAGTAGAAGAAACAAATTTGACCAGTCAAACTCCATCAGAAGCGACAAGGCGATAAAAAAAGTATTTCAAATTGTAAATATATTGTACATAAATGTATCTTAATATAAACTTCATAAAATATCAATATTGTTTTCCTTTATTATTTGTTTGAGATCTAAAAATCACATTTTTGTCAGTTTTATGGTTTTAGAAAACCAAGAATTTTTTTAATTTGTATGTTTATTCATCATTGGTTTTCTCAATACTCCTTCTGCTACTTGCTTATTCGTTTTTAAACTAATTCACGTAGGTCACTCCAAAAATTTTTTACTAGCAAAAAGAAACACAAATGGCTTTTCTAAATGTTGCATTGCACATCTGCTTTTTCAAAATGTTGCAACAATAATTTTTTTCATTCGCGTGAATCAATTTTAAAAATGTTTATGCTATTCAGAAATTTCATTTATATTGGTTTAAATGTCCTGATTAGGCATGGAACATTGAGGACCACGGTATTTATTTTTCATATTCGGGATCAACATTTAATTACAAGATTCAATCAGGACTCAGTGCAGTGGATAAGACATCAAGTTGATGTTTTCTCTTTTTTTCGTAAAAAATCCACTGTATAACAGATTGTATAAAAGTTGGCCTTGTCATGATGAATCATGATGCAACCATTTTGACTCTTTACGAAATCCAGTGGTGACTTACGGCAAATAAACCGTTGTATTGGGTTCATAAGTCCCCGCCGTTTTCTTATTAAAAAGTTATATTACAAAAAGCAACTTAATTAACAGCAAATTAATAATGATGTATTCTCCGTTATTGTTCACGACTTGCTTCCACCTTTCGACCAATTTATCGATGGCGTCAAAAATAGCCGAGCCTGGACTTGAAGAAGTTGTTAAGCCAGTTTCTGAGGTTCTTATCATTGGCGAATATTACGCTCCTCAATCGGTTGGATAACGAGCGGTAGAGGTGATAATTGGTTGGCGTAAGATCTGGAGAGTATGGCGCATGCGGAAAAATCTCTCATTCGAGATGATTCCGGGTTTCCTTGAAGATGTTTGCTGTGTGAGGTCGTGCATTTTCGTGAAGCAAGAAAACCTAATTTACACGGTGCAGCTAGGCGAGGTAGTGTTCCTTGTTGACCGTCTTATTCTTCTCTAGCATTTCCAAGTACATGATACTCTCCTACTGCCACGAAACGCAGATCATGGTTTTCTTAAGATGGAGATCTGGCTTAACTCTCGGCTTTGGTGTGTCCCCTGCGGCAATCCACTCCTTCCTTTGATTCATATTAATGTATTAGACACCATTTCTCATCTTCCATGACGATTCGATACAAAAATCGTTACTAGTGGCCGCGTGTTGCTCGGTGGCGGGCGCAATTTTGATCAACTTTGTTGCGGCGATTTTCCTGGTTGTCGTCGGTAAGTGTATGTGGTACCCAAGATCCGAGTTTTTGAGTAACTCCCATAGATTGAAGATGTCACGAGATTGTCGCAAAGCCGCAGTTCATTTTCTCAGCCAATTCTCGGCATGTCTCAACCATTTTCGAGCGGTCCTATCGGGATTAGAGTCCTCTCCATATACGGTGCAAATATCTCGGACTACTTCTGTAGGTTTTTGATCACGACGAAAGGCAAAATATAGCAGGCGTCAAAAATGAAGTTTCTTGCCTCATGGAATTTCCATTTCAAAAACCAATAGTTTTTCTAATAAGTTTTTTGAAAGTTTATTTTCATAACAAAATACATTACCTTAATAATCAGAGTATTGTCCATCATTAGCTTAATTTTTCCCATCTTTCTGTCAAAGAATAGATTCTGCGCCAAAATAACTTTTAGTTTTTTGAGGCCAACCATTCATCAAGCCAAATTTTCACTTCTTCGTAAGAATGTAAGTGTTGTTCTGGAACTCCGTGCTGCATCGATTGAAATAAGTGGTAGTTCCAAACCACTAAGTCCGGTAAATACGGCGGGTGGGGTAGGACGTCTCATTTACCATTTTCCAAATAGTTTTTTACACATTTTGCAACATGGGGCCGAACTTTGTCAGGTTGAAAAATTACTTTATCGTATCTTTATCTTTGGGCGTATTCTGATCGTTTTTCCATCAATGCTCGGTTCAATTTTATCAACTGTTGTCGATATCGATCGCTATTAATTGTTTCACCAGGTCTCAGTAATTCGCAACACACAAGCCTTCTTTCCATGAATACTGCGCACTGGTTGTGATGTTGAAGGCTGGCCTGGGTCTACCCATGATTTGTTGCGTTTTGGGTTGTCAAAATAGATCCACTTTTCAACCCCTATCACAACTTGATGTAAAAAACATTTTCTTTTCTGCCTGGCAAGCCAAATTTCACAAATGGTTTTTCGCCTTTATCTCTTTCCTTCAATTCACATGGAACCTATTCCTTTTTTCTGTTTCTTTCTCAATGCGTGTAGACGTTCGGAAAAAGTGGATTTGCAACATTCAAAGCTTCTGCCAATTGTTTTAATGTATAAGTTGAGTCTTCAACCAATAATGCTTGCAAAGCTGCATCTTCATATTTTTTCGGCTATCCTGGGCGTTCCTTGTCTTTTATATCAAAATTACCACTTTTAAAGCGTTTAAATCATCGTCCACAAGTTTTTTGGGTTAGAGTATATTCACCAGAAGCTTTAACATACAATCGATAACTTTCAGCAGACGTTTTCTTCAAGTGAAACCAGGTCATAAACTTCTCTGCAAAACATCTTTTTCTTGCATAATTCTGGCACATATATTTTTATTATATATTTTTATTAATAACAAACTGGCTTCTGATGGCGTATGCTACCCTCCAAAACGCCATAGACGTCATTAGTCTATACCAACAAATGTATTGGTAACGTCATCTCTTACCAAATCGAGATTATTAACCGAAACATATTAATAGGTAATAATTTATAATAGTAAAGGAATAAATTCTAAAAGTTAGTTTTGTAGAGTGAGGGAAGTGGTTTTGAATGTATATATACATTTTGTCATATAAAATAAAAATAGAGGTAAAACTGACGAAATATAAAAAGGCGGGAACGGCAGGAACTTATGGAATAACCCATTAAATCAGTCGAAATTGATAGTTATCTCTCTGGATTTCCACGTAATTGTTGGTTGCCTATCCTATTGTTGTTGGTTGGTTGAAATAGTAATTTAAAAATACATACAAATATTATATTTACTATAGGAATATATCAAAGTTTTGAAATTTGTGACGATATAATACGGTCATTTGTGACGATATAGTACATACCGATCGATCTCTATCATTTCTCTTACAGTCTCGATGTTTGTTTAATCATCAGCTGTTGATTAGACGATCTTCACGAAATTCAGTCACTGAACTTATTGAGAATTCATTCTGTTCTCTTAAAAATTCATTTCTCTCTTTCATTAATTCTACCTTCGGCTTTTGAACTTCCAACTTTTCTTTTTTCACTTCTATTCGCTCTTTATTGTAATCTTTTCTGTCCCTTCTAATCTGTTGTAGGGTGAGATTCCGACTTAATACAGGTTTTCTCCTGTTTATTGTGAAACTTTTACTGTATTTCTTGTAAATATCAAGAAGCACTTGTGTGTGATTGCTCGTCCAATTGGCTACAAATTCATGCCTTTCTTCTGTTCAGGGCTGGAGCTGAAGTTCTGATGAACCAGGAAAAATTAAAAATTCCTCAAGAATACCTAAAATAACACACTTTAAATATTAAAATTTCCCAAATAATATGAGGGTGACTACCTTCTTGTTCCATTTTCTTTTTTATTGAATAAAACTTGTTTATTAAGGATATACTATTTTTCTTGAGCGTCTGAAGATGTGTAGCGATGAGGGCACATCAGAAAAATGATCGCTTTACCATGGTTCCTTCGGTCCATTTGTTTACGATGTTTACTGTCACCATTCCATTTGTTTAAAGTCCATTGTTTAGAAATTTTAGGACGGTTATGTGAAACAATAAAATTTATAGAATTACAACCATCTCTTATAAGAATTCAAATATTTGGTGCGCGTGCCTGAAACTAATCAGCTGTTTCAACTTAATCCATAAATTGGTCAGGGATCCAAATATCTTACAGATATGCGCGTTAAAAACGATTTGCAAACTGTTGGAAACATGTTTGTGATTACAGGTTGGAACGAACCTATAACTAGTTCGGAAAATTAAATATTTACTGTAACATTCAACACCAATGATCAGAAAGCAAACATGATGTGTCAGCTCAAAGGATTTCTAAAACTGATATTCAACAAAACAAATTTATGTTACCAATTTGGCGAGATAAGAGAATTGTTATTTAAGGTTTTACCCAGAAATCAAACCATCAATTTTCATATGCACTGTCAACAACTGATCAAATGAAGGATGTTTCTTAATAGAGAAGCCAACAAATTAACTGTAGGGATATCGTGTGATAACTATCAGATCCTTTATAAAATAAAATATTAAAATGATGGAGCAACCAGTTTTATTAACAAATTAATTTCTTAGATTATTAATGTGCTTGTCCACAATGTCTTTCTTGACGTTGGCACAGTCAGGTCTTTAACAGTTTTAACACTTCATTCGCGGTATCAATAACTTGAGAAAACATTTTTGCATTTCCTCAAACAATAAGCCAACTTGTATTCCACCCCTGGATTACTTCTGCCTCCAGTTTTCCATGTTTGTTGATAATGGTTGGTTGGATTTTTGTTTTTTTTCCTGTAGTGAAGCCTATGTACTCCAAGGCTTTGGTGCAAACTTTATCATGTTGCACTACCTTAACAATAAACTCCCCAGCTGAATCCAACTTGTTTGATTGTATATACAAATCAGCCATCAATAACTAACAACATTCCTGATAACATTCTATAAACAAATAATGAATTGTAGGGATATTGCGTAATAACTGTCAACATTCTTTATAAAATTAAATACTAAAATGATGGAGTAACCAGTTTTATTAACAAACTAAATTCTTAGATTATTAATGCACTTGTCCAAAATATCTTTCTTGACGTTGGCATAGTCAGGACTTAGTTTTAACACTTCATTCGCGGTATCAATAGCTTGAGGAAACTTTTTGCATTTCATCAAACAATAAGCTAACTTGTATCCCACCGCCGGGTTACTTCTGCCTCCCGTTTTCCATGCTTGTTGATAATGGTTGGTTGCATCTTTGTACCTGTGTTCTTTTTCTGCAATGAAGCCCATATACTCCAAGGCTTTGGTGCAAGCTTTATTATGTTGCACCACCTTAACAATAAGCTCCCCAGCTGAATCCAACTTGTTTGATTGTATATACAAGTCAGCCAACAATAACCAGCAACGTTCCAGATAATCAGCATCATCAAAAGTCCATGAATTTTTTACAACCCTTTTTAGCTGATTTTTGGCTCTTTGTTGCTGTTTAAGAAGCACATGCGCTGTAGACATGCCCAAAATAGTCCCCAAATTGTCTTTGGTTGGTGTTTGAGATGCTATCGATACAAAATCATCTAATGCTCGTTCGATGTTGTATTTCTCCTTGGTGGCTAACAGGCGAAAATTTCCAAGAAGGCGGCATTTAAAGAGATCAGCTCCATCACCCTCCAAACGTTGCTTTAGTTCTTTGATTAGTCGTTCCGCTAAAACCGTTGAAACATAGAGCATGATTTAGCATTTCATTGTATTCCTGTCCTTACCTGTCTTCAAAGCTAAAGATCTGGAGTCTCTGTATTCGATATCTTCGCTATCCATAAACTGTTCCGCCATCATTTCGTCATCTGGATTAAGACATATTTCTATCATACCCAACAATGCTTGAACACCGTAATTAGCATCTTGACGGACCTGATTAAAATTCTTTAAAGCAGCATTTAAATTTCCTGAATGCCACTGATAAAAGGCTTTGCAATATAGAAATCCTAAAAATCATAAAATGAGAAGTTTAATAAATCCTTGGTCTCATCATTGACAGAGGCTCCTTATAATAATAAATATTGGCATAAGCTGATCAAAATGGGCTAATTGATTGTTGTGTATACATTGAAGTTATACTGCGTTGTCACAATAACCCTTTTTATGATCTTAAATTTGGGAATTAAATCTTATGAAACTGTCTCAGCAAATTGATAACAGCCATTGTATTTGGTTGATGTAAAAGTTCGTTCTATTTTTTTTTAAATTGAAGAAAAAATGTATTTACTAAAAATTACATTTAATCACTATTTCTTCAAACACTGTCCTTTCTTTACCTTTCAAATCCTATCAAAGGCCTATGCAAAGGGAAACCTTCGTCGGATTCAAACTCTTTATTGCGCTGATTGTAGGGGCATCTCCGCGCTTACATCATGGTCTTTTACGCTTAACATTATTACATACAATTAATTTTTCATCAACTATTATCATCTGCTTCAAAAATTGATCGATTTTGTTGCACTTCAATAGACAATCGCAAGTAGAAACTCGGTGTATCGAATTTTTTTCGTAACTCATGTAACACCCACACGTCAGTCTTGCTTATCCATGTTGACTGATGTATCGATAAGATTAAAATTAAACTTAAAGAGATTTACCACTAAACACCGAATCACTTCATTCTCGACGCACGTTTCGCATGATTCGGTGTTTAGTGGTAAATGTCTTTGAGTTTAGTGTTTCACACCAAAAATTCCAATAGAAGAATTGAAAGATTAAAATTGTTTTCACGAAACTTTCTGAACCACTCACCAGTAGATATCATATTTTGATATGAAAACCACAATAAAATAACATCATTTTACTCGCTGAGATTCCTTCTGTTAAAAAACATCAACATTTTACATGTATGAAGTAGATAACATTCGGTTTTGTGATGCAATGCTATCTAGCGCCAAAAATAAGACGAAATTTTGCATCAGCCCAATACAATCCTAATATGAGGTTTAAATGTGACGTGGGTATCGTTCAACATGTAATGCATAAACGGTGATATTTACCGGCGTCCTTTTGTGGATTGATACACAACTTCTCTGCAGCATCCAAGTATTCTTCACATTCTTCCAAACTGCCCAATCTTCTCGAAACTTCAATTAGGCGACTTAAAGCGCTCCAGTTGGTTGGCTGTCTTGATACCAATTGAGTGAAATGAAACAGAGCCATGTCGAAATCAACCTGAAGAAGAAATATTATTTATTCCACATTATAGTAGATCACCGAGTATTAAAGCACCTTTCGAAAAGCGATATCTGCCATAATAACTGAAGCAACTTCATTTTCTGGATCAATTCTTAGTATCGTAGCGCAAGTTTGTTGACACAGCTCTAGATAATTGGTTTGCATGTACAGCTTGGCTAAAGCTGTCAATAATGAGACATTATTGGGAGATACTGTTAGTCCTTCTTTGTAATAATTCACAGCTTGATCAGTGTTCTTCATCGATATCGCCATTTCACCTAACTTCGTTGATAATGCGACTAATGTTCGAACAATTTCATCAGTGTTTCCTAAAATACAATAAACTAGAACCGAGTTTTAGTCATTAAAATCCCGATTACCATTTTGTTCCACCGAGATCCGTTTTTTAACTCGCATTTGACAATCCACTGCGTCTTTAAGGCTCTTCACAGCAAAGGTAAAATTGCCCGACTTTTCCTGCAACTGGGCAAGCAACTGATATATTTGAGCCTTAAACTGCAGATCTACCAATTCCTCGCTATTTTTCCAAATATTTTCTTCCAATTCATTTAACAGCAACAATTCCCCTTTCTCATATTCCTTTAAGTTCAAGTATAACTCTCCCAATTGCAGTTTCAATTCCATGGAATTGCTATCTTTAATTGCTCTTTTATAATAGTCCACTGCTCTGTTAAAATAGTGAGTTTCCACTAGAGCCTGTCCCATTTTAAGGCTAAGTGCAGGATCCTTAGGATTCTCTTTAAGGGCCTTTTCATAGTTTTCAAGAGCATCATCTGGCTCCAGAACTTTCATATAAGCATCTCCCAACATAACAAATGAGCTAGCTGTGGGATCATTTTCAACAAACTCTTGATAAACTTGCAGAAACGCGTATTTGTCTTTACGGTGCTTTAACAGAATCTCAGCTAGTTTAACTCTGGCTGCTTGATAACAATGTTCTTCTTTGGATATTTTGTTCAGAAGATCTATAGCGCCTTGTATATTTTTTCGTGCCAGCATATTATCAGCACTTAACAAAAGAATTCTAGATTCTTCTGGACTACCCTTTAAATCATCCGCAGCTTCTTCAAGAACCTTTAATGATTCATCTGTTTGTCCAACAATATTTAAGGTATCAATCAGTTCAACATAGATTGCTGTTTTCTCAGTTAAAGCGGCTTTTTTGTCTTTGGCTAAATTCAATGCTGTGGTTAGAGAGCGAATAGCTTCACTGTAATTACGAGAATGTTTATCAACTAAAGCATTAACATAGTGATATTGTGGATTTTCTCGTACTTGAAAGTCAACACTTATGCAAGCTTCCAAACTTTGAGCTGCACGTTCAAATTGCCCACTGTTCACTTGTAACTGGGCTTGTAAAAGACTCGCATCACTAGATGCTTCGTCTGACGTATTTGATAGTTTTTCTAGGACATTTAGGGCATTAACACTATCTCCTTGTAAATTTAAGACTTTAG
This sequence comes from Cosmopolites sordidus, assembly GCA_031761425.1. Classification (NCBI taxonomy): domain Eukaryota; kingdom Metazoa; phylum Arthropoda; class Insecta; order Coleoptera; family Curculionidae; genus Cosmopolites; species Cosmopolites sordidus. Next base: position 54,959 of record JARFXV010000377.1, read on the forward strand.
CTAGTAAATACAGAGCTTTAGGTGATCCAGGACAAGCCTCTACCACTGCCTTTGCTAATTCAAGGGCCTCTCTGTTGGAACAGCTTCTTTGAAGGTATTCATTTATTACATCATAGCAAAACTCTGGATCAAACTCCAGTAAATACCGATCAGAATAATAAATTAATTTAGATAAATGAGATTTTATATCAAAAATTTGTCGTAAGCGATCTAGGGCTTCGTTCTGATTCTTTGAGGCTTTAGCTTGTAACAGCTTTAGAGAGAGTGATCTGGTTGAATCGTTCAATTCCAAAAGATAATCGATTTGCCGTTGAAGTTGTTCAGAACAGCCACGATCGTGATACTCACACCAAGACAACCCTAGAAGTGCTTCAAAGTAAGTTTCATCTATTTTGGTGGCAGATTTAAATAAGCGATTCGCTTCTTTTATTTTATCAGAAACAATCATTTGCAATCCTAAATCGACAACTACAGAAGCGTTCTCCGAGTCGAATTGCAAAGCAGACTCTAAAATTGAGACACACTGTTTCAATACCAGTTCACTCCTTCCAGAAACCATTGAGAATAACTGAGCTGCTTCACTGAAAGCTAAGGAATTGGTAGGTTCAAATTTTTTAAGAGCATCATGATACGTTTTTATTTTGTTGCTTGCATCATTGTAGTTAGCAGAATGACATAAAATCAACATAATTTCAAACTTTAGAGCATATAATATTTCATTGTCAGTAACATTAAATCTAAAATAAACATAAATTTATCTAAACTCAGATTTATCACTAAACACCAAATTACTTTTTTAAACTTGTCGACGCTCGTTTCGCTACCTATTTTAGCATAATCAGGAGATGAGTAAATGTAATTCTAAAAGTAAACAATGTTCTACTTATATGATAAACGTACCGAATTAAGTGTGGAAAAATCATGAACTGTGAAGTTAACTAAGCGTTAGGCCCTATTCCGTTCAGTTAACTTTTCAATTATTAATGTAACACTTAGTTAACCTCCAGTTCAAGATTTGTTCATGCTTCATTAGGCACGGTTGTCATATAAATAGAACATTATTTAGTTTTAGAATTAGATTTAATGATTTCCTGATTATGCTAACATGGTTAGCCAAACGCGTGTCGAGACGGTTTAAAAAGTGATTTGATGTTTGATAAATCTCTTTGAGTTTAGTGTATCACTCTGAAGATTCCAATGGACTCACAATTGAGACTCAAAGAGATTTACCACTAAACACCAGCTGACTTGTTATTTCTCAATGCTCATCTTAGCATTATTAGATGATTCAATCTAGTGAAAATGATCCAACTTATTTGGTGTTTAGTGGTAAATTTTTTTGGGTTTAATAAAATGAATAGCAAAAATATTGAATTTCAATCTTTAATGCACAATTACCTGTTTATAGTTTCAATAGCTTGATCCCATTCACGCGCTGCAAAATTGATTCTCATCTTTTGCAAAAGAGGTAAATTTGTTGCTGGACTTCTTACTACAGCTTGATTTATTGAGCTTAAAGCTTCTGTAAATTCTCCAACCAATAAACAACACTCTGTATAACCCAAAAGTGCTAAGATGTCTTTCAAATTACGTTGCAGTGCATTTGAAAATATTGTTTTAATAGTTGAAGCATTTTGTTTACTACTAGATCTTGTTATCAACAGTAACCAGCCTTTTAATGTAAAACAATCAGCCTCATTTGTCATTGCTAAAGATTTTTCAATGTAATCCAAAGCTTTTTCAGCTTTATTTAAGGTGAGCAGGACAAAAGCTGAATAATAAAAATCTTGCCATTCTGCAGATTTTCTGAATTCTTTCATTTCAGAGTCTAATGTGTTAAAAATGTCTCTTCCTGTTACACCCAACATTTTATGGCCATACATAAGGGCAATCGTGGCTGAAAGTTTCATTTCATGTTCCTCTCTAAGTCCTTCTAAGTCTCTTATTGCTTCTTCTAATCTATTTGTTAACATTAAAGCTAATGAGTGATAAAGCTTGAAAGCTACATTTGTAGGAAACTTTGCAATAGCTTCCTTTACACTACTTAACATTAAATTAAAATATTTGTGGTGAAAGTTATAAAAAATTTTTGCAAACATATCAGCAGGTTCCATTTTATTCAATTTTAAAATCTTCAACTATGTGTCCCTTATATTTTGAGTGATTTTTAATATAAAAATGTTGCAAAAACTCACAGGTCAATTTCAATTGTTTTTTGTTTGTTAATAGATGATCAAAAACCCTCTAAAACAATGTGTAACTAGTGTATAGGTATTTAATTAAACTGCACATACTTCTGCAAAAATATGACCTAATCCTTGTCCTTGTAATTGTTCAGGTATTAAAGTGTGGACTAAATCATAGGTATCTTGATCTACTTTAACAAAAGATATAGTTGCCAATGTATTAGGATCCAGTTGTATTGTCAGTTCACTGGCGGTTTCTACAACTGGTTGATTTTTTAGATTATACCTAATACTATTCATAAAGCCCCTAAACAGTTTCATAACTACTGGTGCTGGAAATAAAAGTGCAATGTAAAGGGCTCCATTTTTAGAAAAAGTTCCTTTATTAATATATACTTACTAGTAATATTATATTAAATACATACAAATAATTATTAAAGAGCGTCTTGGACTTTGATATGTAGGGGGGCTATCTAAAGGAGAATACAAACAATACTTAAAATAACAGGTTGATTTAGGGATATATATACCTTATCAACAGCCTCGGTAATTTTAAAAGAAGAAGAGAGGTTAGGTAATATTTGTCTATTGTTATCATTTGAAAATATAACAGGAAGATATTTAATGTATTTTTATTATTTGAAATTAAATATTGTCACTAAACATATATGACCAGTCACAGTCTAAATCGTCGCTTTTCGAGTTAAAATATTTTCCATTGGTACTTAAGGAATCATATTCATAATGTATATAATTTATGGTTTCAGATTCTTTTAAATTATTATACACTTCTTCACGTTCACTATAATCTATGTCCAATACACTGTATTTCAAAAATGTTTCAGGATTAAATAACTGTGGTCTTACATTTAGATTTTCTTCTAAAAACTGTAACACATCTTTAAAAGTTTTCAGATTATTAAAAACTCTTTTTTGTTTACGTGTTAACAGTTTTTCCAGCATAAAAACTAAATGGTGATGAAAACACTGAAATGTTAAATTGTAGGGTTTCTCAGGAATTGCACCAGTGAAAGCTTGTTTATTGTTTATTAGATTGTTATATGCAGATTTTGTTAGAGTGCTGTTATAACAAATATCCAACCATTTTTTAACACATTGCAGAGATGTTTTCTCAGCTCCTGTAAATATTTCTGGATTTGTCAATATTCCATTTGCAACCATAACACCTTTAACACCACTATTCTCTTTAAGTTTATAACATTCTTCTAAGTTAGTTATTCCACCATTACCTACCACAGGTACTTGAACACTTTTTGAAATAAGCCGTAGGGCTTCTTCATTAAGAGGTCCAGTATTTTCGTCTGGCGTTCTTGAATGGACTGTTAAAAAACTTACACCACTATTTTCTAACTGTCTGGCAATATCTACACTTTTCTTCAAGTCTTTTAATATCCTTGTTTTAACGCTAACAGTAAACGGTTTACAAATTGTATTTCTACACTGTTTCACTAAATCAAAAATTATTTGAGGGTTTTTTAATAGTTCACATCCAACTTTTATTTCTTTGGCCCATCTCTGTGGACATCCACAGTTTAAATCAACACCATCACAATATGGAGCAACTAGATAGCTACCTCCTACAAAATCACATACAGTGTTAGCGGCAAATTGAACCACTAAAGGAGTGTCGATGTAGTTTGTAGTAAATTCATTATTTCTGGCTTTTCTACTTTTACAGATAGAATCAGCTAGAATCATAGGGCTGAATGACAAGTCGCAGTCATATTGCTTCACCAAATTTCGAAACTGAAGCTTACTGTACCGTACCATGGGAGCACATATTTTAACTAAATCGTTAGTCTGAAATAATTCAATAATATTATGCTGTTTTTTGTACTCCATTTTGGGTTATTTATAAACAAATATATTGGTTATAATGACATGTACACATCTATCGATATCGACAATATTACAATTTATTTTGTAATATAAACAAATTTTTAGTCAGTATAACGATTTTTATTATGTAAACAGTACTTTACCGTTGCATAATCGTTTCAAAAATTACCGTTATATAAAAATGACCGAATTACTTTTAAAATACCGATCGACAAAATAATTTCGATAATGGAATGCTGCTTAAATATTTTCTATTTTGACGGTGGCATTTTTACATATATAAAATAAAATTAATGTGTATAAATGTATTTATATTAAACATTTTCAGTTTTAATTTCTATATTTGCGTTGTTATGTTTTCCAACTTGTAAAATATTTTTTTTGTTTTGTAAACTATTCCGTCCAATATTGTTTCGTATATTTGGTTGCCTGCATCTGAAATGCCTATGCTTTTTTTTTTGTCTAAATACTTGTAAAAAATAATTAAAAGGTTTATCAGATGATGTAATTAAAATCAAAAGAAACGAATGCTATGATGATGAATGCAAACATGCTGTGGGAAATAGAAACTCTGCCCGAGTGAAGTGCTTACAAAAACTCACAAGAGCCAACACTGAAGTATATAAGTGATTGGAAGGAAGGCCAAATATGCACAAGAAGCATACGACAAATATGAGACAAGCACATTTTATCAAAACATGATAGTGAAAAGCTTTCACCCGAGAGAGACTTTGATTTAAGATGCAGATGGCGCTGTAATAACCAATTGAAAAACATACTAGAATAATGGTAGGAATATTTTTAAAGGCTGTTAAACGAAACCATCAGAGAAGATTAAATTAATTGGTCACAATTTATGAATGCAGCCCATCATAAAAATTGAGAAAACAACAAAATTTGATGATCTTTTATTCCAGATGTTCAGAGACTTCAGACAGGCGCACGGCCGCGTACACAGAGCAATAGTATACGAGGCTATGGAGTCAATGGAAATACCTGCTAAAGCTGGGTTTCCACGTGTAAATATTAGCAGCACCGGTCGTCTGGCGCTAGTTTTTTTTTCATGTGGAAACGTGTTAAATTGACTGGCACCAGTAAAGTTAAATCTTGATCTACTTTTTAGCACCAGTTCTGATATTTCTAAACAAAAACAAGTGTGTTTGTTAAATATTCTTGTGTTAAAAAATGTCGACTCCAATCCAGAAGTGACCTACCCGGTTAATTACTATTTTTTTTGGTGGCCCATGAACAATATCCATATTTCTGTAATAATACAGTAGTAGATTGTAAAGATAGGAATAAAAGAGATGAAGCTGTAAGAGATATTGTAGAAATAACTTTGATTTAGTACCAAATTTTGACGTCAATTCTGTCAAGGCCAAAATACGTAGTATTCGGAATTCGTATACCCTAGAACACAACGTATAGAGTGGAGCATAAAAGAACAGCATAGAAATGGAGCAAGAAATATCAGTGTTACTTGTAATTTTAGATGAGCTGGAATGACATCCCTCATATTGGGGGACTGATTTTTGTATTTTGTTCGATATTCGATTCAACAAAAAGTTAAACTGAGCTTCTGTTATCTTTAAATGGGTATAATATGCGTTCTGATCTTCATTCGCTAATTCTCGAATCGCGAAATCTAATTACGAACCCATTTATGTTTTTCTTATCTTGTCAATATTACATGCAACTTTACATTCTATATTTGAACAACAACGTTAATACCAGCGCGAAGACTTATAGTTGACCATGATAAGAGTTGAGACAGTAAATGGATTAGCTGATTAGGATCTGTCCCCCTATTTACGACAGGGGGATTGATTTAATATAGTATTAAACAAATCGAAACAGCGAAACAGATATAGACGTAAATGGAACAGTGATGGACAGTAATAAAGAAAACATGATATGCAGATGGCCTAACCATATTAAAACGACGGGATAGATCATTAAGTGAGATTATAAAGGAGACACGGTGGTAGGACAATGTAAGAAGAACTGTTAAAGAACTACTGCACATCAAAAAGTGACAAGGAGCTGCTGGAGATTAGTTCAGACAGAGGTGAAGGTTGAAGGAGGACAAGGTTCACTGACGGACTGTAGCACCACAGGAAGAAGAAAAATAGATATTATCAAATAATCCAATTTTAATATGCTTTCTATTTTAATATTAATAATTATTCCAGTATTAACATTCTTCCAGTATTTAATTGAGCCAGTTGTGTACAATATATTTAAATGACAATGAACCTGCTAGTAAATGAATGGTTAAAAATATAATAGTGTAGTAAATGTAATAGTGTAAATATAATTTTATATTGTACATTTACGCATGGAAATATAATATTGTTACTTTTTGTTTAGAGATAATTATTACCTTAATAAATGCTACGTCTAGACTGCTCACGATATGTGTTTTGTTTATAATCGTGCTTGGCAAAGACTCATCAGCAATTATTTCATCGAAATAATAGCCCATCATAAAGCAGCCAATTTTAAAATAGCCTTTAATAATGTATACACACATTTTTTTCGAATATTTCTGCCAACTTTTTCATTTGATATGGAAACCTGCATGTTTTGATATTGGCACCTGATACTTTGATGTTGTTCAACTTGTTTTGTTTCTTGTAGTTTTCATTACAGTACTTTTCTTATATATATATATATATATATATATATATATATATATATATATATATATATATATATATATATATATATATATATATATATATTTATATATATATATATATATATATTATATTTGTACGAATCCAATAACATGTAATACATGTTATTTACATTTTTTAATTTTGTTTTTAACACCGATTCAATAGAGCTGTTTAAATATTCTGGCCAGAAATGTGGGAGGTAGAACACTATTTTGTGCAAAATGATATATTCTCATATATTCTCAGGCTGCAAAGTTGAATTGTAATAATTACCATTGATTACGAACTGTATCTTTACGATACAGTATTACGAGCTGAAGGTTTATAAAATTATCAATAATTAGGTGCAAATTTCTTCACAAGTTATTGGTTTGTTGACTCGGAAGATCCTTTACATTACAATAAATTTTTTTTAGACTAGTGCGTTTTCTGCATTTAAGAAAATTTACTTAATTTTCAATAATATTTATTGAAAATACATTGTTGATGTAGCAACCATTTACTTGGCGAAAAACTGGTAAAGTGATATTGGCAGGAGTTCGAATCTTGCAAATTTACACAATTAAGAGAGTTCTGTGAAGTTAGGCATTGACATCAATACATAGTTTTGAGGGAAAACAATGCTCATTTGTTGGTCAATCTTTATGTCAAATGTTTCCTTCACTTTGGTCAATTATGAGCATTATTTAATAAATTAGTTTGGTTTGAGGGCAGCAACTCGTAGGATACGACACCCTTTCAATTTTACTAGATAGACGACCCAACCCACACGAAATGTAGTTTATTGTGATTGGGAACTTTATTTACTATATCCTCCTGAGTTCAGGGGATATTATCACCCAAAAAAAACGGTTTCTTCGTGGACAATCTGTATATTCTCCACAATCAATGGCGGGCAGTGTTGTCGCGAAGTCTTTGTTGGGACGGTGGCTAATGCGGTGGCCAGTTCGATTCCGCATATTGCATAAAATGCGACAAGGAATCGCTCCTGAGTTATGCCAGTTTGACGCTGGATAGGGCCGGATGTCTTGTACGTTGGTCATGTGTCAATGTTAAGTCACTTAACTCACTTAATTTACTTATGTTATATAACAGTTTGTAATGCTTTTGTAACATGTATTATATACATGTATTAATTTATAAAAGAAATTGTTCTATTATTACAAGCAGCAAAGGACAGGAAAAAAACCGTAAATTGGACGGTGAAGAGATCGTGTAGTGTAAGAGTAGTTCAGACAGCTCAATTAAGGAGAGATGATCTCTGAGATCAGTTACGTTCAGATTGATTTATTACGATGAATTCTGAAACCTTGCCTGAATCTTTGGAAAACCATCTATTCAGTACTTGTGGATTCTCTGCTAAGATCAATATTCAATAATTACTAGTAGTATGGCGTTATCATCTTTTTAACAAGGTTAACAGACGTTGTCACGAAGGGTCATGAGATATAACGGAAATTCAAGATCAGTTGTATTTTAGTACTTGTCGGAAGCTGGTTTGGCAAGATTCTGAAAGTAAAATTCACGTTGAACTTTCTAGCAATTGAATTGTTAACATGATCATACGTATATTTAACTGCATGGAAAATAATAGGCTTTGGGTTAACAGACAATATGAGTCTAGATTCAGATTCACCCATTTACCCCGCGGTTTCAGGCAGGCCGACTACCGAATATCGCTGCATCTCGAAACAGCTGCCCCGATGAGTTCAACACCATTTGGAAAGTCACTGGTTAAGACTAATGAGACTTTCTTTCCGCGTGGTATCCATGTTAGATGGGCTTTCTTATCAACCAGATCGCTGTAGCGAACTGCACTTTATTGATTACTGAAGCTAACACCTGTTGTCCAGAGGTGCCTCGGATAGTGGTAGTTGAACGCCAGTTTTATTGTTGAGTGTCGTAAGGTGAGCCGCTCACCCCTTGGGTCAGTTAACAGATAGAATAGTCTGACCAGGTAGCATCCATTTATCTTTCGATTTTAGGCATGCACTTGTAGTGGCAGTGATGGCTCCGCTCCGTCAATGTTGGATGGGTAATCGTCCAGATCGCTGTAGCAAACTGTTCTAATACGCTTTCTCTAAAGCCTACGCCTGTCGCCCGGAGGTGTCTGAGATAAGGTAGTTGAGCACCACTTTTATGGGTGGGAGTCGTAAAGTGAATCGCTGGGTCGCCAGATGTCAACAGATAATGTTCATGTTGCGCACTGGCTTATGCCTTCTAGCTGTAGCTTGGCACGGTACCGAAAATGTAGCTTCGCGCCGAACCGCTGCTCTTATGAAGGCTACGCGTTGAAGAGGGACACTGGAAACCGGTGGGGCTCCCCTCTCTTGTGATACCCATGTTAAATGAGTTTCCTCATCATCGTTTGATAGGTCTCCGATCAGGTCGCTATAGCGATCCTGTACTTTACTATTTTCTGGTGCCAACGCCCATTACCCAGGGGTGTTTGGGATAAGGTGGTTGAACATCGCTTCTATGGGTGAGCATCGTAAACTGGACTGTCCATCCAAGGGTCACCAGACAGTGGGTTCGTCTGCAGTAGAAGGCTAAGGCAAAGACAATGGTAAAAATGCATGAACAATAACTTTACCTTATTCAGTCAACATCGTCGCCTCTAGTAGCACTTCAATTACATTTCACTTATTCAATACTTTCTTGGCACATTACTCCGTTGACTCAAACATAATAATCTGAACGAAACTAAATGAATTGCTCTGAGTTTTTTTGCCTCTAAAAACAAGGATTTGTATTATTCCGGAGTAGAGTCGAAGAGCTTGCCGATAGATGAATTTGAACCAGACATTTTAGTGATTGTTATTTCAAATATTGACTTAATTTTTCAAATTTATAGTTTTATACGAAAAAAACGCAGGAATATATAAAGGGTCATTAATATAAAGGGTCAATAATATAAAGGGTTATTCAACAAGAGTGTCAGAATTTTAAAATGAGGAACAATCGTAATTACAAGGGATAATCCGGCCATTTTTATTTTATCTTGAAGATCAAGTATTATGTTTTGAAAATAATGTCGTTCAAATATCCTGTATGGTAAACCTCATTTTTGATTAGCCTTTCACACATATCGCATGGTATATGTTAATGGTAGCCTGAATGTTTCATTTAATATAAAGACTTATTCGGGGTTTATTTCTGTAAACAAGAGATTTGACATAACCCCACAAAAATAATCCAAGGGTAGGAGATCGCATAATCGGGGTGGCCAGTTGACATTATCATTCCGCGAAGAAACGTGTCTTGGAAATTTTTCTTGCAATAAATCGATTGTCTTTTTTTTTCAACAAGTCGCAAAGCTTTATTGAAAGAAATCATTGTTTACATCCACATTTATCAGTTTAGGCCAAATATAACTTATTAGCTTATTCATATAGCGTTCACCATTAGCAGTATAGTGCGGTTCAAGATATATCGTTGACCGAATGTCTGCAATAAACTGTTAACAAACCCTGTCGTCACGACACCCGACAGGCCCTAATAAAATAACAGATAAAAATATTAAATTAATCTTATATCTGGTTTAGTAGTTTCGCATAATCGGGGTGACCAGTTGACATTATCATTCCGCGAAGTAACGTGTCTTGGACATTTTTTTTGCAATAAATCGATTGTCTTTTTTTCAATAAGTCGCAAAGCTTTATTGAAATAAATCATTATTTACATCCACATATATCAGTTTAGGCCTAAGTATATCCTATTAGCTTATTCATATAGGGATCACCATTAGCAATATAGTACGGTTCAAGAAATATCGTTGACCGAATGTCTGCAATAAACTGTTAACAAACCCTGTCGTAACGAAACCTGGCAGGCCCTAATAAAATAACAGATAAAAAGATTAAATTAATCTTATATCTGGTTTAGTAGTTTCGAAATATTTTTGTTTAGTTCGCATTCTTTTTTTAAACAGTGCAGTTCTATAATTTCGATCGTAGTTTTATTATTCCAAATGTGCTAAAAATGTGGCGTTCTTGGCAAGATAATGATCATTGTGCCTCCGGTAGTGCTAATTTTAAAAGAAAACATTTATCGTCCGATGCTAAGCAAATTGTTAAAAATGTGAATGTTTCTTTATTGAATAAGGGGCTTAATGTAAATGCAGCCGCAGCAGAAACGTCTTCATTAACGAAAACCCCACTGTCTACAGTTAAAGATATTGTGACGAAGTCAATAGAAGCCAAAAATGTTCGTGGTGATTCTGGTAAAAGCAAATGTGCTGACAAAAGCGACAATTCGAAGCAAAATTTATTATATGTATGAAGAGCAAACTGTGCCTACATTGCATTCAATGCAACAGCGACTAAGGAAAGGTGAAACCAACATTCTTTGTAGCAGAACTAGCCTCTGGAGAACATTATCTCTAATGGGTTTTGCATATCGAACTATTAATAAAAGACAAATATTAATGGAATCACAACGATTGCGACGATGGCGGTTTGCCTACTTAAACTCTATAAAAAAATACAGATTAGAAAATCCCATTATCTAGCTTGATGAAACATGGTTCGATACACATGAGACATCAAGAAAATGCCAAATCAAAGCCCCAGCAAACAAAGGAAAAATAAATACAATTTTACATGCTGGTTCCGAGGATGGATGAGTTCCAAATTGTGTACGGTTGTCCTTCAAAAATATTAAACATTCATCTTTGGACTACCATGACGACACCACATGAGAACTTTTTGAAGATTGGTTTATAAATAGCCTTTTGCCCAATGTGTCTAAGGAAAGCGTAATTGTAATAGACAATGCTAGTAATCATAACCGCCAAAAATTAAAGTTCCTAATGCAAATAACACTAAATTGAAAATTTAGAACTATATGTTAAAAACGATATATACTTCGAAAATACATATAAAAAATTTGATCTTCCAGAAATATTAAAGAGATTTAATATTAAAAAGGAATATGGATGTGATACCATTGTTGCTGATATAGGACATACGGTTTTATGCCTTCCCCCGTATTACTGTATTTTTAATCATATTTTAAGCATATGTGGCATCAGGTAAAATTCAATGTTAGAGCAGGAAACATTTATCCGACTCTAAGAGTAAGTGCTGCAACATTAATAAGGACGGTTGGTAGATAGTATTCCCAAAGAAAATTGGATAAGTTCGATTAACCATGTTATTAAAATAGAAGATTCCTATGTATCATTCACTAATAATATAGAACCACTTATTATTCATGTAGATCAAATAATATGACAGTGAGAGTGAACCGGAATTAAATGTATAATTAAATTTAAGTTATAATTTTTATTGTACTAATGGATAAATTTATTTATTTATTTATTTTTATTGTACTATTAAATTTAAAATACACAAACCAATAAACAATGTTTTAGACATACATAATAATAATAATAGTAATAATAACAATAACAACATTGCAGCATTGCAAATCCCGCTTTACTATAATGCAGGTCAAAAAAGTGTTGGAATCACATTTATCGGGGATAATGAATCTTAGCGACATACATCTTGGGTTGTATTGTGCAGCAGTAACTGTAATCGAAGTTTCAGGTCAAAAAACTTACACCCTCAATGCGTTAAGGCATAATATCCAAAAAGATACACCTGGCTGGAAAAGCGCTTGGAAACTGATATCAATGATTTTCGGGCAAAGGTTAATATTATTTTTGAGTATCTTGCTGGAAATACATCTAGCAAAGTGACGAAAAAAACGAAAATAATTGCTAAAAAATCTGGCATTGGATTTGAAGATTCAAACTTTCTCGAGAAATTATTAGACTTAAAAGATCGATTTAGACAGAAGGCTAAAACGAAGGGAGCCAGACTAGCCAAATACAATGAGATAGAAAAACGAAAACACTAAAATGCAATGTTTCAAAATAGCCAGAAGAAGTTTTATAGAGAACTAGAAGCTCATGGTAACCAGTCAAAACTTGAAAATGTGAATGCTTCTATCTTTGAGAAATAAGAATACTGGAAATCTGTCTGGAAAAGATCTGATGGTTATGAAAAAATGGCCCTGTGGGTTGCAACAATTCGAAAACAGGCTGATGCACTTCCACAAATGGAATTTAACGGCCTTGAAGCGATTGACATCTGCACTGCCATCAAGAAAACTCGAAACTGGAAGACGCCTGGGCCAGATAGACTACACAACTTCTGGATCAAAAACTTCACAGCTGTTTACTAGGTACTTGCTGATGCATTTAAAGAAATAATGGTGAATTCTGATACTTTTCCCGACTTTCTGATTGAGAAAAACACCAATTTGATATATAAAAAGGGTGATACTAACCAATCCAGTAACTATAGACCGATAACATGCTTATCCGTGTTGCATAAATTATTTACAGCCCTGCTCAACGAAAAAAATTACCAACATTACTATAATAACATATTTAATAACATATAATATATTTGAAATAACATATTTGATGATGAGCAAAAAGGGTGTATTAGGCAAGTATGGGATGCAAGGAGCAACTGACGATTGATGCTGTAGTTTTTGCGCAAGCGCGGAAAAAAGCGCAACTTGAATATGTGCTATATAGATTACAAGAAGGCTTTCGATAGTGTTCCACATGATTGGTTATTATAAGTTTTGAATATCTACAAAATTTGTCCATAGATTACAAACTCTTTGAGGTATCTCATGAGTAAATGGAAGACTAATTTATTTGTTCACTAACAGTACATTACACCAACAAATATCGAGGGAGGAATATTTCAGGGAGATTCCTTTTCCCCTGTTTGGTTTTGTCTAGCGTTGAATCCGATGTCCACATTACTAAACAATAGCAATATTGGCTACAAACTTGACATGAGAAATTCCAGAAAACTATCTCATTTGCTATATATGGACGATTTAAAACTCTATAGAAAACAAGAGAGAAACTAAATTCATTAATAAAAACAGTCGAAATATTTAGTAAGCACATCAAAATGTCATTTGGACTGGAGAAATGCCCCACTATCAGCATATAAAAGGAAATAATACAAGAACAACATTCAACCACCTGCAGCATACAGGAATTAACATCACAAGACTCATATAAATTTTTAGGAATGCTTCCAAACCATAAATTTGATCATAGCCTATTAAAGAAGAATTTTTCTATGTACCAAAAACATCTGACAAATATCTTAAATACCAAATTAAGCGGTGGAAATCTCATTAAAGCGATCAAAGGCTAGGCGGTGCCAACTCTAACATATTCTTTAGGCATTGTTAAATGGTCTGAAGCAGATCTTGATGAACTGGATATATTGACACGAAGAACATTGATAAAGTTTCGATGTTTACATCCCAGTTCGTCTACAAAAAGGCTATATATTCCAAGAAAGTTGGGAGGCAGAGGGCTTGCGAATGTCAAGAATCTTTGTCTCAACCAGGAGAATAGGATGAGAGAGCGCTTCATTAGTTCACATAACACACTAATGAAACTGGTTGTAAAGAAGGATCAGGGTTTCACCCCGCTGAATCTAAATAGACAAAATCGTGTTGATAGTAAAACAGCACTGAAGGATATCGTTCAAGAATGGAAGCAACAGACATTATATGGGAGATATCCTAAATCGCTTGAGGATGACTCCATTGACAAACATTTGTCTCTAAAGTTGCTTACCGATGAACTATTATATCCAGAAACAGAAAGCTTCGCGACAGCTATTCAAGATAAGGTAGTAAGGATAAACAATTATGAAAGACATATACTACACATAGATGTTGTCGACAAGTGCATGAAGTGCGGTGGTGTGGGAGAAACAATTGAACACCTTATTGGAGGGTATCCAGTCCTTGCCCCTAATGCTTACCTTGGAAGGCATAATCAGCTGGCTAAAATTATACACCAGCAAATTGCTTTAAAGCAATCGCTATTTGATAAGATACCTCCACCATATTACAAGTACAAACCGTACTTGAGTCAGCCGATACCATTCTTTACTGTGATAGACCAATTACAACAGATCGGACGGTTGATTATAATAGGCCGGATATTGTTCTAATAAATAAAAAGCAGAGGAGAGCTTTCATAATTGACATTGCGATATCACTCTCTCACAACATCAGAAAAACAGAAATGGAAAAGGTCACGAAGTATGCAAATCTTGAATTTGATCGGAAAAATCAATAGAAACTCTAGAAAGTGGAGGTGTTACCTTTTGTTATATCCGCCGAAGGCCTAGTAAGCAAAACCTTTTCCAAAAACCTAGCAATTCTTGGTGTTTCAAAATCGATTACCACAATAGGACAACGAGCAGTTCTGTTACAAACTTGCCACATTGTTTGTAAGGTATTAAGCTGAATGGGAGGAGCTGAACTGCTTTCCCATCTTGGCATTGTAAACCCGACCAGCCTAGGCTGAGATGATCGATGAATCATGTTTGTGATAATAATAATAATTTCAACAACTTCTTCTTCTTGTCCTGGAGGTTAAGTTGACCCGAAGGCCCTGACTTGTATTCACTGATTTTTCGAACGTCACGACAATGTCGCTTGTTCGAAGGGTTTTAGCTGCCGTCCTTTAGGCATGGAGGTGATGACCGAAGAGGATGGTCATACTGGGGCAACGGCCGGCAATGAAGCTGCCGTGGCTCTGATTAGCGGATTGTCCGAAAGGGACGCCGTCGCTAGGAATTTGTCCAGAAGTCTGGACAGGAATGTCTGAATCACTGGTATGTCAGTTTCCCGATGGATTTGCGCATTCCTTACAAACCATGGGGCACCTACTAACGTGCGAAGAACACGTGACTGGAACGATTGCAGAATTGCAATCGACGTTGGGGGGAGGTACGGAAACCAGGCCTGAGATCCGTAGGTGAGGACGGATCGGACCATGATTTTATACAAGGTTATTCGGATGTTCAGCGAGAGCTTACTTTTGCCGTTCATTAGGGGGTAAAGCAAACGAGCCATGGCTCTTGCTTTCCCGGTTACCTTCTTTAGGTGCGGCACCCACGTGAGGGCCTTGTCGAACTCAAGGCCCAGGTAGTGTGCCGATCTGGCCCATTTGATGGGGACTCCGTAGATGCGGATATTCTGTCTGATTATCGGCTGTCTTCTTGTGAAGAGGACAGCCTGGGTTTTGCTGCGATTTATTGCTAGCCTCCAATAGGCTAGCCATTTTAGGGCTTTTAACGTCTGCCTTTGGAGCCTGGTTGTGATCAGCCAGGTTCCGGTGGCTGACGTATAAAAAGCGGTATCGTCAGCATAGAATGCAGTCTTTACATGCGGAATTTTGGGAAAGTCCGCCATGTAGACGTTGAAAATTACTGGGGCAAGAGGGGATCCTTGCGGTACTCCCGCTTCGATTCGCTGGACTGAAGACAAAGTACCATCGACGAGCACTTGGAAGGTGCGTCCAGTCAGGAACGATGCCAATAGCTTGACTAGGTCTGTTGGTATACCCAGCCTGAGCATCTTGACTATGAGTCCGAGATGCCAGACTCTGTCGAAGGCTTGCGAGAGGTCTAAGAAGACGGCTCCCGTGTGGCGCCTACCACCGAAACCCTGCCTGATTTCCGTCGCGAGCCGTGCCGCCTGGTGGACGGCCGCATGCCCCCTTCGGAAACCGAGCTGTTCGTCCGGCAGTATGTTCTTGTCGGCAAGAACGAAGTTGAGAGCGCGTAAAATCGCCCTCTCGACGACCTTGCCGAGTGCGCTAAGCAAGCTAATGGGTCTATAGCTACTTGGCTCTCTTGGGCTTTTTCCTTTTTTCAGGATTACTATGATTTGGGCCTGTTTCCATATAGCTGGAAAGTGCTGAAGTCTGAAAGAAGCGTTGACAATATTTGCCAACTGAGCTATCTGCTTGTTTGGTAGCCGTTTCAGCTGCATCGGAGAGATACGGTCGCGACCAGGAACTTTTCTAGATTTCAAACCTCGGATAATATCGTGTATTATCTTCGGCGAGACTATTTGGCTGATCAAGTAGCCGGGATTAGGAGTTCCTTGGTAAGATAGAATTTCTTTCCTGAACTGTTCAACTTTAGTCCTCTTTTCGGCTGAAGGCCGAAGAGAGGTCATCTGCTTTTGGTAGGTCACGGCGAAGAGCTCCGCTTTTTCCGCCCCCGTGACGGCGTGAGTGTCACCCGTCCTCAGGGGAGGAATCGGCGCTCTCGCCTTTCCCACCAAGAGATTGGCCGTTTTCCAAATCGATCGATCGGCCCTGTCGATTGACGCTAGAAAATCGTCCCATCTGTCGATCCTGAACTCTTCGAGAGCCCGTAGGGACTCCCTTTTGGCTTCGTTTGCACGTCGCCCGAGCTCAGGGTCGCCAGTCAGTCGATAGCGTCTGTATAGTCGGTTTTTCAGACGGATCTTCTCTTTTACCTCGGACGGAATGTCTAAGGTGGTCCGAGAAGGGTCCGTCTTGAAGCTAGTCGCCACTTTCGTGGCTTCTAATATATCTTTAGTTAGTTTCTCGACCGCATCCTCTAGCTGCTGAACGTTATCAATGCGCGGGTTGGGCCCGCTGTTTTGCAAATGCTCTTGGAATTTGCTCCAACTGATGTTAGATACCTTTCGCGGTGGGAAGGTGTCCACCTTGGTACCTATGGTTAGAATGACCGGGTAATGATCCGACGTAAGCTCGTGAACAACCTGGACGGTGCAATGATTCGTTAGATTTCTCACGATGAAGAAATCTAGGAAGCTGTCGAGACGGGATGGTTCGTCCGGGACAAGCAGGTTCAGCCCGTATCTATCCGCCATAGATAACAGGTCAGCGCCCCTCTTGTTTATCCATCTCGAACCCCACACTTGGTTATGAGCGTTATAGTCCCCTCCAATGATGAATGGAGTGTTGTTAGTCAGGAACCTGCTCACTTCACCTGAATCGAAGTTGTTGCAGGTTCTCTGGTACCATGAAGATAGGTTTACTGGACTACCTTCTAGAGCCACTTGGACCGACATCACCTCTGAGGAAGTAAGGCCCGTCGGGGGCAAAAGGTTGTGTCTGATTCCTCTCCTGACGAGAATCATCAGGCCACCCTTCGCTCCGCCGAGGCGATCCTCCCTATAGCAGCAAAAGTTCCTCACGCCGAACCGTTGGCTCGGCTTGAGGAAAGTTTCCTGAATCAGGGCTACGTCGATGCCGTCTTCTAGAAACGCCGTTAATTCCAACTTTTTCCCGCTCAGGGAGTTGGAATTCCAAGTCACAACGCGCAATGAATCTTTATTGTTCATTGGCGGTTTGATACATGGCTAAAGCTGCGTTCAGTTGCTGCTGTACCATGGCAGCCATCTGACGCATCATGTTCTCCATCATTGCGGAGAAGTCCGGCAACTGGATTTTTGGGAGAGTGGCCTGTGTCGGGGCGACCGTCGCCTCGACCGGGGTTTTCCTATTTGTTTGAGTCCCCCAGACGAATGTAGGGGGTGGAATCTTCGGCGGAGTTTTGACCGGAGCGGCTTCCTGTGTTTTCTTGCCCTCCAACCTGTTCGGGGGTTTCCTGGGGCAAGTTTTCGCGTTTGCTGGGTGGGGACCACCGCAGTTAACGCATTTAGCCGGAGTGTTCCTCGGCTTTTTGCAGTCTTTTGAGGCGTGGTTCATCGAGCACCTCATGCATTTTGGTGGGGCGTGGCACTTCTTGGCCGTGTGCCCATAGACCTGGCAGTTGAAACACTGCGAGGTCTCACCGTTAGATTTTATAGTCTCGACTTTAATTTTCTGGTGCACCAGATACTTTAGATTATATATCCCCTTTTGTGTCTTGGGGAGGATGACGTGCACCATGGCTAGTGGTCCCTTGTTATTTCTCCATCTCTGGACTTTGGATGGAGTGAACCCTAGTTCGACGAGCTCTTCTCTGACCTCGTCCTCCGTGACCGTTTCCACGATGTTGCGGAGCAAGACATGGAGCTGCTTCTCGTCTTTTGAGCAGAACGTGTGATAGGGAATTTTTTCCCCATCCAAGAACGCCGTCAATTTCCTATAATCGGTTGACGATCTAGGCTGAATTTTGACCCCTTCAGGGCGATTCAGCGCCTTGTCAGTGCCGATTTTCTCTTTTAAAATGAAGGTCATTACCTTCATGTACTGCGCTTTGCTGCGTAGTATCACCGGCGGGACTTTTTCAGTCTTCGCTGCCGGTATTTTCTTGGTGGTGGCCTCTTTGGCTACCGGGATTGGTTTTGCGCTAGGGCCCGCCTCTCCGACGGGTCTTTTCTTCATTGCCTGTTCTGGCTGCCTCTCTTCCTCGGAGGACGGCCTATTTCGCTTGGTGCAGCGCCTTTTTCTGCCGGTGCTGACCTCGAAATCACTGTCTGAAGAGTCTCCGCCGTTGGAGACTACTTCAGCTTCACTTCCTTCCTGTTCCATTCTGGAAACCACGGGAAGTTTATTCACTGTTTTGACTCCTTTTGGCGATTTTAATGGAGGGAAATCGGCCTCGCTCAATTTCCCGTCGCCAGCGGTTGTTGTCTTTACCTCCTGTTGTTTGTCGCAGGCCGCCTCTTTGTCTTGTTTAGGCGCCGGCCCGTTGGTGCGGCCAGTATCCTTTTTTAATATTTTTGCCGACCCTTTGGTGGTGGCGGTCTCTTTTTGGGGAGAATTTTCCGTCCCGTTGGTGCGGGCGGTCTCTGTCCTTTCCATTTTGTCGACTTTCGCGTTAAGCGAAGCCACCTGGTCTCTGAGTTGCTTAACGAGCTCCTTTAGCTCGAAAATAGTCTCATTTAACCCGTGATTGTCGCTACGGGCCTGCGCTAATTCAGCCTGAAGGGCCATGATGACGTCATCGGGTCCGTTGGACGGACCCGGCAACACGAAAGCCATTTATGCCAAACAATGTACACAGTAAAATGTAAAATGCAATATAAATACACAAAAGCAGCGCATAAGGCGCTGTAATGAAAATTTAAATGCCTTAAGATATTATTTATGCTTGATTTATGCCCAAAGACTATCCTATCACTTACCGGCCAGGATCGTCGAGGAAAACCTGTCGAAAATAATCCCAACACTCTCCACTTCACTCGTATCGCACTAAAGCGATATAATCCGCACTAAAAACTTTGGGAAAATAGGCCGTTTCTAAAGAAACAACCTAATTCCAGAATATTCTTTACTAGATGCCACGTGTAGCTGCACTTGGATAGTATCAGAACACATTAACCAATGGGAGCGCAGGAAATACGTCCTCACTGTATGAATGCTTCTGATTGAATGATTTCAACAACTGGCATTATACCAAAGAATCTGAAAAATAACATGACATTTCTGGGACTAGAAAAAAAACCGTTTAAAATAATGCAGAGGGCGGTAATCCTTAATAACACTCGCATCGCCCGAAATCTTTTGGAAGAATGAAGTTGTTTTGGCTACGATCCGCACTTTATTTAAAATCCAGCTTGGCTGGGAAAAAGGATGAAAAGAAAGAAATAATAATTTAACAATATGATATTTTTTCCAAAATCATTCCGAAGTTAAACCACTCCGACTCTGGCGCTTTTGAAGAAACTAGGAATATTTTTATTGAAATTTATTGGGGCAATTAACATTTTGCCGAAAGTCTTCGAAATATCTTGAACCGGACTATAACTCGATTTCCATCATTGTCTTCAAAAAATAAGGTCATATTACTCATGCAGTCGAAAAACCGCACCAAAAAGGGATTTTCTGGGGATGAAGAGGTAAGTCTTGAATCACTCGAGGATTTTCATTGACCCAAATCTTGGAGTTAGGTCTGTTCACAATCCCATTAAGCCTAAATTGCGCTTCATAGAAAAGGATATTTTTTCCAAAAACTGTATCTTTCCAATTGTGGATTGACACAATGTACCGAATCCAGCAGTTTATGAGGCACATTTTCATTTCAAATAGTGTGGCCGCTAATACGTTTTATCGTTCTCATATTCTTATTAAAAACTCGTTTAGATAACCCTAATAAAAGGTAAAATGTCAAAAAGGTGTCAATAACAGTATTATCAATCCAAGACCGTGAATGAATAAGTTTTGACATCATTAGAGCGAACCATTTAAATTTGCCAACCTTGACATTGTCCTATTTAATCAGTATTCTTTTTGGGGACAAAACAAGAATGCAATCTTGGAACAATTTCAAAGGGAAATTTTCCATAGACAACGACCTTTCCGGTTTGAACCGGTCGCCAGTTGCATGTCCGTCCCGAAAACATTATTTTTAGCCATTCCCGGCCTTAATTTTCCGCATATCGATAATCGTGAACTGGACGTCGCTCGGTTCGTCTGTCCCTGTCGTCTTCGCGTCTCTTTATTTTTCCCGCGCTCCATATCGTCGTCTAATTAATCCTTCTTCTACTTTTTTATTATTTCGTAAAGCGGCATGCCAGACGTTCGACTGGATCATATCGCGAATCCTGCTCCTTAACCAGTTCGCATTCTTGACGTGTTAGTATTAGTGATCGCCCTCTCTGGAATTAGTGATGATCAAGGCCGACGAGAAAAACGTAAAATCGGCCGTTGCATGGGCCGGTTCTGATATTATTATTAAAATTTGTACACCTTTTGATGCGGACGTTGTTCTCGAACCTCCAGACGATGGTCAGTGAATATAGCATGTAAGCAGATATCCTTTAAGTTTTTTGTTTTGTTTGTGCTTTCAGTGATTAAGAGTCGGAAATTAATGCATCATGATCTAACTGCATTGTGCTGACATCTAATCTCAATATGCTTAAACAATTAACATTTTTCTACTGTTAGATACAGATTGAATCATCTTCTGATGGTTAGCGAAAATTAAATTTAAATATTATCGTGGTCTCTTAATTGCATCGGTCTGTATGTAAATAAAAAAGAAACAATCATATACTCATTTTTATTTATTAGGGGGCGTTTTTCTATACGGTTTCTTCTTTGGTGATGGGAAGATTTATATATGTTACAATGACGTATAACCTCCTACGAGGTTACATATGATACCCTCTATGGGGATAGAGGCTATGCGTTCAGTGAAGAAGTTTTGAAAATGAGGTTAAAATTTACTTATAGTTCTAACATCTACATGGTTTTAGCTTTTCCTTGCTTTTTTTTTGTTCTAAACGAACCAACTATAATTAGCTTCCCATGTTTCCATATGTTTCCATATGTCCCATGTGTTCTTACGAAGTTTTTAGTGCAACATTATTATTATTTATGAAGTTTTTAGTGCATTTTCATGTTGAATCAGGTAAGGTAACTCTTTAAGGTAAAGGAGCGGTGTGATCTGGAGATGTTGGGGGGCCATCATATTCTTTGCAGTATGGACTGTGGTACCATCTAGCTGATCAATAGACCTCAACGTTTTCTAATTGAGGAACAGAACCTATCTACGTGGATGAATGTGCCTTAATATCAAACGATCCTGTTACACTTCAACAAATTCTTAATACATATATTTTGGCAGATGATGCCCTAAGATTAACATAAATAAAACTAAAAGTATGCCTGGTCGTGGTAATTCATTCCCTCACTCCAACAACATTTATGCATTTGGATCTGCACTTGAATCTGTGGACACTTAGGTACTTAGGTAGTTTTATTAAGTCTAGAGCAGATCTGTATTCGAAAATCTGCAACAGAATTAGTTATGCTTCTAGAGCCTTCAAGAAACTTTGCCATATAGTTTTCGGATATCATGACCTGTCCTTGACGGTCGTGTGCCGTGCTGTGATCGTGCCTTTCCTAACTTATTTAATTATACATAAACTTTAACCTAACATACACACATACTTATACTTATATACACACCTAACTAACCTCTAAATATTTCACATACAATATGACCGGCGCATTTTATTGCTGCTTATCTTCTTAAATTATTATTTTGAAATTATTTTTATATTTATTTCCCTCTAATGGTTCGTACTTCAGCGGTCAAAAAACCAAGAATGTACTAACTTTATACATGTTATCGCGTACAACTTCTGATAGAATATGTATCTATTTTGTTGAAACAGAAAAAGTTACTCCATTTCTCATTATATTAAAGTAATTGCACCGCGCTAGATACTGTACTGTTGAGACGCCAACAAAAATGTTAAGCAAAAACAATCAGAAAAGAGAGGTAGTCCAAGAAAAACGTGTAAAAATGGATTATTGTATTGTACGCAAAGCTTTGAAGGATCCTTTTGCTCCTACTGTGAGTACAGTGAAGCATGGCTTTCATATAACGGAATAGGTTCAATATTTTGAATAAAAGAAAATATAACAAAAGACATTTATTTAGGAATCTTAAAGATACTTATTCCACCTTACCCTGAAAAGAATAAGCCTTTACAGTGGGTCTATTAACAAGACAATCTCAAACATGTGACTTTGATGAAGCAGTGGTTCCAGAGGAAACATATTAAAGTGTTAGAGTGGCCTTTACAGTCTCCGGATCTTAATCTGAATTCGAACTTCTAGAAAGAGTTAAAACGACGTCTTGATAATAACGGTAAAAAATAGCAAACAAGGATATTGTGGCAGGATATTCAGGCAGTTTGATTTTCAATACATGTAGAAGTATTCTGATCTAATCGACTCCATGCCAATAAGATTAATGTCAATCAGTAATTAAGAATAACGGTCATGTAACAAAGTACTAAGCCTCTGTAATTATATAGTTTAGTTTAATAAAATAGTTTATAATTAAAGGGTTTTAGAGAATTACACCTTCAATTTTTATGACTTGTAGTAAAATTACTCTTCTTTGCTTGATCACCTAATTTTTTTTTAAATATCTCATCTACGTATAGTTAGTAATATATATATATATATATATATATATATATATATATATATATATATATATATATATATATATATATATATATATACGTCAACGTAAATAAAATAATTATTTATATTCAGACTAATGTCATGTATGCCTTTAAAATACATAATTAAAATAAATTAATTCAGGAAAATGAATATTGTCTTAGAAACAGTAAAAATACACCTTTAATTTTTATGACTTGTAGTAAAATTACTCTTATTTGCTTGATCACCTAATTTTTTTTTTAAATATCTCATCAACGTATAGTTAGTAATATATATATATATATATATATATATATATATATATATATATATATATATATATATATATATATATATATATATATATATATATATTCAGACTAATGTCATGTATGCCTTTAAAATACATAATTAAAATAAATTAATTCAGGAAAATTAATATTGTCTTAGAAACAGTAAAAATGAGTTTAAATAAACTCTATTAATAAGGCTTTTATTTGTCCACCATTGTATATTATTGGGAAGTTTTTAGCATATGTATATAATGTTCGCCCTTTAAGGTTTTTTCTTCGTTCTTCATTTTTAAAAAAGGAAGCTACAATTATTCTTAGTGCAGCAACTTCACACTACATTGTGACTTTCCCTATAGGTGAAACCGGGTCTCATATAACATTTACAATTTTTTGACAACATTTTCATGTGCATCAGTAAGATTTGAGAAGGGAATTCCCATTGCAGCTGGAAATCATGGACGGTTAAGCACTTGGTGGATTTTATATGAATGCATATGGAGATGTTTTAAAATGCTCTGAAGGGATTGTTGTCTATTTTTGTTATATAGAGATCACTAAAACACTCTCACGAATATTTAACAAGTTTAATAAGGATGAATACTACAAATTTTCTCAGTATATATATATATATATATATATATATATATATATATATATATATATATATATATATATATATATATATATATATATATATATATATATATATATATATATATATATATATATATATATATATATATATATATAAAAGAAGTTAATCGAGCTCTCTCTCTGAGTTTGAGGGGTTGGCACGGATCTATGGCTTAAGTCGTCGGCTCTCGACTCTCTTCTCACTACAGTCAGCTGCTGGACTTCGACTCCCAACTCTTACCCGATGGATACTCCCTGGGTAACTTTGACCACCTTTCGTGTCTTTTCTGTTTCCTCATCCTAACTAATGGTTGCCTACCTATATAATTTTAGGGATAGAAATAAAAATTATTTACAACAGCATCGTTTTATTTTGAGTGGAGCAAAGCGTCCCGGGTTCTTGTTTTTGAAAAGCTCCAAAGGACTTTGGATGATTTTAGCTGATCTTGCTATTGGTGATGTGCTTTGCATTCGCGTGTTTCCTACGGACCCAGTTTTGGAAACATTTGCAGGTAAATGTTGCACAATTTTTAAAGCTTCTGAGTTTTTACTTTAATGAAATATAGAACGAAAAAAAGTATTAAAGCAAAAATAAGTTGTTTTAATTTAAAATGGGAAAACTTCTTTTCCACCACTCTGTATATCAACGTATAAAAAATCTTCTATTGGAAAATAACATGTTAAGATGTATTAAAAGCACTCAAATATTTGGGAATCATATTAAATAAACAGAATAGTATCAATGATGGAATTAAAGACGGGATAAATAGGGGTAAAAAACAATGAGAGGGCTTAATTCGATTCTATAAGACAGTGATACGTACAAAAAAATATAAGTATCGTTCAAAGTTTAGTAACATAACGAGCGAAAATATGGGATGTGACAAATAGAAACAGAAACAAATTGATGATGATTACAATCGATTTTTATACCGTAGTTTTATAAAATTTAGTCTTTTTCTGTCAACGTTTGGGCTGGTTTAATTGATGATATGGTATTTGGGTTCTTCTTATGATTTTCCTCTGATCACAATAATAGATATGTGGTTTCAAATGGATGGTGCATCAGCACATTTACAAACTGCGGATGAAAAAACTCTCAGTGAAAATGGTTCAGAAAAACCTTTTCAGGATCAAAAAAAGATTAGGTGGGAAACATCATGACTTTTTTGGTCGTATTGCAAATGACCCTTATTTTGTGAAACGTGTCATTGCTGGTGACGAATTTTTAATTTGTTAATACAACCAGATGAAGAGCCCGCAATGGCACACTACAGCCCCACCATGATTTAAAAATGCTAGAATGAATAAATCAAAGATGAAACGCATGCTGATTTGCTTTTTTGATTCCATAAGGAATTTGTATCTCGGGGCTAAATAGCTATGGAGCGATTTCAATTAACGATTTTTTGGCAAGTAATATCATCAGTGTGACTCTGCAGCACCCTTATTTGCTAGACTAGATCTTGTGACTTTTTCAAGATTGAAAGTTCACTTCAAAGGACTCCATTTTGGGAAGAGACTGCGAACGCCATTTAAAAAAAGGAGAGCTAAAGGTGATTCCGGTATGTGAGTTCCAGTATCACTGTTATGAAGAATGGACAAAAATAAGAAAACAAATTTCAGTTTTATTTTTTATAACGTGATCCTAAATAACCATGCTATTAATCGCAGTTACAAACCAAACAATGAACGTTGTTAATTTAGTAAAAAAAAATTTCATTGAGTCACAAAAACATTTCGTCTTAAAAAAAATGTTACACACTACCCAGGACAAGTTATTTCAAAACATGGCCCATTAAGCCACTATTTCAAAATGGTACAACAATTGGCACTATTGGCAATTGGTACAAAGTATTTTTTATCATGGTATGCTTTTTTTCAAATGTGGTCCTTTTGCAAAAAAAAATAAGCAGTAATATTGTTTGTAGAACGAAAATAATACACTAATCTAACTTTTCAAATTTTGAAATTTCATACAAGGGCGTGACATAATGAAGGGTCCCATTTTTTTGTACGTATTTGTTTTTTAATTTCATTTACATATTATGAAAACCTTAACTATTTTACGTAAAAGAGGTAGTACTCTTAATTTGCCTCGATACAATGCATCGTTTTCGAGTAAATCGCTTTTAAACTTTTCGTGCACGACACAATCTGTTGTGCGAAGAGGTCAGAAATGTGTTGAAGTTGAAAGAATGCAGTTTGAATAATACTTGTAATTTGTAATTCTTCTTCATTATTTAATTACTTTATTAATTTTCTTAAATTGTCTTCTTTTTGTATTTGGATGGATTTACTCGCAAACAGTGCATCTTATTAAAGCGAACTAAGAGTACCTTTCACGTAAAATAGTCAGGGATTTTATAGCCTTGAATGAAAATAAAAAAAATACGTATAAAAAATTGGACAATGATTACCCTCATTATGACCCCTGATTGAAATTATTAAATTTGAAATACACTGTTCGTTTCGGCGCCAAAAGTTTCAAACAGTCACCGAATTTTATAATTATATTTTAAACGGTTTCGGAAATATTTGTAAAAAAACGTCTTCAGGATACCCCATATAACCCCATGTATATATATACCCCATATATATATATATATATATATATATATATATATATATATATATATATATATATATATATATATATATATATAAAATTGATTGACAATGAATTTATCAGGTTAGCAAATATCTGTGAAGTTTTGAATTGAATTTGTACAACGATAGGGAATGAACTATGGAAAAAACAAATAAGAATCGAAGTTGATTTTGCTGGTTTCACTGAGTTTAATGGAGTATACTTGACAGCGTAGGTTTTTGACCTGGGTGGAGTTCGTTATTGTAGGAAAAGCGTTGGTGACGTAAAGCTCGATAAATTATATGAAAATAGGATTTTACTATATTAAGCTCAATATGCTACGTAAAATGTCCATAAACACGTAGCTTTATATTTCGTTATTTTATTGTACAGTCGTAATGTGTACGTGTAAGTGTGGGAATTAATAATATATGATATTGATGTATTTTTTATGTCTTATATGCCCAGCGATACGCTTCAGTAATTTATTATTCCTCAAGGTTTGACACCTTTAGAATAAATTTATATTTTGTCTTAACAAATAATGGCATTAAGTGCTAAAAATAATTTGTTCAAATGTTCCCCTCGGCTTTGCCGGTTGGAACTAATTCTGGAGAAGCAATTTTCACGTACTCTGTTATATATATTTTGTGGTATATTTTTGTTGGTGGCTTCAATGTTTCGTTTAAGGTCGAGAATTGTTCGGGGTTTCTTTCTGTAAACTACAGATTTAACATAACCTAACAATAAATAATCCACTGGCGTGAGATAGCATGATCGTGGTGGCCTGTTGACATCCATATCACGAAATAGTACGTCCAGGAAGCTTTTCTTGCAATAAATCGATTGTCTGGCGAGATGCGTGACAAGTCGTATCATCTTGTTGAAAAAAAACATCGTTTATATCCACAATTTTCAATTCAAGTCAAATATATTCTGTTAGTATATTCTTATAGCGTTCACCATTAACAGTAACTCGATTTCCATTACTGTTTTCAAAAAACATGGTTCTTTCACTTCTTCGGCTCAAAAAACACACTTTTGAGACACACAACAACAGTGACTTTTAGAGGATGAACCATGATTCACTAGAGGATTTTCATCGGCCAAAATCCTGCAGTTTTGTTTTTTTAACAAATCCATTAAGCCAGAAGTGCACTTCGTCGGAAAAGATTATTTTTTCTCCAAAGTAGGGGTCGCCATTTATGTTTCCATAGTGGATTACTATTTTAGAGCTTTATAAGTACTGTGAAAGAAAATAACTACTGTAGAGTTGTGAGAACTAAGATATGAAGTGGAAGGTAAAGGGACTATCTCAAATCATGCAGTGCAAATATGGTTAAGAAAGTTCAATGAAAGAAGAAACAAAAATGAAAGAGAAAAAGTTTCTTGAAAGTTCACTAAAGAGAAACCAAGGTTAGGGGTCAGTCACGTTCTGGTTGATCTATCCTAACAGTAGAGTCTGAAGCTCTGGGCAGGTCATATGCTGAATATAAAATTCCACAAACATCGGAAGTATATCCTTATTTTCTTGGCAAGGTTAGCAGACCTGACTAGAGTTCTATGACTAGTGACACAGAATACCTTGTAGGATTGTCTATTACACTGTTCAACATTCACTTTATTGCCCTTGATATGGCAGTGGTTCTAGGATGATTTTGTACTGATAATTACGGAACTACAAATGGTTTTCCGAAATTGGCTCTAGTTTGTTAAATAATCAGCATATTCGTATTACACTAAAATAGTAGAGTTGGTTGTATGAGATATATTTATATTGTTGTTTTTAAGATGCATAGTTTATTGAAAATCATTTAATTATTCTATTAAACTATTAATTTTAATTATATAAAAGTAAAAAATGTAATCAAAATAAAAAAGGGGGAAAAAGTATATTACATCTCAGAAAAACACCTCTTATAAGACTTCCTTCTTATGGCATTCTTGAGAATAATCTCTTTTGTAGGGACCTGTTTTGTATATCCTGATGAAAACGCTCTCCCTGCTCCTCTCTAAAATCTCCCAGGTTAGCGAGAAATCTGTCCTGGTGACTGTAGAGATAATCCATTTTTATGCTCATATCAACTTCTAAAACCCTCAAGCTTTTTAGCATCGTTTTGACAATATCTTCATAATTTGATGCTCTATGGTTACCAAGAAAATTATTTGCAACAGATACAAAACTTTTCCAGCCTTCAGCTTCCAAAGCAGTCATGACTTTTATAAATTTAACTAAAATTTAAATTTGAGGGACGTTAAAAATTCCAGCTTTTTGCTTTCCCATATTTAACTTAGAAAATGCTCTGCAAATGTATTCTAGACATTTTTCTAATCCTTTCTTATCCAATGCTTTGACAAACTGTTTCATGCTACTCAGCTCAATGCGGAGTGGCGGAAGTATAATTTTGTCTCTACTCAGTAATGGCTTATTTACCACATTAGTTTTACCCACAGTTAATGATTCTCTCAAAACCCACAACTTTTGTCCCCAGTCATATTGTATTGTTTTGCTCGACTGTCCCAGAGACAAATGAAGCAAGGGTATTTAGTGTATTCACATTGCTGACCAATTAAAAAATTTACCGTTTTTAAATCCACACAAACTGACTATTGATGTTCGTAGTATTTAATTTTTCAAGAACTAATCTAATATTCTCGTATTATCGTATTAAATAAAAATAGTCTTTCATTTTTCTTTCACTTTTTCTTCTTCAATCATATTAATTAACAATGATATTTTGCTAATATTGAGTAAACAAGATTTCTTTTTGATTTCGAAGTCATTTTAAAGTGTTCTACCATTTTAAATGTTTCTATTTATATGAAATTTTTAATTTAGTTCTTTCCGGAAATTCGAGTAAATGTCACAATGGCGTAGAAGTTCATACGCGTAGATGTTTAAGCGCGTTACAAGTTCTCACGCCTACGTGTATGGATGACCAAACCAGCGCTGATAGCTTTGAATTGTTTCTTTATCTACCGTATTCTCTAGATCTATTTAATGCTCCAGCAACTATTTAATATTCTCAGACCTCACAAAAAAAGGCTCGTTGGAAATTTCACTCCAATAAAGACGTAATTGGTGAAACCGAAGGCAAAGAGAAATCGTACTCTAAAAAGGTGTAGAAATGTTAGAAAAGCATTGGAATGATTGTATGCTCTTCAAGGATAATATATTGATGAATAAAGTCGAAATTTTTAGAAAAAAGTGTGTTTTATTTGTCAGACCAGGGACTTATTGACCGATATATTATACCCACTCCTTGGCTGCTTGTTTTAATCGAATTTGAATAAATAAATACTACTTATTTTGCTAGTGTTTATATTGAACTTATTATTTATTAAATATCTAAGTACATAACCTGAGTGGCTGCTACTGCTCCGCAAAAAGCTAGAGCAGAAGCCACGCTAACTACGGCAGTTGTAGTGCCTAATAATGTTACAATGGTGCCCATACAGAGTGATAGTATGAACTGAGCGAGAAACACCATGCTGGAGACTAACGCTACATCTGTGCCTAAACCCCTTATCTGATTTGAACTTTCTTCATCTTGAACAGTGTCAAACTGAAATAAAATATTAATAAAAATAAATTTTCGATATAGTTTAAGATTATTTTGAATTTACTACCATGGATTTGGCATGATAATGAGCTATTAACAAATACGGCATGGTAAATAAAGTTGAGTACATAACACCAGCTGTCCAACTAAATAGAATAACTCCAAATTTGTTTTTAACCAGTGCCATAAGTGCCATACCGGTAGAATAAGTTAAGAGTCCTCCGACATAAACCTTTTTAGCTCTGGAATTAAAAATATACCGTTAAAGAGCTTTCAAATATTATTGTCAACTTACCCAAATCTGGAAATAAGGCTTTCGATGATAGTTGAGTAACATGCACAAGACAATGAATACATGGACATTCCCCAACAACCAAAACGAACTCCAGATTCGTAACTTTCTCTATCGTCAGTACCTTCGATCGCCTTGAAGTTAATATATTCAAATGTATGTGGATTAAAGTTCAAATTTGCTGAAGTTGTTTAATGCAAGTTATATTATTCTAACGTAATAATTATGTAATATTTCTTTTTCTTGCTACTATACAGGATATTCCTTATAAGGGCATCATGATCACTTACAATAAATGATTTAATTTTTTCTAAGTACTAGGCTAATTGAAAAGTTCGCGGAGCGACACCTATTCATGTCAATCCATTCCTACAAAAACAGCAGCTTAATGTAAACTTATCAGTGTTATTTTAAAATGGAAAATATTGAAAATCGTTCAGTGATTAAATTCTTTGTAAAAAAAGGTTTAAAGGGAATGGGAATTCATAGTGAAGTGGTAAATGTATTAGGGGAGTCTGCTCCTTCAAAAACAATTATTTGTGAATGGGCAGGTGCTATTTTGGATATTTTTCGAAAGAATAAAATATATTTTAAATGTCGTTTTGTAACTATGGATGAGATTTGGGTTTACCACTATGATTCTGAACTATGACAATAAAACGTAAAGTGGACTGAGCCAGGTTGTTCAGCTCCGAACTAGCCAAAGTGGTCAAAATCGACCAAAAAGTTTATCAATGTTTTAGGATGTAAAAGGTATTTGGTTAATTGATTACCTTCAAACCGGTAAAACAATAACAGGGCAATATGACTCAACCTTTTTGGATTAACTGGGTGCAAACATTCGTGCGAAAAGACCTGGTTTAGCGAAGAAAAAAAATCATTTTTCATCAAGACAATACATCGGCTTATAGAGGTGCTCTTGCAATGGCTAAATTGAAACAGTTATACTACGAATTGTTGAAGCATCCACCATATTCACCAGATCTCGTCCCCTCTGACTTTCATCTGTTCCTAAACCTCAGAAAATTCCTACGTGGCAAGCGTTTTTCATCAAATGAAGATCTTATAACAGCCATAGATGATCAATTCTTCTATTGGAACCTTTGGTGTGAAATACTCAACTTGAAGAGATTTACCACTAAACACCAAATCACTTTTTTTGAACTGCTCGACGCACGTTTCGCTAACCATGTTAGCATCATCAGGAGATGATTTAATCTATCTCTTCAAGTCGAGCCATAGATGAGTATTTTGAAGGACTTCCAGAAAATCACTTCTGAGATGTAGTAAATTAATTGGAGACCCGCTGGAAAAAAGTATTGTGCTTAAGGGAGAATATACGGAAGACATTTTTTTAACTAGAAACTTGTTTTATCATTTCCGCTCCGCGAACTTTTCAATTAGCACAGTATAGTTCTCATACTTACTTGTGGATTACCATTAAATACTGCTTCACCAACAAAATCCGTAAAGTATAAGGAGTAGCAAACATGAGCCATCCAGCAAAAAAGATTGGTCAAACACAGCATTCGTATCGACCATGGCATGTATACGATGCTCTTTAAATACTGTCGCAAGGAGGCGTTGGGATCCGGAGTTAGACTCAGTCTCGGTTCTTCCCCATCTTCAACTTCCGATTGCTGCTATCAAAATGTTCAATTCTACATCTCAGTGTGATTATCTATACTTAAAGTATTGACAACTAAATTCCGCATAATTTTCTTTTTTTTGTTATCTAATGTGCTCGAAATTTCTCAGTTGGTTTTACGACAGCTTCAACAAATAAGAAACTGATCGAGCAACTAATGCATTTTTTTATCATAAAATACTTAAAACAACTTATTTGAATTAGGTTGCCTAAATCAATTATTATGTTGGAAGCTGAAACTAAATCCAAAGAGGTTTATCACCAAACACCAAATCACTGGTTATTAATTTCTCTATGCGAGTTGGCATAATCATCATTCACTCTAAAATTAATCATATACAAATCAAAAGAATCAAAATCATATAAATCTCTTTGTGTTTAAGAGGCGTAAATGTATACTGTAATAAGAGAATACTAAAAAAAATCAGTTGCAATTTTACATATTTGATAATAATTGCATAGTCGAGTGAATTAGATGTGTGGATATAGCCTCGCAAAATTATACAGGTCTAAATTATACGGGTCTAAATTGAAACAATTCTATCAGGTTGAAATACTTTAGGTATATATATATATATATATATATATATATATATATATATATATATATATATATATATATATATATATATATATATATGCAAATAAATTAGGACAGCATATAGCTAATTATATATAGCTAACTTGTTTTATATAAAACAAGTTAGGTATTACGTCAACAAAAATGCTAAAAAAAAAACAAGTTTGTGTTACTGTTCAAATTCAATCAGAAATTCAAAACAAAACCAATAAGGAAAACCAAGTCCCACATAAGGGAAAGGAAGGGAAGAAATAATGATAGTGATATTTGGGAATTATGGTTTGCAGATGGAAAATAAAATTATTCGTTTTATTTTTAATATGGAGTGGAGATATAATGGAAAATAAATATTATTAAATATATAAATAACAAGATTAGCTGTATTTAACAAACATTTTTTCAGCGGTTCCCCAATTTATTTAATTCATCTCTGAAGTGATTTTCTGTAAGTCCTTCATAATACTCATCTATGGCTGCTGTAACTTCTTCATTTGATGAAAAACACTATCAACGTAGGAATTTTTTGAGATTTGGAAACAGATGAAAGTCAGAGGTGGCTAGATTTGGTAAATACGGTGGTTTAAGTAATGTCTGAATGATTGTAGCGCGTTCATATATTTTTTTCTTGTTTTGGTTCAGGTTAGGTTAGGTTTAGGTTAAAAACCCAAAAAAGAAAAAAAAAATATGGTGATTGCTGCAATAATTCGTAGTGTAACTCCTTCAATTTGGCCATTGCAAGAATATCTCTGTGAGCCGTTGCATTGTCTTGATGCTTGTCCTGTTATTGTTTTACTGATTTGCAGGTAATCAATTAACAAAATGCCTTTTGCATTTCAAAAATTTTGTGCCATAACCTTTTTGGTTAATTTGGACCACTTTGGCTGCTTCGGAGCTGAACAACCGGGTTCAGTCCCCTCTGTCGACTGGCAACTGAGACAGAATTCACCAAAGTTAAAATATAGATGAGAATGGAAATGTACTAAGAAAAGTAAAGGAAATAATACAAATATAGAAGAGTAATATATACGAGAGATGAAGAACAAGACACATAATTAGAATATAATAGAATATATTAGAGAAAATATTATTCACTTAATCATAGAAGTGGAAGTCACTCAAGTTATTAATCAACTGAAAATAGAAAAAAAAAGCTTGATGAAGATTTAATCATAGCAGAAATGTTAAAATATATTGGAAAACAGAATACGAATATTGTCATTTAAGGTATAGATGAAATAGATACGCGAAATATGAAAGAGCTATCGGAAAATATCTACGGATTGTGATATGAGCATAATATTGCCACTATACAAAAAGGAGACACTAAAACTATACAAACTATCGAGTAATTACAATTACAAGCATACTATGGAAACTATTAACAAGAATACTAGGGAAGAGAAAGGAGATAAAATACAATTATAATTAGAAGAATAACAACATATATTCACATAGGGAAAAGGCGCACAACATTTAATATTTGTATTTAGATAATTAGGGGTAAAATTAATAGTAAATACGGGAAATACATATTTGCTTCATAAATTTAGAAAAAACTTTTGACAAAAGTCATTAGAAAAGACATATGAAAAAAGAAATTAATCATTATTAACAAAGAAATACGTAGAAAGAAATGATCGATCGAAGTCATAAAACATTATATTAAGATAATTATTATAAAATAAGAAGAAACATTGAAGAATTCACAGGATTCGAAATGAAAATTGAAGGATGATGAATTGAAAGGATGTGAATTCGCCCTCTACTATTTTTGTTAATTATTGACGAAGCCATAAAAATATATAAAATTAATATGAAAATTAATAAAGAAAAATCAAAAACTGTAGGGGTACCAGCATAGGAATAGAAACGGGACTTCATTAGGCAGAAAATAATGTATCCAATAATAGGCAGTGACAGTGGGAAAGTAGATGACGAAATAACAGAGAAAATGGGAAAGGTTGGAAGAATATACAATATGCTTAACAAATTTTTAATTAAAAAGGAAATATTAAAACTGCTAAAATATAAATATTTGAATACGAAGATATATGAAAAAGGAGTAGGATCTACTTTAATATGTGGTAACGAATCTGATCTCAGGAAAATCCAAGGAATCACAAGTTTAGGCAAAATCATCAACTAAAGCATATTCGAACAAGGGAACATAAAACCGTATAAATACTATTATAAAACCGTATAAATATTATTATAGTAGTAAGTTATATTAACTTAAAATTTTAATATATTAAATTTTATGTGATTAAAACTTGTGCGGGTATTTAGTTGAGAACTCACTCGGTTCAAAGTTCCGTAATTCCTCTCTTTTGATACTTCTAGATTTTCTTCTTCATTTTCGAAACTTTTGTTCTCAATTCCTTGTACTGCACCAAGATTGATTTTATACTGGAATAAGTCTAGGGGCATCTCTTTGAAGCTTGTGATTGTATATGAGACACAAATTATAAAAATAACTGTGATTAAAGTGAATACTGCTCTCACGTGACCTCCAAGCATTTCCCCTGATGATGAAATATGATAGTTATTTTTTAACTATGTTAAAATCTACGTTATACCTAAAGTGGTAATATCCCAGTTAATTCCTCCCAGTGCATATCCCAAAAAACCACCTAAACCTGCCATTATGGTAAAGGTACTGAGTCCGCGAGCATGATCTTCTGTAATGGAAAATGGGTATTTTAGAACTAGTAGTTATGGTGATTTTAAAAATACCTGGAAGAGTGACATCAAGCAGATACGCCCTTGCAGGGCTTTGGCAAGCGTCGGCGTCAAAATCCAGAAGAGCTGTACCAAACACGGTGAAAAATACTCCCCATGGATGAGACAATGTATGCTCCACTTCGCTAACATTTCCGTTCAAAGAAGGCGGATTTTCATCTCCAAACATGTAGCCGAAGGCTTCTCCATTTGGCACCAGTAACAAACCTACACAGAACATCATACAATAGACTTTAAGCGATTTTAAATATGGCATTAGCTTTCCTAAAAGTACCCCAATTGAGAGACAAATGATGAATGGGCGTCTTCTGCCCAGTTTTAGTCTACAACCGTCACTGAGTGAGCCCAAAATCGGCGTCAAGAAGAAACCTATTAAAGGAGATAGTGCCCATACTAGTGTCATGTGTTCATGTTGCACTCCAATCTTGAGAAGGGTCGGAGAGACGAATGCGGTTTCTGCTGCGTAAGAAAATTCGATTCCCATGACAGCAGCAGACGTTCTTATTAGTTCTTTTCTGGTTTTCCTTCTACAAGAGTAATTTTTCGTTAGATCAACAACAGGTATATCAATTTTTGAATGCTGAATATTCAAATTATGTTAAAATTGTGCAATCAGGCATGTACAACTATGTGTATGATTATTCTGAGAGTTGCTTAGGTATCAAAAACTGGGCTTGCAGTGTTGTTAAGTAGATTTAGAATCATAAATAACTTTTCGAAATAATTTAGTAGAGCGCAATATATCGCTTTTTTAATAAAAAATAGATTAAGATTTGATAATATATTGAAAACCGAAGTGATAGTCAGAAAACACACTTTAAGAGGTTACAATCAAACGGCTAGTTTATTTATCTAATCTATAGAATCTAGGATCATCAGCAGGAAGTCCTCGGGTCTGCCATTATATCATCCCGTGGGATATTCTTCTATGATGTGCCTGATGGTTTGGGGTTTTCCGCAATCATAAAATATAGACGGTTCTGAGTAGAGTTCTGAAGTTATCGCCTTACCATCAGAAACTAACTTAAAGTGAGCTATTACGATCTGATCTTCCCCTATCTTCAAGATGCATCTTTCCTTCCGGAATTTTTTGAACCAGTGCTGAGCGGTACATATTGATATGGAACCTTCCCGTTCTACTACTCTACGCAAATTTCACGAGCGGCGTCAATCGCTTCAAAGTCTATTTTCAAATAATGTTTTAAAATTGATACTTTACTTATTTTAATGTCTAAAAATTAAAGTGCTTGTTAAAAACCATCGATTGACTATTTCGCAATGGAATCACACTAATGCTGGATTAAACTTTTGAGGAGTTAGTTATAATCCTTTATTTATAAACAGAGAAAAAAACACAAAATCTTTTTTTACACCTTAGTATTATATTTATAGGAAAACTTTTGTCTGAAGATATTCTGTAATCCTGTATAGATGAAAACTCCAAAATAGGTGGTAACTGCAGGAAATTTTTGTTATCGGCTGAATAAGGCCTTTCAAAAAAAAATTGTTTATTTGGGAGCTGTACACACATCCTTTAACAATATCTATCTGGGCAATATCTACCTCATGCTAATGTCTTGTTAGTTACGAACTAGATTAATTCTTCTATTGGAACCTTTAGAGTAAAACTCAGAGATTTACCTCTAAACACCAAATAATTTTTATTATATCTCGTCGTGCGCTTCGCTAACCGTGGTACCAACGACAGGAGATGGTTCAAAATGGTATTAAATTTGATGATGCTAACATGATTAGCGGAACGTGCGTCGAGAAGTTATACAAACAGTGGTTTGGTGTTTAGCGATAATTAAACTCTTTAAGTTTAGTTATGAAGTAGTCTATGAACTCTAATATATTTATATTTTTCTTAACGAGAGAGAATCCAAAAACTGTCAAAAATACCATTTGTTGGAGTTGGAAGAGGAGCTGGGTAACACACTTTGGGTTTAGAAATGGATTTGGTACTCGGGATACCGTCTTTAATTTTACATTAATTTTTATGTAGTGGAAAATCGAAAGGTTATCGATAAAGTAAGGCATAAGAAACTGACAGAGCTTCTAAGGAAAAACAAATAAATAAGCTAAATATGAGGATAATTGAGATCTTATACAATAATTAAACTGCTAGAGTCATTGTAAAAGGAGAATATACAAAAGACATAAATATAAAACGAGGAGTAAGGCAGGAGTGTATCCTCCCACTGACACTTTTCAATATATATTCAGAGGTCATCATTCAGGAATCATTTCGAAGAGAAACATCCAGCATGAGAGTAAATGTAGTTCCTATTAATAACATAAGGTATGCCGATGACACGGTCGTATTGGCAGAAATTATCGAGGATCTACAAAGAATGACGGAAAGGATACGAGAAATTAGCAAACTCTACAGATTGAATATGTACCTAAAGAAAACAAAATATACGTGTTTTACAAAATAATCCAATAACAACACACAGCTAAGAATAAATAATAGTAATATTGAGCGATTAGGTATATACAAGTATTTAGGAACTTGGGTTAATTTAAATAATGATAATACTGATGAAATAAGAGGATCGAAACAGCTCGCAATATATTCGGCAAGATGAAATATTTCTTCTGCTGTAGAAAAATAGGAAATTTACTGAAAATCCGAATGATTCCAAGCTATATATACTCGATTATTCCTTACGGTATAAAATCTTTCATCCTTACTAAATACATCATCAAAATACTTTTTAAATGTGGCTATTCAAAAGAACAGTACGAATAATATCCACCGAAAGAGGTCTAATAATAACCATAATGAAATGCAAATTGAAATACTTAGCGCATGTAATGAAAGGATAACGTTACGAACTATTGAGATTGATTGTGCAGGAAAAGATAGAGGAAAGAAGTAGCATGGGAATACCAAGAAGGTCATGGCTGCAAAATTTGAGAGAATGGTTTAACAATACATCGAATTAGTTATTTAGAGCCGCTGTAGATAGGGTGAAAATGCCATAGTCATGGTGGTCGCCACGATTAAGAAGCCACGATAAGAAGAAGGTAGAGTTCGTGTACAAATGTGACATTTTTTTCAAAAAATTGAATGAATTTAATTTTTTTTTAACAAAAATATCTTTTTAAACTATGTTGAAAACATTTCAGTTTTTATAAAACAATAAAAATTATGGAGAAGATGAGTGAGTGAAGACGGGGCACACGCCCGAAGGAAAAGTATCGTTAACATTTACAAAACACAGTTATACAACATACATATATTGTGTAACTTTTCTAAGAAAATTTTAAATATCATTTTTTTTAAATCCATTTGAACAACAAATATAGCATAAAGATATATTATCTTGCTTGAACTATAAATACCATACAATCTTTGAATTGGTCTTAAAAAGGCGAAAGATGCTTAATTTGTGTTAAAAATTTTGTATTCAAATTAAGCAGCATCTTTAAACACTTCAAGAGCTGAAAGCGTTTTTTTTTTGATTAGGTATGTTTATATTTGTGCTGGCTATTTTGTGTAGCCGGAACATTTGTTCTGCCGGAATATTTTGTAAAATGGTTAAAATTCTGGAACATAAAGGTTCGTGAGGAAAAATGAAGATGATGAATATTTATACGAATAACATGAACTTATACAAGAATGAACTGAGCCTTTGCCATAATGCTATTGAATGCATTTGAATTGGTTCCTTGGCATAGTTGTATATCCTATAAAAGAACATATTGAATAAGTGCAGGAAAATACTGTGTAAGAATGTGGAAGTATCCAGAAGAATGTTAACAGATGTACCTATCGACTCCCTTCACTTGATTCTTTGTGACTATTGTAATAAGTGTTTCGGTTAATAAGGTCGATTTTGCTAAGAGATGGCGTTACCAATACTTTTGTGGATATAGACCAATGACGTCTATGGCGTTTTGGAGACTAAACATACGTTCAAAAGCCAGTTTATTATTAATTGTCATTGTGCAAAAACATAGTTTTTCATAGCTTTGCATATGTCGAATTAAGTATCAGAAAAAGACGTTTTGCGTTTTTTTTAAAATATATTTGTTCTTATAAATAACTATTTATTTAACTAAATATATTATTTAACTAAATATAAATTTGTTTTTTATAAATATATTGTTCATTTGAAGAAAATGGCTGCTGAAAATTATTGAAACATATGAATTCATATGAATTGAAGGAAAGAGACGTTGATAGGCAAAAAACCACTTGTAAAATTTTGCTTGCCAGGCAGAAAAGAAAAGGTTTTTTTTGTAACGAGTTGTAACAGGTGATGAAAAGTGGATATATTTTAACAACCCAAAGCACAAAAAACCATGGTTAGACCCAGGCCAGCCTTCAACATCACAAACACTGCGCAATATACATGGAAAGAAGGCTTTGATGTGTATTTTATGGAATATTATTGGAGATGTGTATTATAAACTGCTGAAATCTGGTGAAACGATTAGTGGCGATCGATACCGACAACAATTGATAAAAGTGAAGTGAACATTGAAGGGAAAACGACCAAAATACGCCCACACAAGACACGATAAAGTCATTTTTCAACATGACAATGCTCAGCCTCATATTGAAAAAAGTGTAAAAAATTATTTGGAAAACGTATTCCACCCGCCGTATTCACCGGACTTAGCCCCTTTGGATTACTACTTATTTCGATCGACGCAGCACAGACTTTCAGAATAACACTTCTTAATAAAGAAGTGAAAATTTTGCTCAAAATTGGCCTCAAAAAACCGAAAGTTCTTTTTTCGTGGAATAGATTCTTTGACAGAAATATGAGAAAACGCAATAGCAAGGATGAACAATACTTGGATTATTAAGGTAATTTATTTTGTTATGGAAATAAACGCTTAACATTTTGCGAAAATTATTATAAAATTAAAAGCAATTATTAACGGAAACACCTATTAATAAAGTACTACCCGCTACAACTTAAATTTCCCCCAAAAGATTATGATAATTGGAGAGACTATCACAGTAGGATTTGTTGAAAAAAAGTAAAATTTCTGTTTTTTTTTTGCATACGAAGGAATGTATTCCTAATGCCCATGTCACGGGAGAATATTATTTAAACTTAGTCATAAGGAGCTATGGTTTCTCGTTCTAAACGTTGTACTTCTGTGAACTGAGATTATTTTAGATAAAGTTATCTATAAAAAAAAATGAAATTATGAATACAGTTTACGATACAATTACGAAACCTGTTCCACGATGAAAAATTAAGGTGAATAATCCTTAAGTTAATACAATAATTTTGATTTTATTACCATTGTGGCTTTCATTCTACATGGAAGTAATGTAGTGTAATGATCAAAAAGTAATATTCGCGAGCTTTATCTATTCTTTAGAACCATTTGTGTTTTAAGTTGGTATGAATGGCCTTTATATCTGGCAGAAGTTTCATATTAGTTAGAAATTATAGCGCCTTATATAATTGTTTTTTCAATAAAATTTGTCTAAGAAACTAAATTTCTTCCGCTGATACTTATAAATGTTAAGAAATTGATGAACCTATGTCAGAAAAATCTGTATGAGTGGTGTTGTTGGTAGAGAAGTAGTTGAAAATAAACATCGTTTAAGAAGACCTTCAACATCAACCAATGAAGATAACATTATCAAAATCAAGTATTTTGTACTCAGCGATGGCCGATTAAGTATTAGGGACGCAACGTGCAGATTTCTGGCAAAATAAATCATGGTTTTTGCATTACGATAACGCACTATTGTTGGTCAATAATTATTCGTTAATTTTTCGCTCAAAATCAAACAAATACCGTTTCACAAGCACCCTATTTACCAGATATGGTACAGTGTGACTTTTCCAGTTCTTACGATTGAATAAACTGCTTTGTGGTTGTCGTTTTGAATACATATAAGTCCTTCAAGAGAGTCAGCTGGGCATTTTGGAGGAAATACCAGAAGTCGATAAAAACGGTTTCGAAGACTGAAAAAATCATTGGAATAGGCGTATTGCAGTGAGGGGAAATTACTTTGAAGAATACAAAATATTGGTGTTTTATTTAAAAAGTTACCTTATTTTTTGAACATAGCAGTAATATCAAAACTTCAGATCAATCGAAGAATAGGGATATAAGTCTTTTCAGCACAGCATTTACACTTTTATTAAAAAATGTTCAATCCACTAAATAATGAAAACCAAAAATGTTAACAAATTTACCTGAATATGTGAGAATATTCATCCATGGGATCTATTTCAGGCACATTACGTTGACGAGTGGTACCCTCCTTCCAAGCGAGGTACTTCTCCTTAATATCATCTCGAATTTCGTGCCATCTGCCCAACAGACCCTGATAATTATAAAGTTTTTCGCCCATATTTTCTTAATATCATCAAACTTTTAATTGGTACTTTTTTAACTGTATGTAAAGGAATCGATTCATTTTAACAGTCAATCTATATTAACTTCGTAGCTATTGTTTCTTCTTGAGAAACTTTACAAGTGCAGTTCGGCCGGATAGCTTCTCCGACAAATAATCCTGCCGCGTTGTCCTGCGCCCTGCACAACGGCAGGATATTGCTGTTCGTAAATCCTGTAAAAACAGTATCGTATTTCGATTGGAACGAAATTGTTTGATTTTACGACGATTTGTAACAAAGGGGAAGAAGAAATATAGGATTTCTCTAATTAATTTATATTGATGATCTATTTGTTGATATAAGACAAGAATTATTACTTAATTGAAAACAAATAAGCAATATATTTATATTTTGTTTATTAATAATTGTACTTTTTCTCTGTAAAAGTTCAATATCAATAAAATGTTAGTCTGCAATATGTATAATCGAAAAAATCGTTGGTTAAGTGACTTAACGTTCCATTTTCAAGTTGCTGCTTCTCCTTTATATCATGGGATATTGAAATTATTTGTAGCTGACTTTGGATTGGACAATGTAGGAATTACCACAAGACCATAGAGGGGCTACTTTCACAGTATTCTACAACAGTAGGGTACCAAATAACATTACAGTAAGAAATATTGGCTTCATCGAATTTCTTTTCAACGTTTTCAAACATGAAATATTCCCCCCCTGTTAATCCAAAAAATGTGTTTGTTCCGCCTTTCCATATTAAGTTTCGTCTAATGGAAAACTTTGTCAAAGCCATGGACAAAGAATGTAATGGTTTCAAGTATCTAAAAGAAATATTTCCTTAAGTGATGCAGAACTAAAAGAAGGTATCTTTATTGAATCTCAATTAAGAAAGCTTTTTGGTAGCTTGGTTTTTTAAATGTTTTGTAAGTGCAGTAAAAGGATTTCTGGGCAACATAAAGATGAAAGCTACAAAAATTTTATAGATGACTTATTGAAAGCCTGCTGCTGGTTTTTAAAAAGAGATGATGCTCCAGAGCACAAGAGGAAAAAGTGAAAGTTTTGTCGCTGTATGACATCTCATGTAAGTTATTTTTTATTCACATAATTCTCAGTAATGTCTTTGCATAGATTTATCACGTTTTACATGTTTATATTAAAAAAAATTGTAATTGTAATTGTATATTATATGTATAGATTGTAAAAATATGTCTTTTTTTTTCCACCACCGACCCTCTGTAACAAAAAAACTGTACGCGCTACAGTAATTAGCTTATCATTTTCGGATTTAGGACTACAAAATATTTCATATAGTCAGTCGACGGTTTTAACAATAACGTTAATATCAGTTATGCGAAGTTATTAATTAATGAAATAAGTTATGAAATTATGGCAATTTTAAGACATTAGCTAAAAAACAACTTCAAAGCGATTGACAAGCTCGTGAAATTTGTGAAGTAGAGG
Source organism: Cosmopolites sordidus (assembly GCA_031761425.1). NCBI lineage: Eukaryota > Metazoa > Arthropoda > Insecta > Coleoptera > Curculionidae > Cosmopolites > Cosmopolites sordidus. The sequence goes on from JARFXV010000377.1 coordinate 98,525, forward strand.
AGGAAAGTGTCGCATTAATTCACACAAGCTCTGATTTGAAGATCTAATTCACAAAGTTCCGAGGGGTAGACGTGAGTCTTGAAGATAGGGGAAGATCGGGTCGTCCACATTCTTTCAATTCCAACTAAGAAACGTTCAGGGGGGAAATTAGAAGTATCCCACACTACAGTTAATTGACATTTGCGAGGTATAGGAATGTTGCTAAATAGTGAAACTATAAACAGTGAACACCTAAGTATCTCAAAATCGAAAATACATCTTAGTATTTTAAACTGAATTTTTACAAAAGAGACTCATAAATATATGATATTATTAAGGTGTAAAAGGAAACAGGTGGCATAGCTGAAAGAAAGAGTTGTATCTTTAATACGATTTCATAATCTCTTCCTAAGAATATGGTTTTCAATATTAAAAGGCCAATAAGCTTTCATAGGTACAGTAATGCTTCAGGCGATCAGACGATAAAATCACGATAATTTATAAATATCTCAATTATTGTGCAGTGAAAATCCTAGATTACATTTTTTATATACAAGGAAGTACTCAGTTATTAAATGGAGAGAGGACTTGCGGTAGGTGTCTATTGACTCTTCCGATGATGTTGTTTAGTATCCATTATGTCGTTGTGTACATGATAGCACCGCATGCTGGATTATGATATGTGTATTAAAAAAGGTGAGTTCGTGACTAAAACTATACCTAAACCTTCTTGATCAGCGTAAGATCGCGGTATGCGGATAGGGTGAAAGAAGCGATTCTGCATCCTACTCGCTCTGCTTACCCGTATGCATTGATGTTTGTTCAAGAGCTGAATGAAGAGAATTATCAACAACCCCTCACATTTGTTTAAACAATGCTTCGCATGTTTGAAGAAAACGAAGATTTGGCAGCCTTGAAGCTCATTTCAGTTGAAATGGGATAGTTATAAACAAAACTGCCAATTTTAGACTACACAAATAATCCTCTGAATTGTACCAGAAACTACTACATTATGCAAAAACAACGGTGTATTTTGGTATTGGCAAGTGCGGAATTTTCCGGTCTTTTTTTCATGAAGATGGAGCCACAGTATCGGTTAATTTAGCTTGTTATGTAATGATGTTTGAACATTTTTTTAAAGCATATGTTTCGAAAGGTGGAATTAACAGAAGGGATGTGTAGTTTCAACAAGATGATCACTCATATGGCTAGAGCTTCCATAAATATTGTGGAGGGATGTCCTGTGACCTCCTCAGGTATCGGACCTTTCCACATGTAATTTTTATCTTTGAGGTATTTGAAACTATGCATGTAGGATGGTAAGGCTCGCACATTGGAAGACTCGAAGACCGCTATACATTATCGTATTGAAGAAATCAATGAGGAAATCTAAATTTGTAATTGAAGAAATCTAAATTTTTGAGGGGCGCTCCAAATGTATGTTTCTGAAAATAGAAAATACTTGAATGACAAGATATATTTGATTTACATTATTTTCAGCATTGAAGCTGTAAAATGGTAAAATAGGAAAGGCTGGGTAACCATTGATTAAAAAAATCATTTTTGTATGAAGTACGGATAATTATGTGAAGAATAAGTAATCTACATTTAAAAATTTTAGTGATAATGCATCATTATCGATGACTCATTTTTGATTAAGAACTACTTATTTTAAAATATATCTTTAATTCGTGTAATATCCTACCAATTTAAGAGATTCCCTTGAATAAGAGAAATGTTATACGTTTTAAATTTAACCCATAAATTATGGTTTGGCGAAGTCAGTTTTTTAAGAAAGCATTACTGATAAATATCATTTAGATGAAACAGTATGTCGGAAAAGTAATAGAACTTTTTAAATAAAAAAAAACAATACAGACTTTCTGTTTTTTTTTTATTTTTTCGCTCCGCATTTCACAGTCGAATTTGTTTCGTAGATGTTCATTTTACGCACTTTTTCTACAAGTTCATCGCGATTTTTGTGTTTTGACCGGCCTGCCTGTGGATCGTCTTCCAAAGCATCACTACCGTCCTGGGGTTGCTTATACTTTTGAATACAAGTGTACGAAATAAACAATCATCATAAATATTTTTTATCAATTCAAACGTTTCTGTAAAAGTTTTACCCGGCTAGAAACAAAATTTGATATTACCTCTTTGTTGCCTCACGTTTTTGAGACAAGGTAACAAAAGGTACTGTCACTTTAAGTGCTATGACTTGACAATCCGTTAATCTATTTTGGTGATGGCGATCTAGTTTTATAGAACAGATATACAACTTTCAGATTATATGTTGTGTCAATAGATGGCGCTAGTGGTTTTCTAAACGTCTAAAAAGTTCTGATATTTTTCCGACATATTGTGTAAAAAGGCCGTTATTGCTGAGACTAAATCATTCTATCCAAATGGTAAGTAGGTATTTTAACGGGATTTTGATTTAGGGTACTCGACGAAACACGCTCAGCATTCACCAATTTGATGTTTTTTTGCATTAAAACTTTATTATTCGATGATATCACGATATAGGATGAAGTAACGATTTCAATTTTTTTTTCTAGAAAGTCACTGTAGAAACATGATCAGAAAAACCATAGAATAATGTAATGATCTGTTTTTTGAAATACTGCAACGTGCGCAAATTTGTCTTTAACCCTTTAGAGCATGATTTTTTCTTTTCACCTGAAAAAAGTAGAAACAAAGATTCAAGTTGCATTTTATGCATATTAGATTAGTGTTTCCAGAGCAACCTGGCATTTTGCACCGGTTTCTTTTAGCTTCATAGTTAGGCCAATTATCTGTTTTATATTTTACGACTGGTAAAAGAGGTCTTGGCCTAGCACTTTTTTTCTTGGTGGAATAACATATTCTGGAGACGTTGGCCTTCCTCTCTTAGGTGCTATTATATCCCTAGCGCCTATCATACACAAAGATTGTGCAAGTTCATAATGGAATTTCGTTTGGGTTATTGGCTTCTTCGAATTGGCAGAATGAATTAGCCAAGCATTCACAACAGCCAAATCTATTATATGATAAAATAATCTGAAGTATCATTTTTTTGCTTGTCATTTGAATTATATGCCTTCCTATGTCTATCATGTTAACCATCATGTCCATCTATGTCTATCATGTTAATCATGGATTCCATCATGTTAACTCCACCCGGTGTGTCGGTTCATAAAAAAATAGCCCGACTTATGAGGCTTCCTCGGGTTGCATTAGTTCATGAAATGATGGGTCTTCGTAGCGCATACCTCTTCGTCTACCGATAATATTTCATTCATTGGTACTGATAAAAATTTAGCATTCAGGCTGTCTATAATTGGACGCAATTTGTACAGCCTGTCGTGTTCAGGGTCGTCTCTCGGCTTCATTTTTAAATTATTGTTAAAATTTTCAAAATCATTTATAGTAATATTGGAATGCCAAGCACTGCTTTTAATATTGGAATGCCAAGCACTGCGTCCCACATGTCCCTTACATTGGTAGCTCTTGAGACTGAGAAAAACAGCAAGATGCCTATAATCCTATCTATTTCTTTACTTGTCACTATTCTGGACTTAAAAGGGCCCTTCTGAGTTGTGCAATTACTACTTTCTGAAGCAATTTTTTACGAGGTTGTCGTCGAAAAAATATTTGCAAAATTGGTATGTACTGTCGAGGTCGGTGATCGCAGAAGGAAGCAAGGAGTTTCCCTTGAATTCTGTCTCAGACTTATCAAGTTTCAAATTATCGTGATTCCATTGAAGTTTTAACTTATTCGATTTTCCTGGATTTGGTATTCGAGTGGAACTCTTTGGTAGACTACGTCCGAAGCACTTGGTGTCCTAAGAGAACGCTTCTGCGTACTCTGATCAATATTTTCTTCCTGAGTAGGACCCTGTGTGATTGGCGAAGTTCCAGGAAAAGGCTCACCTGCTGATACAGAACATACAGGTTCGTTCATAGTCGAAGGTATTTCGCCACTCTGTGGAATTTCCATGAGAACGGCATTATCCAATCTTTGGAACAAATTCTCACCGTCAGCTACATATTTAAATTCATCCTCCGTCAACATTAATTCATTTTCACTTGCGATTTGGATGTCCAAAAGAGCTACACCTCCTTTCTTCTCATTTTTACTGTATCAATTACAAAACAGTCTTCTGAATCCATTTCTGTAAAGTAAAACTCCAAAAAATTACTAGAAAATGACGAAAACATTGCAATCTAAACACAATCGGTATTGCATGATGTAACTGAAAAGTTACACACACACAAATACTTATAGTGTAAGTCAGTGGCTGCTCGTGGGCTTTTAAAGTGGGAGGGCGTAGAAGAAAATAGTGCTGCTGAAGATTTTTTTTGCTTTCCCTTTCTTTCTTTTTACTTTTCGTGCTGTTGAAACCCTATGCAAGAGGTGAACCAGGAAAATGACTTAAAGGAACTAATATGCATTAAGGGGTTAATATCTATATAAACAAACCAACTTGGCGGTTTTTTGATTTGTCGATGCCATGAAAAATGTAAAAATTTTCTCAAAAAGAACCATTGGGATTGCCCGATTGCAGAAACTTGTGCAGTGTCCTATATGGTACAAATTCAGCTAGGTCTTGTATTAAGTTAGCCTAAATTATTGTCTCCATGTTAAAGATTAGTATTATTGTATAAGGAAGAGTTCTGCCTTCTTATTCAGTTGTTCTAACCAAAATGCGTATAACTATCAGCAGCAAGTTTAAATTCACGCTTATATCATTAGACCACTCTGTTTCTATTATAGTTTCTCTCGCATGTATGTTGCAATATTAACTGTATTATTAAGTTTATCGTTATTTATTATTAAACGCACTGTAAAGTAAACAAGAAAAACTTTTCATTAAACAATTGTGATGAGTTTCTCTCAAGTAGAAGACACAATCCAGAAGTGAATTAATAAACTTTAACCCGTATGAGTATCGTTCGACAAGTTCTGATCCTGATACAGATTGTGCAGATATGATACATGTCTATGATATTTGTCAAATATAATTCGTTAGATGGCGTGTTGCGAAGATTCAGACGTGTGCGTTTAGTTGTTTGTTTGCGATAATCGAGTAAAGCTGACTGTAAATATTTCAATAGATTATGTCAACTAAATTTTACAAGTTTTTCGGTTTCTCAGCAATTTGCTTTAGACGAAACACGAAATGAAAGGAAAATCGAATATGCTCTTTTGCTGTAGATATCGTGAACAATACTGATTTTTGAGGTTATGTGTATTAAGTATTAACATGCATGCCGTTTTAAAAATACAAATATCAATGCCCTTTAACCACAAAACGATTTAATTTAGAATAAAGAAGAATATAAAGCTCAGAACTTTTTGCTCACCTAATATTTTTCTTCGGAGAATAAGTTGTATGTTTGCTAAAAAACACATCATGTTGACAAAAATAGCTAATAAGTTGTTATTTATTGAATATATCCAATTAGGCTACAACAATACATCACTGCTATGACGTCAATTAAACCCCCTTTCTTTTCCATCTGGGCAACGGCTAAATCCCCGACCAGTTGATTCGGCTTTATCAGGCACTCGAGGAAAAAAAAACAAACTCCGGAAACAGAATCCAATTAAGTGTAATCGTAGAGGGCGACGTTTTAAGGGCGTAGGGTTGTTCGACGATGGGCTACAATGACATGTCTATAGTTTGATTTGCATAGGCGGATAACATTGACCTAATATTTACTGGCGGTATTTCTATGAACGATCGGTGTTACGTTCATGGCCGATCGGTTTGTTTGCATGCATCTTGTGGCGTCCATCATTAAAATTCATGATAGCTGTGATTTCTAATTTCAATTTTGACATTTCCACGAGGATATTCACCGTTTTTTACTTCGAACATGTTTCGAGAAATTCATAATTAATCATGGTCTAGTAATTCTAACTGGAATCACTTTAATTCATCGATTAATCGAGTTATCCTCGCCCCAAGATAGTTTTGATTAATCAATTTGTTCTATTTTAATCAGTGTTGAACATAAAGGATGATCCAAATTTAGTGTCACATATATAATTCAAGGTAAAACCAATACTGTTTAAAATATTTAAAAATCTTTGAGTTCATTATAAAGGCAATTTAATTACGTTCATTATAAAATGCAAAATCATATCATTGACCTTCTAGTTTTAAGGTTGGTTGATTTTTACATAACCTTAGTATGTTATGTTCAAATATTCAATTTAGTTTAATCACTGGGTATAACCATATCATTTTCTAGATTTTTATTTGTTGCTGAGTTATTAGATTTATATTTCAATTTTTATTGTCTAGAAAATTGCTGCAACCCCGCAATATTGTTCTTCTAATAGTAGGAACTTGATATCATAGGTCCTGAGAGTCTATAGAAAATCATCAGTTTTTAGTAATGAAATATTGGTTCAATATATTGATTCGTTTTGATCATTTCCGCATTAAAATGAATAAAGGTAATCTTGTTAAGTACATCGTGTTAATTATACTGATAAACACTGATTTTGGCACGTGTTTGTAATGATATTTGATTGTACTTATCTACTATCAGTCACCACCAAATTTTTGGGGCATATTTTTGGTGTACAGCTACATATTCAATTTCACCTTATATATGTGTTTATGTTTGAATAACGTCATTTCTGAAGTTAGACATCTACCATAGTCAAAAAATTTAAATTTTTTTTATTTTGATATTCGTTAAGGCTATAAATAAGCCACGAAAGTGTTTAAATCACTCGGATAGTTTTTATTATATATACATATATATATATATATATATATATATATATATATATTTACTTTATATATACTATTTATTATATATACATATATATATATATATATATATATATATATATATATATATATATATATATATATATATATATATATATATATATATATATATATATATTTACATATATATATATATATATATATGTGTGTGGAGAATTAACTTTTGCCTCTCAGCGTCGAAATTTCACACCATTCCTAACCAAATATTATTGGGGTTACTTTGGTTTTCCTGTGCGCCATCATGATTAAGGATTCTGCTGGGTTGGGTTAAGTGATCTGGACATATACTCTTTGCTATGCCAATGATATAGACGGAACCGACAGATTACCTAAGTGATTGTTATTTTTGTTTGACTGCTATAAAAGGTATCACAACTAAGTCGAAACCTGTCCTGTCATCTGTAGAAAGACCAATCTCACATAGTGCCGAATTGCCTGTGCCAACACCTCCAAATCCATTAGAAACATAACAAGCTGCTGCTAGTCAAGACGATAACTTAGAGATAACAAGTACTTCAAAAGAACCACACTTACTGACACAAGGCGACCTAAATGATTTGGTTTATGATTTACATTTATCTAAAAAACAGGCTGGAATCTATTTCAGCCGTTTAATTTATATACCAAAAACTCAGCCTGTTTTCTCCCAGTACAAAATTTTCCTATTTTTGATGATGAATTGAAACTTTATTTTTCTCAAGCAGATTATTTGGTTTATTGTAATAACACTTAAGCACTAATGAATCTGTTAGATTTTGTTTACGATTCATCTCACTGTCGATTGTTTATTGACACATCAAAAACTAGTTTGAAAGCAGTGTTACTACACAACGGAAATTCCTTCTGGAAAAAATTGAATACAGTAAGTACTCCCGGAAAAATTGTGGAGATTTTAACGTCATTTATCTTTTGCTTGGACTGCAGCTTGGTTACACAAAACATTGCTGTTTTAATTGTGAATTGGACAATAGATATAGAAAAAAATCAATATATAAAGAAAGGGTGCCCTAAGCGTAAGTCACTTTCTCTAGGATAGAAGAATGTTAAAAGTTCACCTCTAGTGAACTCTAAAGATGTACTTTAACCACTCTTGCATATAAAATTCGGCCTCATAAAAATAATTGTAAAAGCGATGCACACAAAAGGTAGTGGATTTTTATATCTGAAAGATAAATTCCCCAAAATTAGCGTCGCAAAAATGAAAGAGGAGATATTTGTAGGTCTTCAAATAAGGGAACTAATGGAGAATAACAGCTTTCAGCAAAAACTGAATGATCTGAAAAACTCGCCTAGAAATGTTTTGTTAATGTTAAAGAACTTTTTGGGTAACAAGTGGGCCGACAATAAAAAGATTAAATTAATGAACTTTTGATCTCATACAAAGCTTTGAGGTGCAATATGTCCTAGAAGACATACTTTTATTGCAATATATTTAACAATGATCAATACAGAAAATAGAAATACATTACAATATAACAGATCAGTTATATATTTCATTGCAGTACATTTAACAATGGTCAATACAGAAAATAGCGATATATTACAATATAATTGAAAGCTCATATAAAATCACTGCAAACTGACCGAGGTGACAGAAGTACTGATTTAGAAATCTCAGCCCTTATTCCTATTTAACCCATAGTACACATAGACTAAGCTATATTACATATAATAATCTTATAGGCAATAAGTGAAAATTTAAAAATATATTATTGTTGATATATAATCAAATATGAAACAAAACAAAACAAAATTGAGTCATTGAAAAAAAGAGAGGTGTCAATTATATATTATATATATATATATATATATATATATATATATATATATATATATATATATATATATATATATATATATATATATATATATATATCTCACAAAGAAATTTGACTTAATATTACTGTGTTAATTTTTTTTATTAATATATTCTTTTTAGCTGGCCATAGTACTCTCTCAATTAGATAAACTAAAGTACTACATAAATTAGATAGACGTTTTCGTGTGACGAAAAAAAGTTTGTTGACCAGTGTTACCGTTGTGTAAAATACAGTATTTAGGTAGATTCCCTAACTTCTAAAGAAGATACCCTAACTTCTTTTGGGTGTTATGCTAATTCCTGTTATACCAAGGTAGTTCATGAATTATTGTTTTTAATATTGCAAGTTTTGCCATATAAATAAACAATAATTTTTGTGGTGTGCTCATGTGGAATTGAGAGTAATACGCACAAACTCGCTCGCTCGCTCGGGGTTTTCAATTCCTTGGAGTTGTATAGCATATCGCCAGGAATCCTGAATGTGCCTTTCCTGCTGGATACGTACTGCCAGAATTGTTTCGGGTCTTCAGTTAGAGAGGATTGTATTATATTAATATAGTTTTGGTAGGCTTAAATAATTTTATTTTTTATTTTGCGACCTAAATCACTGAATAAGTGATTCCTTCAATCTCCTGCGTAGCCCAGATTTATCGCGAATATCCCTTATGATGTCAACAGAAAACCAGTCTAGATAGTGCCTAGCGTTATTTCCACTGGTTAGAGTTGGGACTGCGGCGTTGAGGCACAAGGTAATGTTGCTTTTGAGGAGTGCAACTGCATCATCAACAGTGCTTGCCTGATAGAATATGGTCCAATCTATATTTTGAATTAGATTATATAGGTGATTATAGTCAGCTTTGTAGAAATTATATCTTTTGTTAGAATTGGATGTTGGTATATTAAATCATGTGTTCAGAGCAGGCAAGTAAGCTTTAATCGATGGAGCTGGATGATAAGGGGCTTTGTGAACCAACGGAATAACCTCCCTAATAACATTACGCTCCAAATTTGCAATAACTAAGTCGAGTATATTGTTTTGTATATTAAATATGTGATTATATTGGTGAATATCAAAAAATGCATGGAAGTCGTGTGTAGCTCGTAGAACCTTAGTTTGAAGACGGCATGATAAGAAGAAGAGACGATCAATATGTTATTAGAACATTATAAGGTCAGGATCCAGATATTTTTGCAGAATGTTTGTTATTTCGGAAAGTATTTCGAATCAAATTTTGCGTTATCTCGAAGTGGAGGAACTCCCTCGAAGATTTTACATGATGCTCGAGTAAAATATTGTTGTAAATCACTTTATTCGCCTGATCTGGTTTTATGGGACTATTTAAAATGCGTGATCGCCCTGACATCTAACTCATTATTCACATATTCTAACTCATTTTTATTTTTATACTTTCCTCGTAAATCAAAAGATTTGGCCTGCAGAGAATACACTTGTAGAATATTAAAATGTTGCCGGCGATTATTTAAAATTATGTCAGTGTTTTCTTTATTTGTTTGAAAAACTATTAAATTCATACAAGGGACAAGGTAGTTTCAATAACACGGACAATTAACCAATTCATATTAGTATATCCACCGGTGTTATTGTTGTTTTTGACGCACCTTTACGTTATTAAATAAATGTTGTCATTCGCTCATTTATAATTTTATCACCAGGTCTATAAAGAAATGTGGAACATTTTTAAGAAATAAATCACTACGAATACACAAATTAATTTATATTTTTCCTGATACCTTAACAATCATTTCTGCTTCTGTGCAGTTAGATATTTTAAAACATTTTATAGAACGGGCGATCCAACTTCTAGAACAAACTTGTTTTTTTTAAAATAAAATACATACATACATACATAAAATACATATTACTGAGATCAAAAAGTAAGGTGACTTTTTTAACACAGTCAAAGCTCCTTATTCACGGTTCCGTTATTCGCGTTTTCAGTATTCGCGGATTAAAAAATCGTGACCACTTTATTCGCGGATTCAAAACTTGTATCATACGTTTTGAATATTGTATTTTTAGAATAATATGTATTTATTTACAAGTTACCTTTCAAAATAAACAAGCATTAAAGTATTTATAAACAAACGAGTCTTTTTGCCGCTTTGTTGAAAGTTCTTTGACAAATAAGTCGCGTTACGCGTACGCGCCGCCGGGTTACGCATGACGCTATGACGAATCTTTTGTTTTATCGCTCCAACTTGTCATTCGTCGCAATAAATTTGAGCGAATAGCACGTATCGCTTCCGCTTTGTTTCCGATTTGTAATGTCTAATAAAATCAAAGAAAAATTTTTCCTACACGGAAAAAGTCGTATTGCTGCTTAAGGCAAAAATATAAATGCTTGATCATTTATACTTTGGCGAGTTTTTTGCATCCATATAACGTTTTTTTTTTATATCAAGGAATCAATTCTACAATCCATAAAGAAATCAGAAGATAAAATAAAGGATTCTATTAACAGATTCTTATAAACAGCTTCGACCTCACTGTCAGTAAAAATTGTTCGTGATCGAGCAACCGAAAAAATGGAAGCTGCTTTAACATTATGGATTGAAAGCTATAGCCAGAAGAGAGTGTCTCTAAGTCGTGTTATAATCCGTGAAGAAGCTAAGGGTCGTAACATACCTTTTAAAGATGTCCACACATGCATTCTAGCGGAAGCGGAACAAGCATATCTCCTTCCTGTTCACATGTTTGCTTTAGTTTAATTCGGAATGAATACTAAAGGAAAATTAGTAAAGACGGAATGAATACATCTGACATTGTCATATTAGCCGGTATGAGTGCTGCTGTGCTGGTGTTGATAAAAGCACGGAAAAGAATAAAAACTACAGAAGATCTGTATGGACAAAGGAATATTTAAAAGTTCGATATTTTGGGATACTGAAAGAGCGCGAACATAATGGAAACCTACACACTAAATATACAATTTTATTACTTTTAAAATTATATACTTATTTTTTGTTCTAAAATATATAATTTAATATATTTATTTATTGCATGCATCTAACCATTCAATAGATGCATGCGTCTTGACGACCAAAAGTTGAACAAGTATGGATATATACGGATAGAGGATTTCCAGCAACGGAAGATTGGTTCTATAAGTTTAAGGTACGACAATCATTGCATAACATCAAAATTGCTGGAGGAGCTGCATCTGCAGACACTTCAGCAGCAGCAACATATGCGGAAGAATTTTCAAAGTTAATTGCTGATGGTGGATATAAGCCTGAAAAAGTTTTTAAGGCAGACGAAACTGCTCTGTTTTGGAAAAAATGCCAACCAAAATTTTTATATGAAAAAGAGATAAAGTTACACTGCTGTTCTGTTTTAATACATCAGGAGATTGTTTAATTAAGCCACTTATGCTTTAAAGATCGCTAAAATCTCGTGCTTTGAAAAAGCAAAACAAGGACAATCTACCAGTGTTTTAGCGTTCAAAGAAGAAAGCTTCCGTTAGAAATGGCTTTTTCTGTGATTGGTTCCGGGATTATTTTGTTCTAGAAGTTGAAACTTATTTAAAGAAAAATAATTTAGATTTCAAGGCAGTTTTAGTTTTGGATAATGCTTCAGGTCACCCTCGCAAGCTTGAAGTTATGCATCTAAATATAAAGATGATATTATTGCCTCCTAGTACGACGGCGTTACTCCAACCTATGGATCAAGAAATAATCCAAGCCTTTCAGCTCTACTACGTTAAACAAACCTTTAAAATCATACTGGATACCATGGAATGTTACTCTGATATGAATGGTATGCAATGATGGAAAAATTTTGATATAGCAAAGTGTATTGTTAACATAAAAGAATTATTGCAAGAGGTGAAGCCATACACATTGAAATCATGCTGGAAATACTGTGGCCTAATCTAACTATCGGTAATAATGAATAATCTGAACATTAACTGAAAACATTGCTCAAATTGCGAATGACATAGGATGAGATAGTTTCTAACAGATAGAATTATGACATTCAAGAACTGCTTGAATCGCAAGATGAAGATTTGACTGAAACCGATTTGGAGGAAATGTTTAATCCCCATTTTATTGAAGAGAAAGCTTCAAGGAGCCCTGAAAAGATGACATAAACTTTAAAACCTGAGTGAATATCAATTCGAATTAAAATACCTTTTAAAAGCGACAAAACCAGAAATAATTACTAAATTCTTTAAACCATTATTTAAACAATGGTTAAAAATAATCTTAAAACCAACTGTTTATCCAGTTGGGAGGAAGGTTTTTTTGTGGACAATAGCATCGTAATCGAAGAAGACAGTCAACATGATTCTAATTTTTGACTAGCATTGACATTTTTTTAGCACAATACTCGCTTGATTGTTGAACTTTTTTTCGATCAAAAACATAGATCCATATCTTATCATTTCAGCATGTCATAATCCAAAAAAAGAACCTTTTTAGTAACTTTAACAAGACGATGCTTTTCAAACAAAGTCAGTGTTTTCGGAACAAGACGAGAAGGCATACGAGACAAGCCTAAATTTTTCTTTAACACAGACATGATATTTCAGTCATATCTACAATATCTTTAACACTTAATCGTTGATTACTTAGTAATTTGGTGATATTTTCTTCATCGGTTGACATTGAAGGTCCTCCTGAATGAAGTTAATCTTTAACTGATTCTCTACCATCACTAAAGTTAATCGCTGTAACTCTTTTTAACATTTTTAATGCGCCAGCATATGAAATTTTTCTTTTTAGACAAAATTTAATACCCATTTATAAAAATTGGCTATAATTTTTTTAACAATTTAAAAAGACTCTAATATAATTAGAGTCTAAGAATATTAAGATCAGGTTAGATATTTTGTATATCTTGGAGTAATATACGAAACACAGGAAAGACAATTTTGAACTAAATATTAGAATTATAAATGGGAATCAAAATTTTGGTCTGAAAAGCAAAAACATCTGAGGACCTTAATGAAATTAAAATATATATCGAGGAAGACAAAGGCTGATTAGACCTACAGTGAAATATGCGAGTGGGATTTTGAAATGGTGAAAAAGTAGGAAATAAAGATATTGACAGTAAGTTATCGAGGGAAAAATACGGAAAATGGTTAAAGAAGAACAAATAAAGAAGTGGAAGAGTTTTATAAAGAACCGAACATTAAGACACAAATAATATAATGGTCGAAACATGTCCAATAGCTTGGAAGAGATAAGATGCCAAAATTAGTCCTCTGTCGATGCTTTACCGGTAGAAGAACGAAGGAGAGACCGAGAAAGAGGTGGCTTTGGAATGTAATGAAATATTTAGTAGATGTCAAGAACTGGAAAGAAAAAGCGCCAAATAGAAAAGAATGGCGAAGAATGTATGACGATCCAAAAAAGCAGAATGAAGAAACATGCATATACTGTAAATGCTTTTTACAATTTTCGTAAATAGTGCAATGTCTTTGCATAAACATCTCAAAATAAAATTACTCTAATTACCTCCGATTCAAGTGAAATTGCTGATATTGGTAAATGAACAAAATATACATCAATTTAAGTTAATGGTATTATATCAACATATGCATTACAAGCCATATCTAGTGAATACAGATAATCACCTTGGGTATTTCATTTGACAATGAAATATTTACATAATCTCTTGCGCAAACATGCATTAACAAAAATGATCTTTATGAAATCAAATAAAGATCATTTGGAATATTTTTCAATTTATGGAAAAGTTTTTTTTATTAAATACAGGATGATTGCTATTTGCTATTTTTATTAGCAAATAGATTTATTTGAAAAATATATTGAACAATTATTTTAGTTTAAAAGGTGGATCAATATTTTTTCTTTTGTAAATATAATACACTATGTGCCAAAAAACACATCACCCAGGAAAACTATGTATTTTTAAATAAAATTTTGTAGATTTTCTTTCGATGGTTCTTACGCTGCTTCTTACGGTGATTAATAATTAATAAAGTTTTCATTGAAAAAGTACACATTCTTTGCAGAAAAAAAACATTAATGGGTTGCTGCTCTATATACAAGGAAAGGATGAAAAGTCAAATACTTTTTTTAAATGAAAAATTGTTTTTTGGATTCAAAAATCGATTTATCTTTCAATATAACTAGCTTTCTTTTAACTCGGTGCACTTTGTCGGGTGATTTTTCATTTTTTTATACATTCTAAAAAGTACGACTTGTCGAATTCACTTCACTTAATGCGAATTTTTTTCCAGTCATTGTATATGCACATTTGTTTATGTGTTCTACATTTGTTTATGTTTGAAAATATTATTTTTGGGAGGGGGTCAAGTCCGGAGAGCAAAGTGGATGGTGCATCGGTTCGAATATTGTCGTGAAATAGCATTTTTTTCTTCGCCAAATGAGGATGTTATTTTTATCAACACTTTGTGAAATTTGACTTAATGAAGACAATGCCTTGTGAATCTGAGATTGAGAACACAGTGGTCATGAACTTTTTGGGCGATAAAAGCGTCTTCACCTCGGTCTATGGCTCGTTTACCAGTCATTGTTTTGAGTTTTTCTTTATTTTTGTCATGTAGTGATAATGAACCTTTTTTAGATTTAACTGGTTGCTGGATTTCGTTTTTAGTCCACAGTGAGCAAACGCGGCACCCATAGCGCTGATAGTTTTCTCATGCTTAAATGTTCTTTCTAATCTTCTGCCAACATGCTATTATGGAGTTGGCCATTTTCTCAGTAGTGATGTTAGTGGGTCAGTAGTGACCAGTAATACCTGAGCGCGAACCGTCGCTCGTGCTGGTTCAACCCCATGGTAGTTCAGTAAACCATTTAAGAACCATGAAATGTAAAGAAGCAGAGTGCTTTCAACACCAATACACACACACACACACAATATATATGTGTGTGTGTGTGTGTGTGTGTGTTTATATATATATATATATATATATATATATATATATATATATATATATATATATATATATATATATATATATATATATATATATAAGCACATGTCGGTGCCCTGAGGAGCACAAACATCATGAGGCGGCGAAACATGACACATGTTTCCACTCCAGTAGAGGGGATGAATGGGGACCGTCCCCAGTCAAACAATATATCGGAAGGGATGATAAAGATGTGATAATTTCTTTGGAGGATATTGTTAAGTCCTGGCAAGTATAATTTACCTCATCCTTTATTTTGACTGATATCTTGCTCTGGCAATTGTAGAATTTCTTGAACAAGAAAACTTTCACATGTGAAAAGAATATTTGTATCGACAACGCATCAACTTAGTAAAAAGGCGGCAGCAGGTTTTAAGCTGATTAATGTATCTATTCGATAGCCGTAAATAACGATGACCATTATATATTACGCCCTCATCAATTATCCGCCTCTACGTTTTATTGAGTGCAGAACCTATTCAAATCAGAATTTATTTCTCGTTGTATAGTTATTTAAAATGTATCACAGGTATAAAGGGTATCTTCAAAACAAGTTATAATATACAAGTCTACTATAAATATATCTTGACAAATTACTTGTAGATGTGATGTCTTTGGAAAAGCAACATTTGAAGCACTGCCTTGTTTTCGCTTTCCCACTGAAAGAATACTGCTGAAGCCCAGGACATGATCAGGAAGTGATTTCAGAAATTTTGAATAGGAAATTTTAACTTAAATGGCGCGCCCAGTCCTTTAATAGAATGTCCAGCACAGTCAAATAAAGTGTAGGGTAAAGAATTGGTTGAGGAAAACTCTTGTCGTACATTGCTAGAGCTCGGACAGGAATTAAAATTAAAACTGCAAGCCATTTATAAACGTTTACACAAGCTAGGGAAATTCAACAAGGAAAATCGTTGAGAACAAGAGTAGACACTTTGGTGTTGTTGTGTCATTGTTCTTCAGATTCAGTCAACTTTCTATATAAAATTGTGACTAGTAATGAAAAGTGGATCCTCTACTCGGACAGGAATTAAAATTAAAACTGCAAGCCATTTATAAACGTTTACACAAGCTAGGGAAATTCAACAAGGAAAATCGTTGAGAACAAGAGTAGACACTTTGGTGTTGTTGTGTCATTGTTCTTCAGATTCAGTCAACTTTCTATATAAAATTGTGACTAGTAATGAAAAGTGGATCCTCTACTCGGACAGGAATTAAAATTAAAACTGCAAGCCATTTATAAACGTTTACACAAGCTAGGGAAATTCAACAAGGAAAATCGTTGAGAACAAGAGTAGACACTTTGGTGTTGTTGTGTCATTGTTCTTCAGATTCAGTCAACTTTCTATATAAAATTGTGACTAGTAATGAAAAGTGGATCCTCTACGATAATTCAAATAGACGAAAATCCTGGTGAGACATCAATTGGTTCTGCGAAATCAAATATCCATTTCAAACTTTGAAAAACATCATCGAATTGGGTTGAGAGATTTTATACCTTACATTCTCCAGATTTTCTCCGATTCTCGCTGCATGCAATTACTTCATGACATGGTGAATGTGTGTGGTGAAAACCACACACATTTTTTATGATCTGAGATTAGATAGTTGCCTGAAGGTTTCGAAAGTGCATAGAAAAAAATGTCGATAATTAAGTTAAGTTGATTACATAGGCTCCAAAAACAGTTATTTTGGTGCTGGGGTAATGGGAACTGATTTCATATGAATTTGATGTCCTGAATTCTAATATGGCATTAATTTTTGCCTAGGAGCTCAAATTTCTAAGATATAATTTAGTAAAATATACGTTACCCTATTTTAAGTTAAATCCGTGGACCAAATAAAAAATTAATCATGGAATTTTTATCATTATATTATACAAATATTATTATATACAAAGATAGAGGTAAAAGTCATAGGTGAAACCATCTAGTCACTGAACACTTCAGAAGCTTCTTTTCCGTGACATTCTTGAATGTATTTTTGAACAGACCCTTTTTAAACTCCAGCAGTAATCTGCCATCATGTGCGTAATCTCCCACTTTGTTCCTCACTGATCTAAAAAACTGTCTACCAAATTTTGAGGAAAACAGTCTAAGTGGCTGTGGAAATAGTGCACCTTAATGCTCATGATTCACCCAAGGAATTTGAAACTGTTAAGCATCTTCTTTACCAAATATAGGTTTCAGGGTTGCGTTTGTCCAGAAAGTTTCCGACAACTGAAAGAAATGAACTCTCGGCTTTTCGCTTAGCCTTATTCATCAAATCTACGGCAGGATCCTTAATGAGGTGTCTGATTTGTGGCCCATTAAATATTCCTGATTTAATTTTTCCGTACTCAACTGAGGCATTTTTTTCACTATATATGCAAACCATGGACCATTTTTATCAAGAGCTTTTACAAACTGCTTCATTAGGCCCAGTTTGATTTGAGTGGAGTGGAGAAAAGATGATTTTCTCTCATTCAACTAAGGGCTTGTTAATGACATTCTTTTCCCCATCGTCCATGTTTTCTCTCTTAGGCCACTCTTTTTTTTAATCTAGTGGTGTGTTTTGTCTTTGCTATTCCAGAAGCACAAGAAGCAATGTTGTTTGGTGCGCATTTGGTGGATGTACATCCATACTTGAATGTATTGAATTGACAAAAACATTGATGGATAAGTGGATGTATCTAAAAAAGTAGAGCAGATAGAGAAAAACTGATTTCATATTTAGATTTAGCGCCCCAAATATAGCAAAAATCAGTTCTAAAACCCTAGACACCAAAAGATTTTTGTTTGTAGGCCTGTGTTATAATTTATTTTACATATTAACATATGTATTATTTATTATTGCAGTTTGCGAACTGAACAAACTTTTTTCCCAGTATAATATATAAGGCGAAAAAAGATTTATCTAATTCAATATGTATCAACAGGAACTCTCTCCAGATATTTACACAATGATTTGGATTTTTTTTTACATTTTTCATTAGCAGTGAGGTTTACATATTTATTTATTAGAAAAATGTATTATCGGTATACCGTGGTTCGAAGGCCACCCTAATACGTACAATAAATAGTCTGTTTAATACTGGTATTGTATTTCTAACTGTTTAAAATAAAAAATTATTTTCAATATTTAATTTATTGCTTATTACAGTGCTCGCCAAATTTTTTAATTCACTATCGAGAGAAATCTGCACAGAACTGATTAGAACCAGAAAACTTCATTAAGATAATTGATATAGTTGGAGCAATATGGTTAAATCGTTTAAATTAATTAGTTATTAATAAAATATTAAATGGACATATTATTGATAGGATTTTTTGTCGGCATAAAAATCGTTGACATGATTCAGTTAAATTTAGTTTAATTTAAAATATGCAATAAAAATTAACTAGTCACTTAAACTTCCCATCCACGTAGAAATACGTAGAGCAAATAGAAATTACCCTTGGAGGATATATTGTGTGAAAATATCTGATGACCAGCTAGTCAACTAAAGATTAACCTAATTGTTAATGAATGAGGTTGTAAATAAGTTTCTTCGGTCTATTATATCGTTTTATTTCCCAGGGTGTTCACATCGTGTGAAACCATGCGGACGTTAATTAGCAACCCTTATCTACGTGCATTCGGAATTCTTTAATATTTTGAAACTATTAGGAATAATATTATTAGGTGTACCCATAAACAATGTCGTTTTTTCAAAATTTTGAAAAACATTTCCATCTGTTGACAATAATTTAATATAATATAGTATAAGATCTGATATTGCGTTGTATGCAAAGAGAAGTCCAGAGCAGTTCCTTCCTATTCTAAAAGTTCTATAAATTATCTCACGAACCAGCATAGCTTCACTCCTGATGGGGTAAATGCCCTGATTTTAGTGAAATCACATTTTATTCTATCATGTCTAAAGGTGAATCTAATATTAAAGATGTGTTGAACACAATCCAGACCCTTCTGAAAGAGTTAACTGATCTAAAAAATAACTCTAACAGAATTGATGTCCTTAAAAATTAAATCAAACTGTTAAATAACAATTTAGCAATCGTAAAGTCTAATCATTATTCTCACCAGACCCTGATTCCAAGTTCCGAAGAATTGTTAAATGAACTATCCGACCGCGAAAGAGGCAAATCTAACTTTATCGTTTTTGACATAGACGACTCAAATACTCAATCCATGTCTGAGAGCGATAGGTCACTTGTAAAAAGCGTCATTAAAACCACGTGCGATCTTGTGATAGATTCCAGCAAAATCAAAATACATCGCCTTGGTAAATTTACAGATGGGAAAAAGCACCCGCTCAAGGTAATGTGTAATTCTGTCGATGTTGCCACGCTTGTTCTTAAGAACGTTAGAAATCTAGCCGACGCTGCTATGTTTCGGGGCATATCAGTTCATTTAGATAAAACTAACGCCCAAATCCGTCACTACAAATTAGTTAAAGACGAACTGGATCGTCGTTTTAAGGCTAGCCAGAGTAATTTTAAAATTGGTTATCGTAATGGCCATTTAAACTAAATAGAATGTCTTACACGCGTAACTCAGCATCAGTTCATAGCATTACTCTTATTCATCAGAATGCGCGTATCGTAACTGAAACTGCGGATCTATACAATCCGTCCTATCCAACAATTATCACGTTATTTCTCTGTCGCAGACCTCGCTGCAACCATCTGTTTTTGATGCTGAGTTGTTTGACCCCAGGTACGTGATTTTCAGAGGATCAGGATTTGGATGCCCTTGGAGTCATTCATCTTTACAAGCGTCGATGCTCGCCCTGTCAATTTTTGAGTTGTTTCCAAAGTATCGACATTGTTGGTTGCAGAATATTCATAAGCCAGACCATAATTTTTTTTTCTATTTATATTCCTCCAAAATCAAATATTCACTAATACAAACTAATTTTTGACACCTTCGAATCTCTTTCTTCATGAATTATAACATTCTAATCTTAGGTAATTATAATTTGCATTATCAAAGCCCTGTTAACTATCAATTATCTAACCAATTTCTGCGAGCACTGCACGACTTCCAGGCATTTTTTGATATTCACAGATACAATCACATATTTAATATACAAAACAATATACTCGACTTAGTTATTGCAATAGCGGGAACGATTCTGTGCGCTTACTCAGTATAAATCAGCTTTTGAGAGGGTGCTG
This sequence comes from Cosmopolites sordidus, assembly GCA_031761425.1. Taxonomy (NCBI): domain Eukaryota; kingdom Metazoa; phylum Arthropoda; class Insecta; order Coleoptera; family Curculionidae; genus Cosmopolites; species Cosmopolites sordidus. The sequence continues at coordinate 119,202 of JARFXV010000377.1, forward strand.
AAGGCTCGTGCGGTGCTTTGGAAATAATTTTTGTAGTGATCTTAGAATTAATTTTTTATTTTTATATAAATATTTTTATATCATTGTTAGGTTAAGTTCAAATTATTTTTGTTATATCTATTTGTGTTTTGAATTGTCTTTTAACTCGACAGTAGCTTGTTAGACAATAAAGCATCATTCATTTATTCATAATATAACATAACTGATATTAATTAAATATATTAATGTTTATTATGCTTATTGTTAAATAAAAAAAAATAGGCCAATCCTATAAGAATACAAGAGCAAAGTGTGGATAAGTTCCATAATATATATTTGATGCTTTATGAATTCCGAAAATCACATGAAAGTCACACAAAGTAATGTCACAAATATCATTAATGCCACATTTCCTGGTGCCTTGCATTGCAGAATATGCCACCGTCGGTTTAAGAAATTTAAGAACTAGATTTTCAATATTTTTTGACTGTATGCGATCTGAAATATCAGTTGAATTTGATAAGAGAAGGTTGGCTGAAATTGAAATTGACTTCAAACATACCATCCAGGAATTAGGCACGGAGTTTAAAACTTTATGTTCCACAATACAATGATGTTTCAAACTACTGAATACACTGTCAAATGGAGGAATGTGGTAGACATATCAATTTTCAGTTGAAAACAAAATTTAACGTGTAATCATTTGCACTTACTTTTGTTCAACTTAGGTAGAGATCTTTTTCTCCAAGAAATCCACATAAGAAAAACACAGGTTAAAATCAGAACAACTAACTTTTTACATTTTAAAACCGTATTCTCCTAATGCTACACCGTCTGATTACCATCTTTTCACATATATGGAATATTTTCTTCGTGAAAAAAAAAATCCTATTGCGACAGCTATCAAAACAGCTATTAAAGAATATTTTATGTCAAAATCAGAATGGAAAGTTTTCAGGAAAATGGGCGAAAATTGTTAATAATGATGGAGATAATATTGCAGATTAAAACCGTACTAGCTCTTAAATGAAAAACAAACTGTGGTTATATTGTATCAAAAATCGATTTTACTTATGGGTACACCTATTATCCAGAGGAACTAGTACGCTTGCCAGTAAAGTGGTATATTGCTCTTGGAAGGAACATATTTAATAAACCGGGGTATTGGTTTCGAAATGTTGTAATATCCTCATTGTCCGTCGTTGTTTCAGTAAATCAATTGTCTCACTGGAGATTTTTTATTGTTTGAAATATTTTTTTGCTGCTACTATTAAAGCAGCCTTTTTAAACACACGGTTGGTGATTTCTCCATCCTGATCTATTATTTCCATCTCCGCTCTCTTCGACACTTTGTCCTAACTTTTCCCCATACCATTCCATGGTAACTTCTCATATATATATATATATATATATATATATATATATATATATATATATATATATATATATATATATATATATATATATATATATATATATATATGTATATATATACAGGGTGTCCAGAACTCAACGTCAAGCGTTATACTAGTTCTGGCAAAAATATTATATAACTATAAATTATAATTATAGTATTATATATATTATATAATATTATAATATGGAAATCAAATCCATGTCCCAGCGTTAAGTGATAATAATTGAAATTAATATGAAATGAATGAATATTAATATTGAAATAATTGAAATTAAGTGAAATATTGAAATTCGACACCCTAGGCTATATCTTTAGGTACTGTGATCACAAATTTCCCAATTTTTTAGTGTTATTTTTTATAACGTGATCCTAAATAACCATGCTATTAATTGCAGTCACAAATCAAACAATGAACTGTTAGTGTTGTTAATTTAGTAAAAAAAAGTTTCATTGAATCGTGGTTTAAAAAATTATGTCAGCTAACTTTGACATTTCATCTTTAAAAAAGTATTACACTAGCCTGGGCAAGTTATTTCAAAAGATGACCCCTTTAGTCAAAAATTCAAAATGCTACAACAAATGGCAGTTTTCTTTTCACAAAAAAAATATTGCTAATTTTTTTTGCAAAAGGATTGTTTTCTGTTTTTCTGTACAGGTCTGTTTTCAAATTTTGTGACTGTTAATAACTTCTTTATGACTTATTATTAAGAGTTCTTACCTGTTACTATAAATGACTCAATTTTGAAAACACCTTGTATATATGAGGGTAGAATAAAACATTTGATACGATATGTTTTAATGAAATATGTTCTTGTAGTTGAACATCGTAATCTCCTTTTAGCACCATTTTTTAATCCACTTTGCCTACCAGAAAAAGAAAATCCTGGATTTTATATCTTTTTTATTGCCATCCAAAAACGACGGCTTCTCAAACTCTGTACAATAGTCTTCTGGTTTAGTGATGATCTCTTCATTTGTTGTGAATTTCTTTTCAGTCAGCCGTTTATTCATGTTTGGAAAGAGAAAGGTGTCAGATGTGGCCAAGTTCAGTTCATGAGTTCGTGTAAATTGACTGCTACAACTGCGGACGATTGGACGGATACAATATCGTGATGATTCAGAATGCCACTTTTTTTTACCCAATCTGAGCGTTTTTTTATAATACTTTCTTGTGATCGTCTTGTCTCTTCCAACCGACTTCGTTTTTGGGACACTTTTTTAAATCCTTTATTTTGACGGCTGTTCCTGAGTTTCTGTTGAAGTGGTTACTCAATTTTTTTTTAGTCCGCAGTGGACATACGCGGCCCTCGTCGCCCTCATGGTTTTTTTAAGCATACATTTTTATGTAATATATTCCATTCGCATTCGACCGAGTTGTTTATCGTCTCAACAATTTATCTAATCGTTACTTTGCGATCGGTTAACACCATATCATGGATTTTGTTGACGAGTTCCTCGGTAGTGACATCGATGGGGCACCCTGAGCACGGAGCATTGCTTGTGCTGGTTTAATCATGTCGAAACTCAGTAAAGCACTTATGATCCAGGAAATGTAATTCCTGGTTCCTATAATACTTTTTCGGCTTGCGCTATGGTTTTCTATGCAAACATTAGTATTTAATCACCACACGAAATTTGTTTTTTTTCGATGATATTAAAAATATCGAATTTAGTTGTTTTTTAATAGTGTAAAAACGAAAGTGTATGTCATATCGGGCTGAAATTTTTGGAGAGTTACTAGAAAGAAAGCTACTTTTGAGAAATACTTTATTGCTCAAATTTTACCAAGAGTTGATAAGAGAATGTTACTTAGCCAACAATAAACCCACCCATTTGTCAACTATTGCAACAGCCAATTTGCGCTTCAAATTAATTTCATATCCATCCTATTCTTCGAACTTGGTTGAACATCCTTGAATTCACTTCCATTAAAGAGATCATCGCCACATCAGAGGACTGTTGCATAAGTGTATTAAGCTATAACAATACTGTGTTGAAATACAATTCGATTTTAGATTGTAAAACTATATTTCATTTAAAATTATTTAACCTCCTAATACATTGTATCAATATGAATATCTTGATCTATAAACTGTTTTTGTAGAGATACATTCTATTCTTGTTTTGTAGAGTTATCCTCCTCCCTTTATCATGGTAAATTATAGAATTGAAAGCAAGTAAAGGTACTAAACCAATATAAGTTTCAAAGTAAGGTTATAACATTCGAAGAACAGGTAATTAAAAATTAACAAACAATTGTGCCCAACAAAAAGACATGTTGCTTAAGATGTAGAAAGATTGTATTTATTTGTACCATCGTTTCTCAACCTTTATAGTGTCACGACCCATTAAATAGTAAAGTTAAGTAAAAAGCTTTGAGACCCCCCACTACAATATGTAAATTTGACGTTTATCAAAATTTTACATCGGCCAGTTAACATGGCGGCGACTCGTCCTTATTCAATGATTTATGAAGAATTGTTTTTATTTTTAAACGGCTTATAAACTCCTATGAGCTTGCTCACACGCGTTTGCTCGCTCACACATCTATTTGTCTTTGTATTAAATGACGTATATATGTGTGAGTGGGCCATTACACTTATACCGCAATGCTGTACACAGCCACAAATACCGAACTACAAGACTTGTTATTATATTACTTTTACAAGTTCGAACCTGTGCCCTGCACTTGTAAAATGGGGCGCCCGCGCACCCCGCGCCACCCTCCCGCGCATGCGAGACAGATCATTCGTCTCAAGCGCGCTTGGGCAGATTTGTAGAAGCTATGCGCTTTAAGAGTTTCATTCTTAATTACGTTTTTACGAAAACAAGTACTACGATTTCTTCTCCGGTTCAGTGTTAAATACGACGATTTCTTCTCTCACTCACTGTTAAACACATTAATAATAGTGTGGTAATAAAATAAATTAATAATATTAAATAAAATGGACACATTTGAGACTAAACGAAATGCATCATCTACATCTGATGAAACAGTAAAGAAAAAGATCAGAATGTAGAATGAAAAATTAAAATATGGATTCATTGCCTTGGATGATAAGCCTTATGCTCACTGCTTTTCCATACTGTTGTCGCGAGGAAAAGTTCTAACGAGGTTTATGAAATTGCGAGATGAATTGAAAATCTTTTTTACAGATAAAAATAGCTTATTTTTACAGTTTTTATAAGATGAAGAAACTTTATTACTGTTGGCTTACTTGAGTGATATATTTTCAAATTTGAATGGCTTGAATACGAGTTTACAAGGCTGTAATAAAAACATTTTACTAATTACAGACAAAATCAATGCCTTCATCAAGAGGCTTAGTATTTGGATTATACGCCTTGAAAAACGCAATTTTGATGCATTCAGTTTAACTTCGGATTATATTACCAAAAATATGGATTTAGAAAAGTCTGTTACTGATCGCATATTGGGGAGCATGAAAACGCATTTACGCGAATTAAAAGTTACTGTAATATTTTTACTTTACTGGAATAGTGACTGGAATATTTTCCAGATAGCAACGATGATTTGTCCAATGAATCAAATATAGAAATCGTCTATTATCGCTGAAAAATAATTTGCTTATGCGTGTTTGCAGTGATGATCTCCACGTAAAGAAAAACTTTTAAGTGAAAAACAAAATCAACCGCCGCATAAAATTATTATTTCAAACAACTTTGGCTATTACTTTAAGTTTATTTTATTATGTTTTTATTACCTGGTAATATTTAATTTTCTAACCCTTGCTTTTAAATTAAAAATACTTATACGATCGCCCATATACCTGAACAGGACCCCCAGGCTGGGAAACGATGATTTATACTATTGGTCTGATTAACGTGTACAAAAATATTTTAATACTCTGAAATTTCCATAGCAGTCAATACATTAAAAGCAAAAAATGCGTGAACTTGTGGCCACTAATAACCATTACATGAAAATATTTATTAAAATGCTATATATGTTTCATAAAACACAACATACACACACATAATATATGAAACGTTGTTGTGTGTTGTTTTGGCTGGAAAAAATTCTAAGGTCTCCAAAACGATTTCTAACGAAAAGCAAAAAATAAAAATGTTTGTGTTCAAGAGTTTATCCATACGAGCAAGTTCAGTAAAATCGATTGGTAATAACGAAAACATTATCTAAATTAAAAAAGAAGTATTACCCGACATTAATGCGATTAATTAGTGGGGTGTTACTACTACTCGGTCCTTTCTTCACCGCCCTTGCGTTTTTTTTCCTGAATATGTTATTAGAAAGAATTATCGGCCATCGATCGGATTATTTTTAGACAATTTCCCCTCGCGTTGGCCGATACGGTGTCCAGCTACGATCTGGTGCGATGCTGACCATCGGAGACCTTGTGGTGGCGCGTACGAGCTGACCCGTCGTCGTCCTGCAAGACCTGGTACCTTGCAAATCGAAGGTGACGATCACGAACCCAGTTATAACACCAAAACAAAACGAAAAGATTCAGTTGTACGTTCGATAGCGATTGCGGTGGTGATTCTTTGTTCAGTATTGCGAAAAACGGATTTGTGCATCATTTTGTATCTTGGAGAAAAACTGACGCGTCATGGGTTAGTATAACTAAATTTTTCATTGAGCTGGTTGAAATTTTATATTGATTTTTTATTTATTTTATTCTTTTTGAGTAGTAACATTATCTGAAATCTGGCCTTATTTAGTATTTTTAATGTTTAAGCAACTGATCAATTTAAATAATATAGTTTTATTATTATCTTTTACCTTATTATTATCTTTTTCCACAGCCAAACTGAATTTTAAATAAAGTTTGGATATTAGACAAAACAAGTTCGTTCCTTCAAACATTTTCACGCGATCCGGATGGTATTTCTGGTACTATGTTTTGAAAACAATGTCGTTCAAATTTCCCATCGGCTGCGTCTGGTGGAATGCATTCCGGGGACCCAATTTTCGCTTACTCTTTCACTCATATCGCGTGGTATATTTTTAATGGTGGTCCGAATGTTTCGCCTAAGGTCAAGAATTCAAGAAGGGATTTATTTCTGTAAACCAAAGATTTAACATAATCCCACACAAATAATCCAAGGATGTGAGATCATGATCGAAATATATTCTGTTTGCATATTCGGATTCACTATTAACAGTAATAAAATGTCCATTATCATCTTCAAAAAAAAATTATAGATACTACTTCAGCACAAGAACTGCACAAAGCAATTACTTTTTGAGTTATTTCAAGCTTGAGGTTTGTGTTTTTCTGTATTTTCTCTTCCATGGTCTTTTAAATGTTGTGGTTGTTTGGAATAGTTAGGTTGATCTTTTTCAGGAATGCACGGTTTTATCGGTTATTATTGTTTGGTCGTGATATAACCTGAATTATCGTTGGGATGTATTCATAATAGAGTACTTGTTTTGCTAAAAGGCCATTGTGACTGGCAAGCTCCTGGATACTGGACATCAGGTTATAATGGTGAAGATGGTCTATCTGAGAGAGTCTAGAGTTATTTTCTATGTTTGTCATTTGATAATCGTGCATTTTTAATGATATAACATATTTTAGGTAGTTTTTAGTGTCCATGATCTGCTCCTAAATATCACTGATAAAGCCCTCAGCCTCCATAAACAGACTTCCCTATGTCAACCAGGTGTTAGGCTTGCTTTTGTCGGATTTTGTGTTTCCACTTTTGAATATGCGTTCTAGTTATTTGAATGCTTTCATTTTGTTGTTCCAGTTTTTTTAATATTAAGGGTTATATATTAACTACAGTGAAACGTATACAGGTATGTAGGACGCGTTTATTCATTCTTTGATAGAAATATTTTTAAGCTGGATATTTGCTTGTCGTGTAGGTTACATATTGGGTTGATGTCGTCTCATTTTTATTATATAATAGGTGTTTCGGTTAATAATGCCGATTTTATTAAGCTATAGCATTACTAATACATTTGTTGTTACATACTAATGACGTCTATGACGTTTTGGAGACTAAACATACGCCATCAAAAGCCAGTTTGTTATTAATTGTCAGTGTGCTAAATACATAGTTTTTCATAGCTTTGAATATGTCGAATTAAGTATCAGAAAAAGACGGTTTTCGTTTTTTTAAATATGCTTCGTTCGTTTGAAGAAAACGGCTGCTCGAAAATTATGCTCTATCCCAAAAAACTTGTAAATGTTCGAATGTAAATATTCCGAACGTCTACACGTATTGAAAAAGATCCAGAAGGAAGGAAAATAGGTTCCACATGAATTGAAGGGAAGAGGCATTGAAAGGTGAAAAATCACTTGTAAATTTTAGTTGCCAAACAGAACAAAAGCTTTTTGTGATGATGAAAAGTGATGAAAAGGGAATCTATTTTGACAATCCATAGCGCAAAAATCATGGATAAACCCAGCCATTAACATCACAACCAGTGCTCAATATAAAGAAAGAAGTTTTCCTCTCTATTTGGTGGGATAATAAGGGAGCTGTGTATTTCTAACTGCTGAAACTTGGTGAAACGATTACTGGCAATCGATATTGACAACAATTGATAAAATTGAACCGAGCATTGAAGGAAAAACCACCAGAATACACCCAAAGACACGGTAAAGTATTTTTTTAACAGACAATGTTAAAAAACTATTTGGAAAACCTTAAATGGAATATATTCACTGAACTTAGCCCTATCAGACTACCACTTATTCCAATATATGTAGTACAGACTTTCAGAACAACACTTACGAAGAAATGAAAATTTTGCTTGATGAATGGTTGGTATCAAAAAACCAAAAGTTCTTTGGGCGTGGAATCCATTTTTATTTTATATCATTTTTAATGCTTAACAAAATTTAAAAAACACAAACAAGTACTGAAAGTGCTGAAATTCCTTCTGAAAACAATATTAAAACTAAACGCCGGTTAAGCAGATAACACGTGTAAGTAGATTGTTCTTGTATATTCTAGTATTCGTTACTTTTACAACGCCTTTTTTCCAGTTTATTGTTGGCTTTTCTTTTCATTGGTGTTCAGTTCATTACCATTTCATTATTTGCTTAGGAGAGCTTTTTGGCATACACTGTAGGTGTCTGTACCAAATTAGTCACAATTAGTCATGCCACTATAATAGGTCTTCCTATGTCTATCATTCATTAATCTTTTTATATTTTTCGCGAGTTTCCAATTTTCAGTTCGTTATAGTAGGCTGATTTTTACTAATGAGAGGGAATATCGCCTTTAGGTATTCTCTATTCAATTTGTTCTTAATCCATTCCAGATGTATCAAATTTTACTCCCAATTAGTAGTCCTGAGAGTCCGTTATTGTCATATACTCATTCAGTAAGCGATTATTGAGTGCTATTTCACGTTTTGAATATTGATCTCTAAAGTCCATATTTCATACTCTTCTATCAACTTGCACATTATGTACCCCATTTCTTTTTTATTCTTTGATATTACTGCTTACTCGCCTGTGAGTTGTAATGTTGGAATTGAATTATGTGTCAACTCTATGTGTATATGTTTTCCGCTCTTTTAAGACTGCTACCACATAGATCTTAAACAGTTTTTGATTACTACGTCGATTTTTTGATCTCAAGAGAATTTTAATGATTTTTGAAACTCCGATTCGTTAATTTCTTTTGACTCTCTTTCTTTGATTCTCTGATTCTTCTGATTTTTTGATAAATTGTGTATTCTCAAAAATGTTTTCGAATGACCTCATACTCATTTATTATCGTTTCAAATTTCATAGTAATTTCTCTTATATAAAGATTATTATTCATATTTACAATAATATTACTGCATACAGTGTTATCTCTAAAATGAAAATGATCAAAAGAGGTATATTTTTTGTAGTTCTTTTATTTTACTGACCATCGCAGATCTCGGTGTTGGATCTCATCTCACGTGCTATGTGTGTCAAAATCTTAGCTGTTTCTTTGGGACCCATAGTGGGTTACATTTATCGTAATCCATTATATGAAGTATAACTTTTTTGGGTCAATATTGGATCTCGATGTGATTTTTTAGTGCATATTTAAGATTATTTCCTGTATCATTTAAATGATCGTTTAAATGATCCAAATTCTCCTCTTCATTTGCGTTTAGTTAAGGTTTAATAACTTGAAATACGCGGTGTAAACTAAGGTATGAGACTGATTTTTTATAGTTTTATGAGGAACAGGAACTCAAATATTGGAATCGCTTAAAATAATGAATTTTGAGGTGAATTTTCAATCGTAGAAGATAAAAGTTACAAGAATTCAATTCTGGTGAATAAGGCATTGGAGGAGTTGCTGTGATGTTTTTATATATATATATATATATATATATATATATATATATATATATATATATATATATATATATATATATATATATATATATATATGCTGTGCTATTAATCGCACATAAACACAAAACAATTTGCACACTTTTTTTGAAAATATATCACTCAATATATACAGAGAAATATGGTTTCAACAAGATGGTTGCCCAGCTCATTATTCTCGTCCTGTACAGAATTATATAAACAGAGAGTATCCCGGAATGTGGATGGGATGCCGTGGATGAATTGAGTGGCCTCCTCGTTCTCCGAACCTAAACCCCGTTGATTTATTTTACTGGGGCTGCATAAAAGAAAAAGTGTATTCAAAACCAATACAAAATCTAGTCGAACTGCGTGTTAAATAAAAGTATTACAATAATTCTATTCATTTCATTTTGATTAAGTTTTTGCCTTTTGATTAAGAACTTGCCTAGGATAGTGTAATACATTTTCTTCTAAAGATGAAGTATCAAAGTTAGCTACATAATTTTTTATTAAATTATTAACGCTCATTATTTGATTTGTGACTGCAGTTAATAGCACAGTTAGTTAGAATCACGTTATAAAAAATAGCAGTGAAAAATTGGGAAATTTGTGATCACAGTACCTAAAGATATGTCCTAGGGTGTCGAATTTCAAGATTTTCAAATATATGCCTATTAGAACTTAACATGGTGACGGATTTTTTTCCTATTTTTGCCAGAACTGATATAATCTGGCCCTTCATCCTTGAAAAAATAGGAGAATCATATAAGAATACAAGCGCAAAGTGTGGATAAGTTCTGTATTAGACTTTAGATGTTTTATGAGTTTCGAAAGCAAAACAGTGGTAAAAATTCTGTTAATGAAGTTTATGCTAGTGCCTTGGGCGACAGAACATCTGCGTTGGTTTAGAATATTTATGAATGCCGATTTCATTCTGTTTTACGGTTTTATACCTGTTGAACTTGTTAAGGATCCGTTGTTACTGGAGATGAAAAGTGGCTTCTATACTGTAATCCATATAAGAAAAAACAATGGTTAATATTAGCCCAACCACTTTTCCCGCTCCAAAACCAGGTCTTCACTCTAAAAAAGTGTTACTTACTGTCGTATAGTGGGATTTTAGAGGAATTATTTATTATGAGTGTTCTGCATCCTAATGAAACTATAACTGTTGAATATTATTGTGTTCAGATTACTAGACTAAATAAGACTGATTAATCGAAAAAATAGCATGAGAATGTAAGACCAGCAGCATGAGAATGTAAGACCTCATAGGCCAAGAAGAAATTAAAGATTTAGGATGGAACGATCGTCAGATTATAATTTATATCAATAACGATGGAGATTATATTGTAAAATAACTGTATTAAGTCTAAAATAAAATATTGTATATCAAAAAACGACTTATTTAGATTAGAGATTAGTATTAGAGATCTGGACATTGACAATAGAACTGCTCCGAATATTTGAGTGGAAGATTTTATTGATTAATATACGAGGCTGATGGAACATGGAGAATCCGCATGAATTTTGAATTGACCCAACTTATAAAAAGGGCAGACAAGATATATAATAGTTGTTTCGGTTAATAATGTCGAAATTTTCGCAAAATTTCCGCGTTTATTTGAATAATAAAATAAATTACCTTCATAATAAAATTATTAGCTATCGTTAGTTATTACTTTTTCCTCGCCAAAAGAACTTTTGGTTTTTTGAGGCCAACCATTCATCACGACAAATTTTCATTTCTTCGGAAGAATGTAAGTGTTGTTCGGAAAGTCCGTGCTGCATCGATCGAAATAAGTAGTAGTCTGTCCAAAGGGGCTAAGTCCGATGAATACGGCGGGTGGGTGGCATATTCACCATAAGCTTCTATAACTTCTTCAACTAACATTCGATAACTTTCAGTAGCCGTTTTCTTTAAATGAAAGAATGTTATTAAACTCTCTCTCAAAATGACAATTAATAAAGAACTGGTTTTTGATGGCATATGTTTACGCTTTAAAACGCCACAGACATCATTAGTTTATATTAACAAATGTATTAGTAACGCCAAATCATAGCTGGGATATACAAATAGAACGCAACACATCCCAATAGCAAAGAGGATATATCAGGGAAGACTCACATAACAGAGAGACAGACTGAGGTTGAAGGGGAGGTTGGTGGTGAGGTTGAGGAGGCTGGAACACGTGAATAATAATCTGAGATTAATGAACGTGAAACAATGAAGAAGGAAAGCTCAAGAGGGAACTGAATGTAAATAGTTAGACACACAAAAACATTTAAAGGTTTAGTTTGACTATCTCGACAAAGATCAAAGCACGTAAATAGCACTGTTTCGGATGTTGAACAGTTATGATTTAGTGTATCTTTGTTTTGACTGACTAGGATTTTAAATCGAGATGTACTTCCTACTTTTGGTTTTCTTAGAATTTATAATACCATACCCTTTTAAAACATTTTAGGGTAAATAATATGGCATTATTGGACTTATTTTAGCTTTATTGTTTAGATATTGTTTATATACTACAATTTTTCCATTTTTTTTCGAAAATTATAATTTGTGATATCAAGTTAAGTGTTAATTACCTTTTTATCTTCAATTATTTCAAGTTTCATTGGCATTCTTTTAAGTTGATAATATTTTGTTCATCGAAAGAACAGAAAATAATCAAAATCAAAACAAAAGAATAAAGAACGTTTTACATTGAAGGTGCTTTTTTTGGATCGTTGAAAAAATACCGAACGTCAACATCGACGTTCGTTCAACATCGAAAATTGTTGCTTAAATTGATTGACTGATATTTTATATTGAAATTGTGTGTTGCTTTATTATTTTATTTTTTCGTCGGTATAATCCATATAATATATGATTCAATAGGGTGTGGTTTGTTTTCTAGGGCTGGATTTCATAGAAGGTCAAGGGGAAGATTTCGAGAGGGCGTTGGAAAGCACCGGTAAGTAATTATTTAATTAATGATATTAGTGTGTATTCGTGTGGTTATTTTATTAAAATTGGTGAATAAAGGGTGGCCCAAATTGAACGTTAATAACTCTGGCACTTTGATAGTTATAACCGTTGTTTTTTCTCATTAGTAAATATGGAATATTATAGGAGAGAACAGCATGCTATTGTTAAAACATACAACAAATTCAGTGAGAATTTTGCCGAGACAGTATGAAAACGTAAGACGAATTGATAAGATCTTGTCAGCATAAATGTGAGACAAGATCTTATTGGAATATTGCCATGGTTAGTGAAAGTGTTCTTGCAAACATCGACTAGGCCAATACTCACTGAAAAACCTTCACTTTACCTTCATGTAAAATTTGCTCCACCTACATGCAAAATTACACAAAATTCAACTAAAGCAAAAGCACGATATTTCTGACTGTTCTTACTGTTGACAATTCGCTAGTTGGTTTTCAGAGCATCATCACCTCAAATTTGGTCGATAAAATAATCTTGAGACTCATTTTGAATTCCAAGGTTTCGAAACCGAACGAAAAATGTCGCACTTGGGGCTCGAAAAATCCTTGCGTAATTTATGAGAAACAAGTGCTCCCCAAACAAGTCACTCTCTGGTGTATATTTTGGGCAAACGGCGTAATAGGCGTAATAAGCCTATATATATATATATATATATATATATATATATATATATATATATATATATATATATATTATATATATATATATATATATATATGTATATATATATATATATATATATATATATATATATATATATATATATATATATATATATATATATATATATATATATATATATATATATTTGTTTTTTTTTTAAATGAGACTGGAATATAGTAACTGAATGAAAATCGCTGCCTTGGCAGAATAACTGAGTTTTTGAAATCCAAGGTCTATGCCAATTGACTACAAACAGTTGATGACCTGTAAAATGAAATCTGACGTATTATTGAAGGAATAGATCAGAGATTGTGGGAAACACAATTTTGTGAAAAGATCAAGAATTTGAAAAAAGAACTAAAATTTGAAGCCGAAGCCGAGGTTTTGTTCGGCCGAGGCCATTTGTTTACCGAGACATAATTTTACAAATGAATTTGTCAATGCAATTTTCCAATGAACTCATATTAATACTAATATTTCATATTAAATGGAAGAGTTATATTAATTTAAATTTTCCATATTAAATCGAAATTATAAAATCAATAAAAATGTCGTTTTATGTCCAATTTAAATCCGGTATTTAATTTGGGCCTGCCTGTGTAAGGTCGTGTCATAACACAGGTCAATAAATTTAAACTTTTTTCAGGTAACATTGAGGAAAATAGATGTATATCAAGTATTTTGTAGTCCTAAATCCGAAAATGATAGGCTAATTACTGTAACACGTACAGTTTTTTTGTATCAGGTTTTGGTGGGACAAAAAACGAGACGAAAAACTTTCACTTTTTTCTTTTGTGTTCTATAGTATTATCTCTTTTTAATAACCAGCAGTTGTTGCCCAACATAGATGGATTCCAGCGTTCCTGGTATCTTGCGTTCATCGTCCTGATGTCCTGGTGAAACCTTTCTCCTAGTTCGTCGCTTACTGTATCCAAATTATCCGGAAAAAATCCAAATGGGAGTGTAAAAATGCATTTTTAAGGATATGGGACACTCTTTATATTTTATAGGCTTTCAAGAGTTCATCTATGAGGTTTTTATAGTTTTCATCTTTCTTGTTGCCTAGAAATATATCACTTCCAAGCTGCCAATTCCCTTTCATTTAATTTTTCTTGAAAAACGAAAATCACCTAGAAGCTTCCTTATTTGAGGTCTTATAAATATGCCTTCTTTAAGTTTTGCATCACTTAATTGAGGAAACATTTCTTTTAGGTTCTTGAAACCGTTACATTGGCTTTGACAAAGTTTTTCATTAGTCCAAACTTAATATGGAGAGGCGAAAGAAGCACGTTTTTGGGGTTAACAAGGGAGGCATATTTTATGTTTGAGTACCAAGTTCAAAAGAAGTTCTATGAGGACAGTATTTCTTACGGTAATCTTCTTTTGTACCAAAGTACTCCTTATCTTTGTAAATAGGACATGCTTTTATTTATTTTAAAAGGTGATTTATTAACTACCTAAATGAAACGCAAAAAGAGCATTCTCATCAATGTTACAAAAATCATGTCGATCTGTGTTGTTAATGTTCTCTGTGTAATTAACAATTACCATTGTTATGGATGTCTTACATGTTATTGAATATTCTTACATATTATTCGCGAAAAGTTTGATTTTCATTGACTGCCGTTTTACCTCGGATATTTTCAGATGAATTTTAAACGAGGTTTTAGTATATAATAAGGTGCATCATGTGTTAATATAATACTCTGTGATCAAAGATCGCCGAAAATCCAGTTATTTTAAAATTTTTTGGATTAGAAAAAAGTTTCTGCAGTTTCTATATACACCGTTTATATATACACAGTATGTGTGAAAATTAGCGGAACTTTCTAAATAAAAAAACCCAATTTATTTGTCAAACTAATTTCTCTTATCAATATTATTTTAATTAAAACAATCAATATTATTTTAATTAAAGAAAAAATTATTTATTCACTCAAATATATTTCGCTTCCTTCAAATTATGCCCCTTTCACTACAATACACTTAATTCAAAGTTTATTCAATCTTCGACACTGTTTTTATACTCGATTTCTGGTTTTTCCTTCACAGCGGCCGGCGAACTCTCTTGAATAACTTCTATGAACCCAAAACAGCGCCCATGAAGTAGTTTATTTAATCTTAAGTATAGCAAAAAGAAGCCACATGGTGTCGTTTTTGTTGAATATAGTGCTTGTGAAATGGTATTTGATTTTTAGCGAAAAATTGATGAATGTTTATTGCAGAGGGCAATTGTGCGTTATGTTTTTCTTCAAAATTGATTGTATCAATCCAAATAACATTCCAGTAATATTTACAATCCCTTAATAATTAAACGGCGATTACTCCGTACAAGATTCTTGATTTTGATAATCTTTTTTCATAGGTTGACGTGGAAGTTTTTCTTGAATGAGATACATCTTCAACTGCTTTTCGACCATCACTAAAGCCCTTGTAATACTTATAAATTATTTTTCGACATAGGCTCACCACCATAAAACTTTTCTAATATTTTTAATGCATCAGCACAAGAAATTTCATTTTTATATGAGATTTAATGCAAATTCTTTGCTTGATATATCTACTCATGTTTAAAAATCAAACATTTACATTACAAAAAACGTTGTAATGTTGTATCAATACGTAAATTCGTTTTAAAAATGGTGTATCGTTATTACAAATGGTGTATCAATAAGTAAAGCGCACTAATTCAAAATAAAATTCACATTATTTTTGATCATAGCACGAGGGTTGCTATTTATGTATCCGGAACAATAAATTGCATGCATTTTGAACGCATCAACCGCTTTTTCTAGTAACGAAAATCGTTGATAATGTAGTTTATTTTTTATGGACGGGAACAAAAATTATTATTAATTATACATTGGGTGCTAAATCAGGACTATACGGCGGATGTTCTATCAATTCGATGTTTTGACCACTCAAATATTAGATTTGTTCGGTTCGATGTGTGAGAGCTCGCGTTGTCATAGTGAAGAATGATCCTGTGTCGCTGGTTGTTTTTTCATATTTTTTCAAGGACTTCTGCTAAATAAATAGTTATATACCATTCAGAATTGACCATTCTACGATTCTCTAGTGGCATTGTAGCCACATGCCCATTTATCCCAAAAAAAAACAAACGACTATTTGTTTCGAAATGCTTCTTGCTCGAATAACTTTTGTTGGATTTGGCTCATTTTGAAATACCCATATAGTCGACTGCTGTTTACTTTCAGACTCATACGCATAGATTCAAGATTCGTCACCTGTATAGATGTTATACACGGCTTTTGTGGCACCACGACTGTATTTTTTGAGAATTTCTTTGCACCAATCGATACGAGCCTTTTTTGAAGGATTCTGAAATTAGGCGGAATTTAACGCTAATCATTTTCAGTGCTAAATGTTTATGTAAAATCTTGTGTATACTAATCATATTAATGCCCAGGGATGCCTCAATCTCACGGTATCTCACATGACGATCTTGCTTTATCAGTTCGCGCACAGTATCGTTGTTTTTTGGCACAACAGCGATTTTGGACGACCTTCTACAAATTGGTCCATGAGGCGAAAAACCGCCACGACTGAATGCCAGTGATATGCACTGGATTTAGATGGTGCTTTATCGCCAAAAGTCAAAGTGAGTTGATCGATGCACTGTTGTTGAGATAATCCACGTCGAAACTTGTAGTAAATCATTGCACAAAAATTCTCACGAGCTAATTCCATTTTTTGGCTGACATAAAATTTTCAGGTCATTAAACAACATAAATAGCGTCTACATGACAAAAAGTTCTGAATGCGTATACAGTCAACAATGTCAAACTTTACAATGTATATGTCAAATGGCGCCTAGGAACACCTAAGTGATAATTCCGGAAAAATAATTAGCAACCCATATATATATATATATATATATATATATATATATATATATATATATATATATATATATATATATATATATATATACATATATATATATATACATATATATATATATATATATATATATATATATATATATATATATATATATATATATATATATATATATATATATATATATAGCAACATTATAAATAAACCATGTACATAACAAATGGAAGTTTTAATCCAGATATATTATAATGTTATGATTTTTCAAAAATACATATCTTCTTTTGCACCACCCTTTATATTGATTTGAACTTTACAAGTTATAAGCTTGACGAAGTGAACTAGTTCAGGCGCCACAAAAATGTTTGAAATAGCCACATCTGTCCATCACTCTAGGATCATAAAACTTATCTTTGTATTAATTTTTATATAACTTTATATTTTATATATAATAAAATTGACATTTAGTTGTTTGTATGGTTTTTAATTTGATAAAGGATAAATAAGGTACGAATGTAGTTTTACTAGGAAAACAAAGCTCTATTCTATTCGTGTCCTTAATTCAACAAAAACAAAACAATCATCAGTTTCCTCCACGTGTAATTATAGTTCGTCGATATTTTCTTTATTTCCAAATTATTATCAGATGAACCTATTTTAATAACATCAGACATACTGTAACTGATGAGGTTATTTCTGGATTATGTAATTTATTAACTTAATTATTAATTAATAACTTTTATAAAGGAAAAGTGGTACGTGGTACAATAAGCATTGTTAAGAATATATGAAAAAGTTGAAATGAGTATCGTAATGTTATCCATAAGGGTGCATGATATTAACGAGAGCAGAGTGAAAGGACAGATAATTTTCACATATTAAGTTTTCAGAAATTAATAGAAATATTGTTTTATTTTGAAGGAAAAACGATTTATTTTTCAACATAGTCTTCTTTTAGCTCGATAGACTTCGCCCAACGATTTTCCAACTTTTTATGTTGTCCAAAAAGTGCGCCCTAGCGAACTTTGCAAAATAATCCTCTGTTTCGACGATGATCTCTTCATTTGATGTGAATTTCTTTCCATCCAGCTATGTCTTCATTTTTGTAAAGAGAAACACGTCGGACGGTTATAGTTCGGTTCAAGATATTTCGTTGTATTTCGGCAAAATGTTAATTGCCCCAATAAATTTCAATAAAAATATTCCTAGTTTCTTCAAAGGCGCCTGAGTCGGAGTGGTTTAACTTCTGAATAATTTTGGCAAAAATAAAATATTGTTAAATTATTGAAATTGAATATTGAATAAATATTTTGAATTTATTAGTACAATACAAATAAAGAAATGTATCTATTAGTACAATAAAAATTATAACTTTAATTAAATTATACATTTTATTCAGTTTCACTCTCACTGACACATTATTTGATCTACATTAATAATAAGTGGTTCTATATTATTAGTAAATGATACATAGGAATTTTCTATTTTAATAACATGGTTAATCGAATTTATCCAACTTTCTTTGGGAATGCTATCTACAACCTTTCTAATTAATGTTGCAGCACTTGCACTTAGAATCGGATAAATGTTTTCTGCTCTAACATTGGATTTTACCTGACGCCACATATGCTCAATTAGATTAAAAATACAGTAATACAGCGGAAGGCGTAAAACCGTATATCCTACATCGGCAGCAATGGTATCACATCCATATTCCTTTTTAATATTAAACGTCTTTAATATTTCTAGATAACATTTTTTATATGTATTTTCGAAGTATATACCGTTTTTTAACATAGTTCTGAATTCCCAATTTAGTTTTATTTGCATTAGGAACTTTATTTTTTCAGCGGTTATGATAACCAGCATTGTCCATTACAATTACGCTTTCCTTAGACACATTGGGCCAAAGGCTATTTATAAACCAATCTATAAAAAGTTCTTCTGTGGTGTCGTCATGGTAGTCTAAAGATGAATGTTTAATATTTTTGGAGGACAACTGCAAACAATTTGGAATCCATCCATCCTCGGAACCAGCATGTAAAATTGTAATTCTTTTTCCCTTGGTCTTGGAGCTTTGGTTTGGCATTTTCTTGATGTATCGAACCATGTTTCATCAAGGTAGATAATGGGACGATTTCCTAATCTGTATTTTTTTTACAGTTTAAGCAGTCAAACCATCGTCACAATCGTTGTGACTCCATTATTATTTGTCTTTCATTAATGACCCGATATGCAAAAGCCATTAGAGATAATATTCTCCGGAGGCTAGTTCTGCTGCAAAGAATGTTGGTTTCATCTTTCCTTTGTCGCTGTTGCAATGAATGTAATGCAGTTTGCTCTTCATACATAGCATCAATTTTGCTTCGAATTAAGTTTTTGTCGCTTTCGTCAACACATTTGCTTTTACCAGAATCACTATGAAATTTTTTCGCTTTAATTGGCTTCGTCACAATATCTTCAACTGGAGACAACAGCGTTTTCGTTAATGAAGACGTTTCTGCTGCGACTGCATTTACCTTAAGCCCCCTATTCAATAAAGGAACATACACATTTTTAACAATTTGCTTAGCATCGGACGCTACCGGAGGCACAATTATCATTATCTTACCAAGAACGCCACATTTGGAATAATAAAAATACGATCGAAATTATCGAACTGCACTGTTTAAGAAAAGAATGCGAACTAATCTAAAATATTTTGAAACTACTAAACCAGATATAAAATTAGTTTTATCTTTTTACCTGTTATTTTATTAGATCCTGCCCTGTTTACGTTTGTTGTAACTTTGCCGGGTTTCGTTACGAGAGGGGTTGTTAACATTTTATTGCCATTCGGTCAACGATATATCTTGAACCGCACTATATTTCTTTTCTTTTTATTTCTGGTCTGTAGCGATGAATCCAAGTTTCATTAATACTCACCAATTATCAGGCGATAGATATTTCTTAAGCGTAAGCGTAAATCTTTAAACATCTATAAGCGTAAGCGCTTATAGATGTCTAAAGTCTGCTGTGAAATGGTAACTCAATTTTATTTCTTGTTTGCGGTGATAGTTTCCTCATACCGTTTCCTCATACCGTCCGTTCTTCTGAAATGTTTGTTATGTCAACAATGTCAATAACCTTCCGATCGGTCAACACAGTATTCTGAGTTTTGTTGAGCATTTCCTCAATAATATCATCAACGAGGCGTTCTGAGCGCGGAGCACCATTACTACTGTTTCGAGCACATCGAAACTCAGCAGACCACTTACGAACTATGAAATATGAAGGCGCGGAGTCCCCATAATACTCTTTCAACATTTCTTAGGTTTGACCGATGGTTTTTTCAGGCAAAAAGTTGTGTTTAATCAACATAGAAAATTTGAACTTATCTATTTTCGAAGGCAGGCAAAACAAAACTAAATATTATAACGACTTGACATTCATTAAGCCTTTCTAGAAAGAAGCTAATTTTTCAGAAATATAACCATTTCTGCAATCGCATCACCATCTACCGGAAAAGGACTTTTAGCTCTATATTTTTACAGAAGAAAAAGAAATTGTGAAAGGTGTTGAGAATATATCGAAAAATGCAAATATTATGAAGATTCCGAAAATATAACCCAAAATGAACAACGGGGTGTATGTTATAATTAGAGACTGGACTTGTTAAAACAGATAAGTGAATAAATCGTTTCATGCAATGGCGTGCGCCGTCACTTCATTTATGAAAATAACTATAACGCCAAAATGTTTATAAATTCATATCAATTATTTTTTGTAAGAACATTGGATTGTTTGGTTTTTTTATGTGGTATGGTAAAAAAGTAACAGTATGGTGTAAACAGAACGATAAAGCTAAAGTTAGTACTAGTTTCCTGTTACTAAATACAGAGATAAGCCAGAGCTTTGGCTAATCAAGCTAAAAAACTCAAGCATGTTAGTGTTAAACAAAAATTATAGGAAGTACTATGGTCAACGGAAAGTTATCTAACTTTTTACTCGTATATGTATTGGGTGATATTTTATTGCGTTTGAACTTCCGATAGGGGTCACTGTCAAATGAATTGTAAGTTTGCGCACCTCTAGTGTCAAAATGATTCAGCATAGTCTGGCAAATCATCATAAAACGCTTAGCATTTGAGCAACGCTTGCAAATTGTCGAAATTTATTATCAAAATCAATGTTCTGTGCGTCAAACTTATAGCACTTTGTGAATTTTATGGTTCACATAATCGTCCAACCAAGCGACGTATTCGTTGAATTATCGGCATATTTCGAACGCATTTTATGCTGGTATATTAAAGCATATACGATATTAAAACAAAAACAAGACAGAAAACTGTGCGTTTCGAAGAAAATGTGACCGCTATTGTTGAAGTGTTGATGAAGATCCAAATTTATCAATTCGTCACGTTTCGCTAAGCACGTTAGCATCATCAGGAGATTTATTTAATCTGTATCTAACAATAGATTCAACATTCACATTTAACATTCAGATTAAATCATCTCCTGATGATGCTAACATGGTTAGCGAAACACGCGTCGATAAGTTTCAAAAAGTGATTTGGTGTTTAGTGGTAAATCTTTTCGATTTTAGTTTTTACATCGAGGGTTCTAATAGAAGAATTGATCTACGTAAATATCATGTAATTTTCTAAAAACGTTTTTCACTGAAAGTCAATTTTGATAAAATAATTCAACAATTTTAACGTGTTGTTGTATTGTATACGACTCCAGTTGTATAAATGTCATCATTACACTTTTGAAATGAGACTAGACCTAGGCAAATTCACAACACTATATGTGCTTTATCAAGAGTTGAAAAAAAACCGGTTAATTTGAAAGACATAATACATTAGCTGTTATCCGTTATATTTTCGCTCCTCTCCCTATTACATTTTTAATTTCACCACTAGTTATGGAACAATCGTAGTCTTTATTAACAAAAATTTTAATTACATCATTGTAAATTGGAATTCATAAAATAATTAATGTTCTCAAATAAATACGATTAAAAACATACTTATTTTGTGACGCAAACAATATCACTTGCTGATTTGTTTTGTTCTATCGATGGTAACTTTTTAGAAATATCTTTTTAGCGCTACGGTGGTAAATTATTTTTACGTTTACCAGCGAGTGTGCATTATTAATGTTTTTCTGGTTAAAAACACGAACAAAGTCGAGGTTTGGTCACCGAATCTGTTTGTTCACTTTAAAGCTTCAAATTACTAAAACAAACATGCTTGATTAACGGCACGTGACTTGTTTCGCACGCAAACAAGAAAGAAAAATATGTGGCAATGATAATATTTTTCCCGTTTTTCTTGTCAATGTCGCCCCGAGTCTGGCGTTTAATTTTTTTTGTGGGTCAAGAGCCACCAACAATCATTTCCATTCGGCCAACAATTGATTTTAATATCGATTCATTGACGATTCATTTATGCAATCGGCATAATGTGTGGTATAGGACCGACATACGTACGTCCTCAAGCGTTGTGTAAATAGGAAGCTTTGGGGCCCAGAAATATCGTGCGCATGGTTAAGTCAAGGGCTCGCGTAAGGCTGCCTTCGTTAATATGCCGCTCTTGATTCGGACTGGTTATTAATGGGTCAAGTTCGTCCGTTTTGCGAACGTTGAAACGGAAAAAAAAGGTGTTTGGGACTTTAGGAAATTTCCGTTACTTTTTTTTTGTTTTAATCAACTAATTAGTTGATTTGTATTTTAGAGTTTAATAATATTAGTAATAACAACAATAATTTTGATTATGAAACCTTTGATATCAAATTGAAACTTTATGAGTTCACTCATATCAAATTTTACTGAAATTTCTTGAAACACGTTTCGCTAACCAAGTTAACATCATCAACAAATGATTAAAACTTAAGCTTGACTTATAAAATGACTCGCCAATAATGTAACGTCCGAAACAAAAAGACCGCTATTTATGCCCTTTTGTTACCTTGGTACTTCATTAGTACCTTGTGAAATCTTTTGCAATATAGGACAAGATTTATAATTTCAAATTAATAACCTGTGAACCCTCTCTTTTCTCTAAAACTGCATCATACGATCAAGTTTGGTCCATTCTTCCCCAAATACATTTTTTAATTCCCCTTGAGTTTGAAATTGTTTCTAACCTTTTTACAGGGTGCGGCGCCAAAATCCGGACAAAATTCAGTTTACATTTCCCACCGTTCTATACTACTTGTAAAGGTGGCGATTGGAGTCCAAATAGCTTGACGCATTTACTAAACAGTCATAACCTCGAAATAGTCGCAATGTTGAAACCAAATGCGGAATATAACTGAAGAGCTGTGATTATCAAAAGTTCGCGCTAGGCGCTCTTCGACAGAAATCATTTGGTTCTTCGGGTATCCGAGATCCACTGTGTATGATGTCGTCATGAAGTATAAAGAGTCGGAGAAGTCCAATGAAGGTTTTGTAACACCAACAAGGAAAACTCACTCGAAGGAGCGCGTTGGCAGGATTCCCGACATAATTCAACGGGCTCAGGAGTTGATTTTTGAGGATCCAGGGCAGTCGATCCGAAAATTGTCGTCGGTTGTCAGTGTGAGTGAAAAAACTACGCATCGAATCGTCGAGAAAGATTTCCGCTACAAGTCCTACATTATTAAAGTGAGACAGATGCTTTCCGAAGCTGCCAGGCCAAAGCGAGCCGACCGCTGCTGTTTTTGTGTTCCTTAAGAAACAATGCTGCCGGACGCCTCAGATTTTTTTCTGATGAAAATTTTTTTACTGCCGATGCGAAAATCAATAGAAGGAATTATCGCTGGCTGGCACATAGCCCTAAAGATGTTCCCATTGTTTCCAGAACAAAATTTCCACCGAATGTTCATGTTTAAGTTATGGGTGCTCCTGTGTGAAGTGATGCTACCGCATTTCTTTAACAAAGGGGAAAATGTGACAAAAGAAGTTTATTTGCATATGCTGATAAATGTAGTGAAGCCGTGTACGGAAACTGTGCCGTCTGAAATGCCGTATATTTTCCAGCAGGACAGTGCGCCTGCCCACACAAGTCATTTGATTCAAACTTGGTTGTCCAACAACATTGACATGTTTTGATCCAAAGAATAGTGGCCTCTCAAACAAACCAGATTTAAGTCCTTCTATGTATGGAGCATGATTGAAAGGGTCACCAACAAGTCCAGACATCTAAACGTCGCATCATTAAGAGCAGCTATTGAAGCGGCATTCGCCGATATGGACAGTGACTAAAGCAAGCGCCTCAGATCGAGAATGGGGGCGGTCATTCATGCAGGGGGAGAATATATTGAGTAAATGTGTTCTTTACGAGCTTAGAAACAATTTAGTGAAACAAAATTGTAAACTTTTCCGTTTTTAGAATAAAAGTTACGTTTGAAAAAATGTTTAATTTGTCGGGATTTTGGCGCCGCACCCTTTGTATTTCTCTGGCTAAATGTGCCCAAAAATGTTCGACGATATTTTGATCTGAGGATCTTGCTGGGCAGTCTGAGATGAAGATATTCTCCCTTTGAAAATACTCCTTAACGATCCGAAAAGTATCGTTTGGCGTTGATTTTAACTATTTTCCTAGTTGTGTATGAATTGTATTTTAGTAATCCTGACTGTTCATTCCACCAGATATGGAAACGATGTCAGTTTTTTTATACCGGATGCCTGCCCAAACTATGGTGTTACCACCAGCTATTTGTTGCTTTGAGAAATTTTTTTCTTTTTTTGCAAGCCATTGAAGCAGTAAGAGCAGCCGTCCTGCTCGTTTAGATTAAATTTATTTTCATCAGTAAATATTATCTGATATCATTCTTTATCCCAACGAACATGGTTGTGAGCAAGCTGCTTTCGATATTTTTTATGATCATCTTTGCGGGGAGTTAGCCTTCATTTTCTTTCTCTGAATATGTGAAGCTGATTGAAGGACTTTTCTACCGTTTTTGATGTTGGTAAGCGCACCTGCTTTAAGCGCAATCTGACGAGATGTCAATGTGTTATTTGAAGCGGTACGTAATATTGTATATTTTTGCCTGCCTGTCAATGCACATGTCTTTTTTTTCTCTACCTTTTTTTCTCTGTACAAAATTATTATTTTTTCACAATGCATTAAATATTTAGAACGTCTCATGATGGATTTATTTTCACTTCGATAGAAGAAAGTGAACTAAATTAAAACTGTAGGTTGAAGAAATATACAACATAAAATTTACAACATAAACGACAAGTGTTTTATATTTTTCAGGGGTATTAATTTTTATTGCAAGTAAACTAAAATATGTTGTTTTGTTTAGTAAATTCAGTTATATAAGAGATCAATAATAATGTAAAAATAATAAGAATAATGTAAAAATACGCATAAACATAGGGTGTTCTATCTTTCCGTTTCGAACTTTTGAATGAATAAAGAACCGTACGGAATTGGTTGTTTGTTTTTATTTAAACTATTTTTTTATTTAACTATTCCGATACTTTCGAACGCATTTAATAATCTCCTATCCCAGAATCTCTAAGTAATTTTTAGTTGCTTCATTTTACATTGTTGATAGTTTCATAAACATGTTAAATAACCGCAGATCTATCTAGTCTATTACTATGCTAATTGAAAAGTTCGCGGAGCAGAAATGATAAAACATATTTAAAGTTGAAAAAATGACTTTTTTCTTCCGTATATTCCCCCTTAAGCTCAATACATTTTTTCCAGCGGTTCTCCAATTCATTTAGTCCACATCTAAAGTGATTCTCTGGAAATCCTTCAAAATACTGATCTACGGCTGGTATAACTTCTTCATTTGGTGAAAAACGCATGCCATGAAGGAATTTTTTGATAAAAGTTAGAGGAGGCCA
Source organism: Cosmopolites sordidus (assembly GCA_031761425.1). Classification (NCBI taxonomy): domain Eukaryota; kingdom Metazoa; phylum Arthropoda; class Insecta; order Coleoptera; family Curculionidae; genus Cosmopolites; species Cosmopolites sordidus. The sequence goes on from JARFXV010000377.1 coordinate 145,247, forward strand.
GATGTGCTGAATATGGTGGATGCCCCAATAATTCGTGGTATAATTCCTTCAATTTGGCCATTACAAGAAAACCTCTGTAAGCCGGTGCATTGCTTTGATGAAAAAATGTTTTTTCTTCTCCAAACCAGGTCTTTTTTTAACGAATTTTTGCATACAACTGATCCAAAAGTTTTGAGTAATATTATCCTGTTATTGTTTTACTGGTTTGAAGGTAAAGTAATTAACAAAATGCCTTTTGCATCTCAAAAAATTGACGTCATAACTTTTTTGGTCAATTTTGACCACTGTGGTTGCTTCGGAGCTGAACAACCGGGCTCAGTCGACTTTGTGGTTTGTTGTTGCAGTTGGGGTCATTGGTTGGTTTACAGTCTATGTTATTCTTTCCAAAAAGATCCAGATATTTGTTAGAAAGTTTTTGTCGAAGTTTTGATTAGAATTTAACAAATACGGCACCCATTTTGCACATAGCTTTCTCAAGCCCAATTCCTTTTTCAAAATATGAAACACACGTTTAGTTGAGAAATGCATGGTCTTAACAATTTCACTCAAAGTCAATTGTTTGTCATCCATAACCATATCATGTATAGAATGAAGTATTTGTTCAGTAGTTCCACTTATTGGACGCCCATTACGAGGATCATCACCCAGGCGTGTACGACCACGTTGAAACTCACCTGCCCACTTACAAACCATTGTTTTTGAAGGAGCAGACTCCCCTAATATATTTGCCATCTCACTATGAATTTCCATTCATTTTAAGCCTTTTTTACAAATAATTTAATCGCTTAACGATTTTAAATATATTTTAAATTTTGAAAAATAACACTGATAAGTTTATTTTAAGCTACTGTTTTTGTACTAATGAACTGACAGATCAACCTGAAACTTCACATATGTTTATACGAACGATGAAACTTCAAAATGTAGTTGATTATATAGTTCTTTTACTGCTTTATAGGTGTCGCTCCGCAAACTTTTCAATTAACCTAGTATATCTCAATTGAGCCACGTATTCTATAAATCTTGTTACTATTGCTCTTTTTGTTTGATCAATAAATTTCCGATTACAATAATTACATTTTATTTCACAAGTATTCAATATTTATTTTTTTTAAATATTATCTTTTGGATTATCCAATAACTTATATAAAATAGGCGGATGTTTTTAGTGTATCCAAAATTTTAATTCAAATAAAACAACTACCAAATTAGATGCCTTGAAAAATTATGAGAAATGTCATGCAATAGCATTAATGTTTAAACACAATTTCGGACAAATGTTCGCCGCGACTACTTTTAACAAAGCTCAAAAGCTGGCTATATGACATATGGAGCCAGTTTATTGGAACCACATCTCTTCCAGATCAATACCATTCAAATTCGGAATGCAATAATCATTGATCATTGCTCTGGAATGATCCTCATTAACGAATTGATAAATTTGGATCTTCATCAACACTGCCAGCACGAGCGGCGATGTTTCCTTCGGAACGCATATTTTTTGTATTGTTTTTGTTTTAATATCGGCGATAATTCTGCGAATACATGGCTCTGTTGGGCGATTATGTATATCATAAAATTCACGAAGTGCTCTATAAATTTGGCGCACAGAACACTAATTTTGCGTTGTTCTAATATTAAATGTTCCATGATGATTTACCAGACATTTGATGCGCTATGATGATGGTCATGATGACATTTGCTATGATGTTTTGACAACGATCCATATCGGAATTTAGGACATACTAAAAAAGCACTCTTTACTATAACTTATATTTAAATATTTAATTCTATCTATTAAATATTCAGAGAAATCATTGATGGTAACAGCATTCATAATATAAGCTTTTTCTTGCTTAAATTTCTTTTTCATAAGAGAAAAAATTAATAAATAGCGAAGAGAAAAAAACTTGTCATTTTTTAGTTCCTCAACTTAATTCGTGGTTCGAGAATCAGAATATTTTCTTGTTGTCTAGTTATTTAAAAGAGCCATCTTTCAGCTTCAAAATGAGGTACATGAGCCTACTGTAAATATAACCTGAATGAAGTTGTAGAGGGGAAATCGTTCGAAAAGCAATATTTGAAACAATGCTTTTTTCAGCTTTCAAATAAAAAAAAAGCTGTGGAAGCTCATCAACATGAATTGCTTGAGATAGTCATATGTACATTAGCTAAACAGATATAGTAAAAAGTGGAGGATGAAGAATTAGAACATCATCTGGAAGATGCAGATCGCACTGCTGGAAGAAACTCCTTTATCGCTGCTAGGGCTCACACAGAGACTCGGAGTAACACCGCAAACCATTTCTAAAGATGATGGAAACTGGAAGATTTTATCGCACCCGGCGGATTCTCCAGATTTGGCGCCTTCGGATTTTTATTAGTTCCGATTTCTGTAAAATTACTTGATTGATAGCCGTTTTATATCTCTTGATAAAGTCGAAAGCAGCAGCAATGATCATATGACATCAAAACCATCAAGTTTATTTTGATCTAGAATTCGACAGTTGCCTGACAGGTGGCGAAAATGTATAGAAAGTGAGTGAAATTATATCGAAGATTAAGTTTTTAATAATTTTTATAAAGAAATGTCAAAGGTAGTTAAAAAAAGGCCGATAATTCATTTGACCACTTAATAGGTTGAGTACATAATAGTTATTATCTTAGTTTTATTACTATTTAATAATAATGAACTAAAATAAGTGTAATGAGTAACATAGAGACAACTAATATATTCAATAATAATTTTCTCTTTTCAATATTGCGTTTGTATAATAAAATATATTTTAAATGGGATAATTTCTTTTTAGGTTTTGGAAAATTCCATTTTTCCTTGCTGGCAGTATGCGGTCTTATCTACCTCAACACAGCAGTTGGTATCACAATTATTTCTTTTGTACTCCCATCGGCAACTTGCGATTTTCAAATGTCTTCAGCGGACAAAGGATGGTTGACAGCTGCACCAATGCTTGGTAAGTGTTCTGTTCGTTATTTTATAAATAAACGTCAATATTGAAAGAACATTTTGGAAGGACCGTCTTTTTCAAATAAAACATATTGCATATATACATATACACACACACACACACACACACACACACACACACACACATATATATATATATATATATATATATATATATATATATATATATATATACCATATATATCCATATACATATATATATATATATATATATATATATATATATATATATATATATATATATATATATATATATATATACATATATATATATATATATATATATATATATATATATATATATATATATATATATATATATATACTACTGTTGTCTCGTTGGACGCAGTCCAAAGAAGTCAAAAAAACTCCATCATTTATAAGTTATTCGATGAGAGGTCGGCGAAAATATGGGTTGTTTGATTGTGGAGAGCGACTCCTTATTCTTGTCATGAGAGCATATGTCGGTACCCTGATGAGTCTAACCACTAACAGAGGAAACATGTGCCGTCCAATGTAAGGGATGAGTGGGGCTTCCTCCCGGTCAAGCAACTAACCATTTCCACGTTGTTTACAGCCAGTCAGGTTCCATTGCATAGTCGAGGTTGATTAATGTTACGCAATATGATGATAACTGCCTACTTTTAATTGCAAATTGTGAGGAGGTAGTTCAGGCAATTCCAGCGAATTGAAAAATTTTGTGGAATAGTTGCCTCCGCTACGAACTCCATCTATTTAAAGTAATCCAAAGTGACGTTCCTATACTAAATTACTAATTTTGAATTTTTCGATTTTTCAGCTGTTCTTTTGGGTTTTCTCTTTTTTTTTAAACCACCCCTGCATTAGAGCGAATAAATCAAAAGTTAGTTAGCGAAATAGTTGTGCGAAATTATTTGAATCAACGTTTTCCACATCGATGGATCGGGCGTGGTGGTGAGTTTCCTCTCCCATCTCGTAGCCCAGCCACTAATCCGGTAGACTTTTATTTGTGGAGTCATATGAAGTCTTTGGTTTGCCATGATTAAATCAATACACGAGACGAACTTTTATTTAAAAAAATCAACAAGCGGCCAATGTTATTAGAAATGAAGAAAATATCAGTGGACACTTTCAATACTTATAAAAATAAATTTCAAAAAACTGGTATTTTAAATAAAGTCTGTTGTATTTTTGACATCTTAAGGTTTTTTTTCTCGATTTCAAGGCACACTTTGTGAATTGCATATTTTTAAGCCATCGACAAGATGTGCAATGGAATATTCGAAAACGAATATCTCGTAAACGGCGTGAGATATCGATATTAACCAAGGGTACCTTTTTTAAGGGTACCTTTGTGTTACGCAGCATTTTGGTGAGGATAAGGTTACAACAGAAATGGAAGTTATTATTAACCAAGGGTACCTTTTTTTACGTGGAAATTATGACTCTTTTCTATTTTGAAGTCAAAATATTCACCGCTTTATAGGGTAAAAAAATATGAGCGAGTTAATTCCTCATAAAGTAGGTACTAAGCGCCCTCTAGCAACTAGGCTCAAGCTAGTACCAAATTTGCCATCTCTGAAAACCCAACTACTCCGTTTTTGTAGTAGTTGGAGTAGTTGGGTACTAATAATTTCAACCGTTTTTAAATTATCTCAATTTTTTGAAAATTTTGTTTCACTTTCAACATCCTGTACCTTTTAAACGACTAACATTTGCCAAGACATTTATTTATTGACTATATCCTTTTATTTTGATCTCTACTATCACTAGCTGCTCTATGGCGGATAAGTTATGGGACACCCTATATATATATATATATATATATATATATATATATATATATATATATATATATATATATATATATATATATATATATATATTTTTCCTAAATTTTTTAAATGAAATATGATATTCTTTTTCTAATCTTCAGTTGACGCATTGGACACGTCTGTTACCTTAATGTTTTTTTTTGTTTTTTATTATAACTTAACAATTTTGAATTTTTCGCTTGTAAACGTTATTAAAATAATAAAATAGTAAAATATACTCGTGAGTACTGACTAAAATATCTACTGAACAATTAGTGTAACTAAAAGTAAAGTAAGAACCAGTGATCTGCAAGAATGAAGTAATTACTATAGACTTGACATAGTAAGATTAATACTCAACAGTGAAGTGTTATGACTTCGTTTCCAACCTTGGCATTGTTTTTATAGTCCAATTTTTATTTTTCGTTGTTTCTTGTTGGTATTTTAGAACATGTGCTGTAATATAATTTGGTTTATGTAGAAAATAACTTTTAAACAATCAGCCTTGTCATTTATGATATCTTTATATTTTATTATCAACTTCACATCTCTGTCTGTAGTCGCCAAAATTCGTGATGGAAGAACCGATTAAGTATATATTAAGTATTTATGTATTTTTACATTCTCTTCTTTTATAAAAATATGAAATAAGAATTGTACAAAAAGTAAAATTGTATGTGATTTCTTGACTAAAGAATATTGTGGTATTTCCTAAGTTTATCTGATAATGTTCATTAAAGACGAATCATTGAGATGAAATCATTTGGGCACAATTTTGGATGTCAGAATGGTTCCTATTGCGACTTTTCCATTTTGTTAAAAGATCATCTTTTTAGGTGAAGCTAATTTTTGGTTTGATTTGATTAGTTCAATACGTCTTATTTTTATTGTGAGACTAATCCATATTACTCAAGAAAACCCTTTTCGTTTGTAATATACAACTGTATGTTACGATTGGAACGATTGTGTTTCAAAATGAAAAGGAAAATGTGTTACAGTCAATGGGGAGTGGTATTGATGGGTTAACATGTTTTACGCAGCCAGAATTAAGTTTAATGAGGTGTATTACAAGACGTGCTACCTGTTATAGATCTGTTATCATTATCGACTTATTGCAATAAAAGTTGGATGGGTCAATAATTTTAAATATCATTTGTGGATTAAAAAGTTGAGTTTGTAACAGTATCTTAATTTCGTTGGTTAATACAAACAAACCAGGAATACTTGAAATTGAACATCGATCGCTGCATCCATAAATTTTGACTTGCTTTATTACACAAAGCCATAAAATTTGGGTTTATTGAATTCGCTCCAGAACACAAAGCCCAGATGCCATTTAAATAATTCCTTCAGAACATAATGAAATCCAGTAATCCAGAACATAATGAACATATTGAATCAAACTGAATATATACTCACTGTATAGTAGATCTTGAACACAAAAATTGATCCATTTCGTGTTTATTTATTTTTAATTTCTGTATATTACTGCACAATTCTTTTTATTACATTAATACATAATATCACATAATAACTCACATATTTGAAATTTGTGGTATCAAAATTCAACCAATTCAGTCATCACATCGTTTCAGGCTAAAATCCGAAATTGTAAAGGGACGAACTGTTGGAATAAAAGAAGCAAGTTTTATATTTCGTGAATTGCTATTGCTGCTTCTGTTGTTATGAGAACGTAAATAAGATGGCTTGAGGATTAAAGTTATGCATAGGTACGACTTTCTGGTCGCTCTAGAAGTATCAAAAGACACGACGAATGACATTCATTCTTCATACATCCTACCACAAGATCCGTCATTTAGAATGGTAACAAGATGGGATTGAATGGCACCTGGAATGTAATTTTATTTGCTTTAGTGACGAGTCTAAATTTTGTTAAACGTGTCAGACATTAGAATTATGTACAGTACATTGAAAAATACTCCATACTCCAAGAATTATGGTACATGGGACTATACGCTTTTGGCTAGCAGGCCACATTTAGTAATCATAAGACGAAGTTTAAATGCAGATCTTTTGGGAAACTGAAACATTGCAGCCCGTCGTTAGGTCGTATCTGCCAGCTGGTCCAAATCTCATCTTTTTGAAGGTTAAAGTCAGACAGCACAAAGCTCATTTTTAATAAGCTTTGTGCATTTTTAGAAGAGTTTGTAATAGCACGATATCATCAGGTATAATATTGGTCAAACTCTTGAATGATCGTCCCATCCGCGGTTAACTTCAATCGAACTTGGGTATCTTGTCAAAAGAATATATAAAACAGCGAACAGAAAATTGTAGCGACCAATTGATCATTCAATAAGGATGCCGGCTGCTTTTGACGGGATATATAGATAGATCTGTGCGACGACGCCGCGTTCAGTGTTCAGTTACGTTACAATTACAATTATAAATATGGCAAGCAGCAGTAAGAAAGTTATGACATACCATTTCCATTCTGAGTAAGAAGACTTTTTTACGGAAATTAAAAGCAAAAGTGTGTGTTTGTTGTGTAACGCTTCTGTATCCGTTGCTAAAAGGGAAATATTGAAAGGCATCATAAAACTGTTCATTCGACTTTTGAAAAATCATATCCTTTACATTCTACCGCTAGAAAGAAAAAATTGAGACAATTGAAATATCAGTTAATTGGACAACAATTCACATTTTTAAAAGTATTTGACAAAAATAAGGCTGCAACTGAAGGTTCCTATTGCGTGTCGCAGATAATTGTACAAAATACGAAACCTTATGAAGAAAGAGAAATAATAAAACATGCACCTTTAGGAACTGCTAATTTATTATTCGTCATCTTTAAAAATAAAAACGAGATAATATAGTGATGAGACGAGTAGAAGTAATGAGTAGTGATTTTTTTTTACAGTTAACAAGTGACTTAGATAACTTAGATAACTGTAGTTATTTTTCCTCTCAACTTGATGAATCCACAGTTGTAGTTGATACCGCCCAGATGGCTGTTTTCGTCAGGATGATTTTTAGTGATTTTATAATTAAAGAAGAACTTTTGAAGATTATTCTACTAAAAGGGCATGCTATTGGACAGGATCTGTTTTCTCATATGAAAAATGTTATTTCGTCTGAGAAAATTCCAGTATTTAAAATGGTAGGTTTGACAACAGATGGAGTTCCAGCTATGGTGGGTTCCGCAAAGAGTCTTGTAGTATTATGTCGAAAGGATGATACTTTTCTGCAATTCCTCTTTTATCACTGCATTATCCACCAACAAGCATTATTCGGGAAGTTTTTGAAACTAAACGATTTTATAAAAATGGTAGTCAAAATTGTGAACAAGGTTAGAGCCCAGTCGTTACAGAAAATATTATTCAAATAACTGACCGATGAAATGGATTGTCAATCTGGGGATTTCCTTCTTCACTCTGAAGTCCGATGATTGAGTAGAGGAAAAGTACTTAAACATTTTAATGATCTCCTTCCTGCTCTAACTGAATTTTTTAAACAACACGATAAACCCATTCTTGGAAAACTCAAACTGGCTAGAAGATTTTGGATTTCTGATGGACATTACGGAGAGATTGAATGAACTTAATTTACAGCTTCAAGAGAGAGATTTTTTGTCATTAACAGAAATGATTTCTGATATATAAGCGTTCACTAAAAAGCTTGAGTTTTGGAAAAACCTAATCAATCGCGACACCACCGCGACATCAATTGCGACACCACGTCTTTTAGAAAAGATTTCACAAAATCAGTTTTTTCGCAACTTTACGACAGTAAATATCATGTACAAATAATATCGAACTTGAAGGATACCTTTAAATCTACTTTCAAAGATTTCAACGTCATCGTACTAGTGGTGCAATTTATTCACTCACCCTTCATAGAACTTAATATTGAGCAATTTGTCGCTTGTATTACGCAGCATTTTGGTGAGGATAGGGCTACAACAGAAATGGAAGTTATTACACTTCAAAATTATTTAACTTTAAAATCCTTGGAGTGAAATACAAAATGTATCTGGCCTTTAGTAAGTAAAGACAAATATCCAGTTTTAGTTAGCGTTGCCTTAAAAGTGAAAGCGTTATTCAGTTCGAGCAATTTGTGTGAATTTTGTTTCTCCAATATGAAAGTGATTAAGAGCAAATATCGCAACCGACTGACATATGTACATTTGGATAATTGTAGGGTAGAGCGGGGCTAGTTGAACAACTTTTCGCTTGAACTCCCATAATTTTAAGAATTTTCATCGGATTTAATTGATTCTTACTCTGTTAGGTTCGTAATTTATTCTTCTCCAAAACATCTAGCGGTGTAAAACGATCCCAGTACAAGTTTAAAAGTTATTGTCGAAAATGCGAGAGCGCCCCAAGTTGCTCGACATGCCCCACTAGTGGGGCTAGTTAAGCATCAGTGTGGGACTAGTTGAGCAATGGCTAAAATGGACTTGATGACTGTATAGAATGATAGGAATACAAAATAATTGTAATCAACAAGAAAATATTTATTTATTACGATTATTACATACTCATATTTTTATACAATATTAAAATCAAATAAAATTAAATATTTCCAATCTCTGGATTATTATTACACTTTTTATATTTAAAATTATATATTTAAGAATAATTATAACGCAAATAAATATACAATTAAAGTAGTAACTAATAATGAGATCAAGAATATTGCTAGATGATAAATTATCCCAAATTATTAATCATCTTTGTCTCCATCACAATTAATACACAAATATCTCTTTAAAGTCATCCTGTGAATATTAAATTGTTTCTCTGCAGCATTTATACTATTTTCTTCCTCCTCTACAGCTTTTGGTGCATCAGTCAATTGTTGACTAGTAGCTAAACCTTTTGAGGTCTTTCTTTTATATGTACGCATCCTAAAATGTAATAATAATCATTAATACAATTATAAATATAAGTAATTTTAATTAGTAAACTTTGTGTAGAATCATCATATGAACAAATTAATTGATAGTCTACCCTACCCTATTCGAATGGCTATAACGAACTACATCGCCAATATTAAAAAAAAAATGTCGAGGAGTTTAAGGGTCAGCCTTCTCATTAAAGTGTTATTATGATCTATATTTGCTTATATTTCAATGTTGAAGTAAGACGTTATTTTTTTGTTATTTACATGGGACATACGACTTTAATTTTTAAAACTATATAACATGCCGACGCGTCAAAATTGTGATTATTTTTCAAACATATTCGGCTGGTATATTGTATGTACAACATATGTAATGTATAATATAGTTATAGTAAAATAAATCTTGTACGTCAAAAATGTGTTTCCATTATTGTATTAAACAAGTTTAGATACCTCTCTCTATTTGAATATTATTAAAGTAGCTCAACACATTGAAAAGGTTGGCGACCCTTGATATAGATCATCAGTGTCATTTCATTTAGTCAGTTCATCATTTTAGTCAGTGTCTCGCGTAGGACAGAGTAATGTAATAACCGTGATGGCCTAATTATTAGAAATTTTAATATTATGTTCCGTAAGTTCCCGCCGTTTTTTCATTAAAAAGTTTTTTGACAAAAAAAACAACAATTATAACAACAAACTAATCAATGATGTATTCTCGGTCTTTGTTCACGACCTGCTCTCATCTCTCGACCAATGTATTGATGCCGCTTCGCCAGTAATTGCCGGGCCTGGACTTGAATAAGTTGTTTTGGAGGTTGTCATCCTTGGCAAAATTTACACCGTACATTTGGTTAGATACCAAATGGAAGAGGTGATAATCGGTTGGTGCAAGATCTGGAGAATACAGCGGATGCCGAAGAATCATTGAGATTATTTTATAGAGTCTCCTTGGCGGTGTTTGCTGTGTGAGGTTGTGCATTGTCGTGGAGTAAGATTACTTGGCCTTGTCGATCATTTTAGTTGAATAATCTCATTTATACGATGCAGATGGGTGTACCCGCCAGTACGCGCGATCCTTCCAGTTCCACCAAAACCATCCACCTCACTGGCCTTGGCGTGTCTCCTGTGGCTACTCACTTCTTCCTTCGCTTCATGTTGACGTAGAGACACCATTTCTCATCTCCTGAGGCGATTCTGTACAAAAATCGTTGCTTGTTGTCGCTTGTTGCTCAGTATCGGGCGAGATTTTGAGTAGCTTTGTCGTGGCGATTTTCCTTGTTGTCGTTGGTTAGTTTCTGTGGCACCCAACCTCCGAGTTTTTGAATAAATCCCATATATTGAAACTGTCGGAAAATTGTCGTAGGGCCGAAGTCCGTCTTCTCAGTCAATTCTCGGCATGTTTGACGGCCGACCTCCTTCAAAAGCTTTTTAAGATGGTCTTTGTCGAAGTCGAAAGGTCGACCATTTTTGAACTTGGTAAACCAATCTCGAGCAGTCAGATCGGCTATGGCGCCTTTTTCATATATGGCGCCAATGTTTCGAACTGCTTCTGTTGCTTTTTGCGCACGACGAAAAGTGAAATATAGCAAATGTGGAAAATTAAGTTTTTTGTCGCCTTTAAGTTCCATTTCAAAAGCCTGAAACTTAATTAAAATTAATTTTGTGCTAATAGTTTTGCCTATAGCTTTGTAGAATAAAAAAAGCGCTTTGAATAAAAACGGTGGGAACTTATAACGACCCATAAATTGTAATATAACTAGATTTTTTTATTGTCTTTTGTCATTGTATCATGCCATTATGGTGTGTACGAAAATCGCAATTTCAGTATGGCGTATTTACTAATAAATCCTTTAATATACATATTATGAAGGAGGCACGCTTTTGTTGCTACACATATATTTATAAATCAGTAACTTTTGACGATATTTTAAAATGCGAATTATCTTTATTCTTTAATAATCTGTCACGTCATTAACTACGTGAACACATTTGGCGCCAGTAAATAAAACAGCTCGATAATCAACAAGAACCAACAAAAAATGGCGTGTAATCGAGCAAAATTGAGATTTTTAATGAGCCCAATTTATATCGTTCTAAACATCTGAGACCAAAACGAATCCGCAAACGAATTGCGGCAAATTTTCACTGTTCCAGACGGTATCATCTCAATTTGCCGACACTCAGCTCCGACAGACAATTAATAATTTCCGAAACGTTTTCGTCCTTTTCAATTACGTAAAATAATAAACATGCCGCGTTCTCAAATTATTCCTTAATAATAGGCAATTAACAAAAAAAAATAATTGTTTCAGGAATGTTGATTGGTTCATATTTTTGGGGATGCCTGGCTGACACGAAAGGAAGAAGAACGGTCCTGATTGGAGCTTTGATTATGGATGGAATCTGTGGATTGTTGTCTAGTATATCTCAGGTGTTTTGGCTCTTCATGTTTTTGAGATTTTTGAATGGGTTTGCGTAAGTATTTAGTTTTAGGATATCTAAAATCTTAAGTACACGAAAGGATCTAAAATGTATTCGTATAAAGAAATACTAATCATTTTAATATAAAAAAAGTAGTATTTTGTTCATAAGTTAAACATGGATGGTGGGAGATATTATAGTTAAATAAGTCATTCAATTTATGTATGTATTTAAACTGTTATAAAAATGTTTACAAAACTCGAAGAGATTTACCAATAAACACCAAATCACTTTTTTTGAACTTCTCGACGCACTTTTCGCTAACTATGCTACCATCATCTTCTGTTATGTTAGATAATCTCCTGATGATGCTAATATGGTTAGTGAAACGTGCGTCGAGAAGTTTAAAAAAAGTGATTTGGTGTTTAGTGGTAAATCTCTTCAAGTTTAGTATTTCACACTAAAGGTTCCAATAGAAGAATTGAAAATGTAAATAAAATTTCTACTTAAAGAACTGCACGTCGAAAAACAGAGAACTGTATTCAAATTTACGAAGGCTGATACAAAGGTAATCCAAAGGTGGCTCAAGTATTACCAAATTTCAGATACGTGTGTTTAGTTGTTTGTTTGTTGCGATCGAGTAAAGAAACAAGTGTTGATTTTATCTGAAAAGTGGATAAAATTGAAGTTCGATATATTATAAAGTACTTTGTTTTGAAAGATTCAACACTGAAGATCGTTCAAACACAGTTAGATTTTATTTTATAGATTTTTTTTGCGTTGTATTAAGTGGTTGTCAGGTGAAGGTACGCGAGCTTTCTGAAATTACAAACATCCCGATAGACCGTGTCTACTATATTTAGCACGTTGTTTTAGGTGTGAACAGCTTTCCGCTTGATGGCTGCTGGATTTGTTAACACTCGACCGCAAAGACGCATTTGAATGAATAGTTCTCAAGGATATTTAGACTGTTTAAATGCAATGCTGTTGGGTTTTTTGACATTTTATAAGAGATAAAAAATATATTTGCCATTGTGTGCTAGAAAAGAAGCAGTCGTTGAAAGAGTGAGTTGGAACAGGTGAAAATATGCCAAAGGAAGCAAAATCTGTTCTATCTAGAGAAATAGCCTTTGCTACGATTTTCTAGATTCTCGTGGTGTGGTGCAAAAAGTATTACGCGCCACTACTGGACTAATCGAAGTATGCAATTCAGGCTAAACTTTCACATCAGACTAAAAAAGGGCTGTTTTACTTTCACATTATTCAGGGATTACTTTATTTTCTTAAAATTGAGGAAATGGTTTGCTGAAAGAAGAGTTCAAGTGAGGAGGTCAAAACTGATATAAACTATATTTTGCATATTTGGACAAATCGCCAATTAATGAGAGTATTAAAAGGTTGGAACGTCGTTGGTTTAAATATTTTGAATTGTAAATATTTTGAATTATAAGGAAATGGAAAATAAATATATATTTTAGAAAAGAAAAATCTAAAAAATCTGGTGATTTCCTTGTCAGGCCGAGAACTTATCAAACGGCCTTTGTACATTATTAGTAACCTGAAAGTCATAAATATGCTCCTAGAAGAAAAGTAACACCCGCATTGCGAAAAAATTGATATTTGGTTTACTCAAACACACGAAAAGAGGAAGGTGAGGCTCGAGGAAAAAAAATTGGAAAGTGAAAAAGACAAAAGTGGTTAGGAGTGTGACAGCATATAGGCAGATAATATTTAGAGTATCACTAGAAAACACGGAGAAGCAAAAGGGGTTGAGATTGTGCCAAGACAACTTATACGCAGAAGTAGTTCAGAGTGTCTCTAGACAGCATATATGATGACATAAGTGTGATGAGAAGATGAGAAGAGGTTTTTACAAAATAAAGTGTTGGACTTACGAAAAGTATACGTAAAAAATGAGTAGTTTAGCTCAAAAGGCAACATGTAGATTGCAGTTAGAGACACGTAAAAAGATATACACTAAGTTGGATATAATAAGTAGAAAAACAAAGTAACGTGAAGTAAAACAATAAAGTTATTAAAAAACAACACCATTAGTAACTATGCAGAAAAATAAGTGCATTTATGCCCAGAAGCGGGGTAAGATGTGGGCGACGTGACCTACCGCCTACGGCCTCGCGGTCCAAGAGGCCTCGCTCCTCGATGTTTTATGCAACTTGCTCATGAAAAATATTTAGTTAGGTCCATTAAAAGTCGTAATCGCGAGTAAAATTTTTACTCATCATAAAACGATAAATCCATGGCTAGCAAACATTTGGCGATACTATCCTACCATATTCATTTCTTAAAGATCTAGTCTCCCTAATAGTCACACAAGTACTTGCAGTGAAACTTTTCCGGCCAACTTGAACTTCTCAGTGGGTAACAGTTAGCGTGCAAATTGATCTGAATTGAAGTGCCGTACATTAGAAGCAACTTGACAGCATGACTTGCAGTTAATTTGAATTATTGTGTGTGTGAAGTAGAGTGATTGTGATTCGGTTTTGAATTAAATACACAGATTAGAATTTTTCATATCGTTACATTTATTATATGAGATATTATGAAGTGTTAATATCATAAGCCAATTATGGCAATCTGTACAAGTCTCATTGCTCTTGAACATTTGTGTATATTTTATGACTGGGTCAGTAAAAATCGACAAACTGGGTTTGGTTTGGTTGTCTGGCGCTCGTTAATTTATTGAGAAAAACAGTTATGATCTACCAAAAGACTAAAAGGATAAAAAAAATAAAATGGTAGCCAAAAAGAAAAAAGCCTGTATGAAACATATTTTTTTTTAACACCATGATTGATTCCACAGTGAGCAATACGGATTCAAGATTTATATCTTTAAATCAACCTTTTAAAAATTTTGGTTGTCTCTATGATCTAAGTAAGTTCAAAAATATCCCAAAACAGCATATCCCAGTAGTGCGAGTGGTTGAGAGCAGTGACTTCCAACCTTACAAATTATATGAAGAATTACAAACAATGATCCCGAATTTACCCAACTTCATTAAAGATGTGAAACAGTTGCTTCAATACATAACAGAAAATAACTTACCCAAATAAATTTACCTACATTTTTATATTGTCAATCGAATTTTGTTAACAGTACCAGTAAGTACAACTTTCGCTGAAAGGAGCTTTTCAAAATTAATACTAACACAAAATTGTTTAAGAGGTACAATGGGCCAGCAAAGACTTTCTACTTTAGCAGCTTTATCTATTGAATCAGATGCAGCATCTAAGCTTGATTATGATACAGTTACTAACTTCAGTAAACCTAAATAAAAGGTGGATGTTTCTTTAATTCCTTACTTTAGTTATTAATAATGTTAGTTAAAGTAAAGATGTTTGTATTTTTATGAAAAAAAATGACCTTTAAAAAAAATCTCCGTATAAAATCTGTCCTTTTGGCTACCAGAGGGCCTCGCAAAATTTATATTGCTCACACCAAATTTAGGTCTTGTCCCGCCGCTGTTTATGCATAACTTCTAGCTCTAATTAACAATCAGTATTCTTTTCGCAGATTAGCGAACATTATGTTCAAAATATGTCACTAAATGTGCAGATAAAGTTTTTATTGAGGATTTTCGCACATAGCCATTTTGTAATTCTTTATTGTATCATGAATTACTTGCTGTTAAACAATTGTTAACAAATGTTTCTATTAATAATGCGTCAATAATTAAAGGAAAAAAAAAGGAAAAGATGCCGCAAAAAAAACTGTCAAAACTTGAAATGTTGGAATTCCCAAATGATCTAAAAGCTAATGAAGAACATCAGATGGGTCATATGTGATAACGAGGAACATTATGGAAACTATAAAGTTTTTTAAAAACGAAACTCAACTGTTGGAAGATTATATACAATTTTATACATAATAATCTTTAAATTTTTTTCTTCACTTTTTAACAGAACTTTTGGTTGACATCTGTCATATTACAGTAGAATATCTTGCTGAGATGCATGAAATCCTGATATTAACGTAGACATAATTTCATTAATTAATTTTGAGGTTATATTGTTTGATCTAGTTAAATATTGTAGACTCATAACTAGCATGTTTCGGACGAATAATAATGTGAATATTTAGTTTTATTTTAAGTTTTCATACTCTATACAAGGATAGACTTAAAAGTCAAATAGTTTTCCAGTAGATGAAAGGTAGCTTCCTTTTTAGAAACGCTTCATGAATTTTAAGCCGATATAATATTTAGTTTTGTTTTGATAGCCTTTGAAACCAGACAACTTCTGTATTTTTGTGGTCATGGAAAAAGTTGAATTTTATGTGTTAAATAAACACTACTTTTTACGTAAAAAAGTCATCGCGAAAACCAAAGAAGAGTTGAAAAAATATTATTGGGGACGCTGCCCCTTTACATTTCATGGTTTATGGTTTATGAGTTTTGATGTGGTCGAACCAGCACGAGTGACTTTCCGCAGTCATAACGCCCCGTTATCATTACTGAGCAAATGGTCCACAAATTTTATAATGTGTTGGCTGATCGCAAAGTGAAGTCTGTGGGGATTATTAAGGTGATAAACATCTCAGATGAATGTATACTGAACACCTCTGTTTAGTCTTATCTAAACGCAATTCGAGGATTCGAGGAGTTTTTGCGGCGATTTCTGAATGCTAACGAAGCTTGATTTTTCACTGTACATGAGAAATAATTAGCCAAAAAATATGTTTTTTCTAATGAATGTGCCCCTAGGAAGGTGAAAACACTCTCACCAGCCGGAAAGGTTATAGTCATTGTTTTTTAGACTGGCAAGAAAATATCTTCATTGACTATTTGGAAAAGTGAAAACCTATCACAGGAAAGCACTGCTGCATTATTGGGCAAATTCAAAAATAGTTGAATTTCGAAGAAAAATTCTAACTTTTTTTCACAGGATTGGTATTATTTTGGTATCTGTGTTCGTTTTCAAATGAATACTGAGGCTAAATTTTAAATCACTTTTGAATGTTGGTGCATATTAAAGGGTGCTTAACTATTGGTAAAAACTTGGTGTTCGCAATAAGTAAAAATGAAAATAAAATATTTAAATATTCTTTTCTCTCAATCATGCTCTTTCTGTATTGGATTTTTGATCAATTTATACTGCATCTTCGCAAGAAGACATATTCCATCCAATTCAATCCCTGCATCATAGAGTTACAGAGATGTAAATGTAGAAATTTGTGACTTTTTATCATTAGATATCACCGTTATGGTATACACCAAAAACAACGTTTATCCAATAAAAATATTTTTTAAATTGTTACATTTTTTTTTGTTCTGCAATAAATATAGACAGTAATTAATATAAAGTAATAATATATACTAATAAACAATTTTAACAAATAAATGACTAGACCAGATTGTTTATAATATTTTTCACGGTGCCCACTGTCATTCGAACAATATTTTAAACTAAATCATTCATAATCAATCATTCTTTAGCGATAGTCATAATCATGGTTAAACAAGCACTTAATAAATTTCTCATTTTTATATTATGGTATGATAATTAAATAAACTATACGAATATGAAACGACTGTATTGATATTTGCGAATGTTTAATTTTTTATTACATCTTACTTAAAAACGAATGTATGTTAACAAGAAGTAGATCAAGGACTTTGCTGAATGTGCTAAAGTTATGGGTAAATGTTAAGGGAATTGGGCACAAAATTGAGGTAGTTTTAATAAATTTAGTTTATATTTTATGAAATCGATTTAAGTAAATTCAGATGTTAAGAATTATACATTAGTAATCAAAAAGTTTAGGTGATTGTGAATATTTTAATATCACAATATATATATATTTTTTCAAATTAATTTTTGAAATTATGTAACTTAATACAGTAAGGTTAAAACAATCTGTAATAAATTCAGTTTTCATATGTATATTAGGGTGTCCGTTATTTCCCTTATTGACTTTTTTCACTTGGGTATCCTCTAAATCATTTCTTTATATCCTAAAAACAATTTAAAAAAAAATCTGATGCCGTTTAATCCTGATTTTTTTTCTCGCATATTATATTGATTGTTTACTAAATATTCTTGATTCTGCTTCTGTTGTGATTCTTTTAAAGGGACACATTTTTAGATTGGAGTTAAAAATTGATTTTATAAGGTTTCCGAAGGTCAAAATTTATTTATACCGTTTTTTCCAATAATTACACATATCAACAAATTGAAACTTTTTTGAGGACATATTGATGAAAATAGGTGTATATGAAGTATTTTGTAGTCTTAAATCCGAAAATAATAAGCTAATTAATGTAATACGTACAGTTTTCTTGTTAAGGGGGGTCGGTGGTGGGGAAAAAAAATGAGTACATGTAAAACGTGTTGAATCTATGCAGATACATTACTAAGGATTATGTGAATAAAAAATATATTACAAATATGTCACTCAGCGACAAAAACTTTCACTTTTTCCTCTTGTATTCTGTAGCACCATCTCTTTTTAAAAATCAACATTAGTCTCTCAACATAGATGGGTTCATCCTGATGTTCTGGTGAAACCTCTCTCCTTGTTCATCGGTTACTGCACCCACATTTTCCGGAAAAAATTTAAATGGGAGTGTAAAAAATGCATTTTTAAAGACATGCGACACCCTGGTATATCACAGGCTTTCTAGAGTTCATCTATGATATTTTTATAGTTCTCATCTTTCTTCTTGCCCAGAAATCCTTTCACTATACTTATAAAACACTTCCAAACTGCCAATTCCTTTTGAGTTAAATTTTTCTTGAAAACGGAAATCACCTAGAAGCTTCCTTATTTGAGGTCCAATAAATATGCCTTCTTTTAGTTTTGCATCACTTAATTGAGAAAATATTTCTTTTAGGTACTTGAAACCATTACCTTCTTCGTCCATGATTTTTGACAAAGTTTTTCATTAGTCCAGGCTTAATATCAAAAGGTGGAAGAAGCACCTTCTTTGGGTTAACATGGGGGGCATATTTTGTGTTTGAAGTATCAGGTTCAAAAGAAGTTCTGAGGTCAATCTTTTTTACATTATTGTTTTTTGTTGCCCTACTGTCTCATAGACACAAAAAAACAGCAATACTTTGTACCAAAGTACTCCTTATCTTTATACTACAAAGTCAGATACAAATAATTTCAATGACCTATGATATAAAGGAGAAGCGGGTACTTGAAACTGGAACGTGCTAGGCCATTTCTGTGAAAAGGTGTTTTAATAACACCCTAAATGAAACCTAAAAAGTGCATTCTCATCAATGTTACAAAAATCATGTCGACCTGTGTTATCTAACACTTCCAAATTTCCTGACTACCCGATGCTTTTTATTCATTTAAATATTTATATATTCAAAAAAGACATAAAAAAACAATTTCGGATCGATGTAAGATAGTGATAAATGAAGTAAAAAATTTTTGAGGTTGTGCTTATATTTCCATACGAGATGATAAACAATGTATTCAAAATTTACAAATTTTACATAAAGAGTACAGAAAAGTTCATGAAAATGCCGGTGTATCATAAAATCAGCAAAACGAGCAAGATTTTTTCAATAGTATTTTTTGACATGGTTAACGATGATACAAAAAATATTTTAATTGATCAAACATCGAATCAATCAACAAAATTGACTACTTTATAAGTTTAGACTTTTTAAGGAGATTTCACATCAATGAAAACTTTTTAGAACTCGATGTTGAAACATGGTCCGAATTGGAAGGCTTAAAATTGTTAATAGTATGAAACTTGTTAATGATGTTGCAGAGAGAACTGTTCAGTTGACGCAAAAATAAATCAATGTGCTCATTAAAGGTTAAAACTAAAAATAATATCTTTTAAGATAATATCTTTTAAGATAATATCTTTTAAGATAAAAACAATATCTTTAAGTAATTTTCCTAGTAGACAAAAGAATGCGTGACAAAAATATACATATTTCAGTAGTTAAACTGTATTTCTTTTGTAATTATAAAATACGGAGTGCTTCTATGAATTAATAATTGCAAACAATAATCTATAATAAAATTGAATACAAAACTTCTTTAAAACTTTGATGATCAAAGCTATAATACTTAAATTAAGATAAAATATCAGTTTTTTCGTATTTAATTTTTTTTTTTAATTACTAATGAGACCGTACAATGAAATATATTGACTTCAGTATAAAAATTTGTCCATCTAAAAGAATTACAAAGAAGCCGAATCAAGAATATTTAGTAATATAATCAATATAATAAGTGAGAACAAAAATAATATCTAAAAAGTGCAAAAATCCGATGTTAAATCACTGGGAAAAGTATCGTCATTTAGGCAGGGTTAAACGGCATCGGAATGTTTTTTTTTCAAAATTTTTTTGGGCTATAAAGAAATTATTTAAATGAAACCCAAATGAAAATAGTCTGTTTGGGAAATGACGGACACCCTAATGTATATAGACATAAATTGATTATTTAATTACGGAAGGCTATATCGGAAGATGTTTTTCTTACTGTATACAACCAGGATTTTTTTTTCAAATTTTGCATCACAATCACCAACATTTGTTCTGATATAGTTTACAGTTTGGCATCAGTTGGTAATTTTTCGTCTATTGTATGAGGACGTACTGTAGGCAAGCTGAAAGAAATGCTGGAGGTCGACACTTTTCCCTCAAAACTTTTACAATTTTTTTATAACTAGCTAAAATAGTCTTCTGTTTAGGCAATGATGGGCGGCTTCATTTGACGTAAATTTCTTTTTAGCTAGCGTTTATTTATTTCTGGAAAGAGAATGAAAGCGGAGGGGACTAAGTCTGAGTAGGATAGATGCGGCACCAATGCGCAAAGCAAACTAACCAATTTTTCTGTTGCAACGGTCGACGAATGGGCGGGAGCATTGTCAAGGCTCGAACGTGCCTCCAAGAAAGAATATACGCTTCTGTTGACCCGAATTTAAAAGTCATTATCCTCATCGACTATTTGGAAAAGGAAAAAACGATCATACGAACAAATTATTCTGGACTATTACTGGTCAAATTTAATGAGTAATTAATAAAAATTCTCTCATTTGTCGAAAAAAAAATGTTTTCCCCACGACACTACAATCGGCCTATTCGTCCATTGTCGAAGCAGCAAAATTGATGAGGTATTCTCCCTATTCACCAGACTTTGCAAACCTCCCCCCCCCACCCGACTTGTTTCTCTTTCTAACCATGAAGAAATGGTTTTAAACTATTCGATTTTCGACCTGTGTGACATGTAATATCCTTTTAATGGAAATATACCTCATATACATACATACATGTGATGCAATTCTGGACATAAAAAACCATTTAACATTGAATACTACGGCTTAGCGAAATTACTGTTTTCCAACATTTTCGGCAAAGAAGAATAGTTCAATAATTTTCTTTGCCCAAAATGAAAACCCAACGATGATTTGTTACCAGAATAGATTTATTAATGAATCGAATGAGGATAATTTTGCGTATTAACAAATCTGTCCATTGAAAAATAATCTTTACTATTATACACAATTTTGCTTCAAAACAATTGATCTGTCGTTTGCTATTCTATAATACCCGTATTCAATTCCGATCTATTCAATTCCGACGTTCTAAATGGCTTCCTCCTGTTCATTCATATATTAATTGAATTTGGAATAAAATAATCTTCCATAAAGTGCTATGTGTTCATTTCTTGTGAAGGATTTGAAATGTTGGTTTACTTTTAATTTATTTTTCTTAAAACAGCAATGCTATTAGATGTGCGTATAGTTTTAATCTTAAATTTTTTGATTTTAGTTTTTTAGAATTTATTCTAAGCCACTGATGGCAAAAACTATGAATTTCGTGATGGGTGTTTTTTAAAGCGCCCCTATTTTTATAAATAAATCTGAATACCTGAAATACTTCTTAAAATTGTACCGAAATAATCTTGAGTCGTACTGTTATCGTTGTATAGAGCTAACATCTGGGTGTCATATTTGATTTATTTCTAGGTTGTAGCAAAAGTACTTGCGTTTTAGAGGTACTTAGTTATACAGTGTTTAAATCTGCAGCACTTTGGTCCAATTTAAATGTCCGTTACCGGTAGTGTGGAAATTTTATAATTCTTCAAAATGCTTCCAACTGCTTATTTGGGATTCAAGCCATATCTGCTCTTATGGAAAGAAATTCACATCAAAGGAAGATGTTATAGCCGAAACAGAGGATTGTATGGAGTTGGACAAACTGTAAAGTATAAAAGAGTTGGAAAATCGATGGTCGGAATGTATCGAGTTAATAGGGGACTACGTAGAAAATTCTAAATCCAAATCAACTTTCGATAAAAAAAACATATTTCAGTTTAAAAGTTTTCTGATTTTTTACTTTGCCCTCGTATGTACCCGACTAGAAATTTGTTGATCAGTCTGCGCATATCACTTATCAAATGAATGCCTTGTAGAATATCTTACTTTAACAACTATACCATATATTCTACAATATTAAAACAATTGTTAGGTATTGAATACTAAACATTAACAACAGATATATAAGGTGTGTCTCACGAAAAACAGTTCTTTTTAAAAATAGCCATTTCTATCGCTCTTAAAGTGTGAAAAATGAACATTGAACAAAGGGCGAATATTAAATTTTGTTTTAAACTTAGTAAAACATTCACTGAAACGTTTCAATTAATGAAACAAGTGTATGGTGAGGATTGTTTATGCCATGGCAGGGCCTACGAGTGGTTTAAATGATTGAAAGAAGAACGCGCCGACACGTAGTTGCTCAAAGTAACATTAAAATTGTGTGTGAATTTATAAAAAATCAGCCAAAATCTTCGTTGCGATTTATAGAAATGGAATTAAACAAATGTCATCCAAAATTTTGACAAAAGAGTGGACATCTGTGGAGCTGCAAGAAGTGGTAGACTTTAGCTTTTCGTGTTTAAATGTCATACACTATACTTTAATTATCAATAAAGGTTTTTGAAATCAACGCAAATTTTGTGTTTTATTCAAGAATTAAAAAACTGCTCAATTTCAAAGGTCCTTTATATAAGAAGGTATGGTGAAGGACTACGTTGAAAAATCTAAATCTAAATCTACTTTCGATAAAAAAAACATATTTCGTTTTAAAATTTTTCTGATTTTTTACTCTACCTTCGTATGTACCCGACTATAAATTTGTTGATCAATCTAAGCATATCACTTATAAAATCAATGCCTTGTAGAATATCTTGCTTTAACAACTATACCATATATTCTACAATATTAAAACAATTGTTAGGTATTGAATACTAAACATTAACAATTGATATACAAGGTGCGTCTCACGCAAAACAGGATTTTTTAAAAATAACCATTTCTATCGTGCCCAAAGTGTGAAAAATTAACCGAAACGTTTTAATTAACGAAACAAGTGTATGGAGAGGATTGTTTATTTTGAGTCCATGAGTGGTTTAAACAATTCAAACTGACATGAGGACATCAAGGGCGACGAACATCTTGTGCCGAACAATTCTGTGGTTACTCAAAGTAAATTAAAATTCTGCGTGCATTTATAAAAATCAGCCAAAATCTTCGTTGCGATATACGGACATGGAATTGAACATGTCCAAAGATTCAATTCATCACATTTTAAGCGATCTTTTGCAAGAACTTGATTGAAGAGTCGAAAAATGATGAAAACTTCAAATACAGCATTGTACTGATAATGAGACGTGGTATTTTAATATGATCCTGAAACCAAGTGTCAAAGTGCCGAATGGAAGCAATCAAACGCGCCAAATTCGAAGAAACACCATCTCGAGAAATTAAAAATTAAAACAATATTGATTTGTTTCTACTGATTCGGAGGGAATTGTGCACCAGAAGTTTATTTCACCTGGTCAAACGATCAATGCTGTGCTTTATCTTGGTGCTATGAAAGGTCTGTTATCGCGTATTCGTCATATGTGGCCACTATATCGTCAAAGGTAGCTGGCGCTTGTTGCACGATAATGCGCTGTCCCATCGCTCCACGCTCATCACTGATTTTTTCACCAAAAATGGCATTTTACCCATAAATCATTCTTCGGAAAACTTTATATGCCGATTAAAGGACATATATTTGACCGAGCTCAAAAATTCATTCGTCAGTCTAATTGACCGTGCAAAATGTTGATTTAACGCTGATTTTTGCTGCAAAAATAATTATTTGTTTTTTTAAGTCCTGTTTTTCGAGAGAGGCACCTTGTATGTACAATATTTCTGTAATATGGTTTTCATTTTAAAAATATAAATCTTATAGGATTACTGGAGCAATGGGCATATGTTTCCCTTATCTTGGAGAATTCCAGCCTGGAAAATATAGAGAAACCATTCTTTGCTGGATGGAATTATTTTGGACCTTAGGTGTAATCGTATTACCGGGTATGTACGTTAGTAATATTTATTGAACAATCCTTAAATTACAATATTTTTAGGTATTGCTTGGATTATTATTCCCATGGAATTTGAATACATAGCACCAAACTTTAAGTTTGCCAGTTGGAATTTGTTCGTTGCAGCTTGTGCAGTACCGAGCATTTTTATTGGTTTCTGGTTATTCTTCTTTCCGGAAAGTCCCAAGTTCCTTTTGGAATGTGGTGAAGCTGATGCTGCTCTTGAAGTTTTAAGAGACATGTATGCCAGTAATTACAACGATGATGGTGCTAACTTTCCTGTAATTATACAATTTAAAGTTTTTAGATTAGTTTTTTAGATTAGAAAAAGTTATAGACGAACACACATAGTACCTAACATCAAAATGTATCGGGATTGTTTTTATTTCAATTCTGTTTCTTTTGCCTTTGGCAGGAAGTTTTCTTCAAAAATGCAGTACGTTTTATAAAGAAAACTTTGGTTTTATACTTTTGGCTTTATAAAAAGTTTGGAAAACCTTTGGCTTTATAAAGAAAACAGTTTCAGTGGTGAATGCCTTCATGTAGTGGACATTATTCTACTATTGTATGATCGATTATGAAGATCATACATTTCATTTTGATTTCTGATTCTTTTAATTTTGAATCTTGTAATTGATAATTTTTCTATACGGTCGTGTTTCCATTCAAATTTTGTTGTTTCTTTGTAATTAGTTGAAACATTTTGGGAGTGTCATTAGACAAGACATATCCCGACTTCCACTCAAAGAAGATTTACGACTAAACACCACCCTTCGTTTACAATTTTTTGTTGCATATTTCGTTAACCATTTTAGCATCATCAGGGGATGATTCAACTTTAAATTGATGTAGTAAAACTTTTTGGTTTTAGTATTTCATATCAAAGATTCCAATAAAAGAATTGATCATATGTTTGACTAAAAAATGGTATATTTTTTATTTCCTCGATTGAAGATATTAAGTCTTGAAAATCACAATTTTAAATCGACATCAATATCTCAAATCATTCAAGGATTAAAAGAAGCAATTATATAGGTATATTTCTTCGGGATGTGATAATTTTAAAGGGAAGAACAACCCGTTATCATAATAACGGGTTTTTCAAATTGAGCGGTTTTAAAACACAGATGGCGTTGTGAATTTGCCCAAGTCTAGTCTCATTTCAGAAGTGTAATGTCTGACATTTATAAAAATTGAGTCGTATACAATACAAGAACCCATTAAAATTGTTGGATTATTGTATGAAAATGGGCATTGAATGAAAAATGTTTTTAGAAAATTACGAGATATTTACGGTTTATGCAAGCGTCCCAAGCATTACCAATCGAGTTGAAAAGTTTCAAGAAACTGGTTCGGTGGAAGATAAAAGAAGAACAATATTTAGTCGTAGTGGTCGTTCACAAGAGCATAATGATTTGGTACGTGAAAGTGTTGCTGAAGAGCCAGAAATTTTCATTAATTGACGATTACAACAATTTCGACACTGTGAATCGACAACATGGCCTAATTTACAAAATGATTTAACTCTGAAGGCATATAGTTTAAAATAACACAGCAACTAAATCCACTGGATCATTCAAAATGTCGTGCAATTCTCAATTGGATCAAAGAACAAACAGATAATTTTTCTCTAAAAATTATCTTTTTCAGATGAAGCAATTGAAATTGGTGGCTATGTTAATAAACAAAATTGCCACATATGGGGTGAGGAAAATCTACGATTGATTCACGAGAAACCTTTACATCCTAAACGAGTCACTGTTTGGTGTACATTATGATCAGGAGATGTAATTGGCCCGTATTTTTTTCAAAATGCTGCTGGTAAAGCTGTAACTTTGAATGGTGAGATGATAATTTCATTTTTGTGGACTGAATTGAATAATATGGATCTGCAAAATATGTGGTTCCAACAGGATGGCGCTACACCCCACTCTGTTAATGAAACAATTGATTTATTGAGAAAAAAAATCCTGGACGAGTCATTGCCAGAAACGCTAATGTTAATTGGCCACTAAGATCATGTGATTTGACACGTTTGGACTAATTTCTTTGGGTTTACGTGAAAAGCCGGGTCTATAAGAACAATTCACAATCGATTTCTGAACTAAAGAATGAAATTATTCGAGTTATTTGTGACATAGGCCCACGGTAATGTCAAAATGTCATCCAAAACTTTGACAAAAAAGTGGACGTCTGTGGAGCTGCAAGAAGTGGTCATTTGGTAGACGTTGGCTTTACATGTTTAAATGTCATACACTGAACTCGAAGAGATTTACCACTAAACACCAAATAATTTTTTAAACTTCTCGACGTATTGCTAACAATGTTAGCATCGGCAGGAGATGATTTTGTGCGTTGATGGTCAGAATGATTGTGGAAAAGTATGGTGAGTCAAAATCAATTTTACTCATCCAACCGTTCATCACATTTTGAGAAATTAATTGGGTTTGATTAAATCATCTCCTGATGATGTTAACATGGTTAGCGAAACGTGCGTCGAGAATTTTAAAAAATGATTTGGTGTTTAGTGGCAAATCTTTTCAAGTTTAGTGTTTCACACCGAAGTTTCCTATAGAAGAATTGTCATACACTGTTTCAATTATCAATAAAAAGCATTTTGAAATTAACGCAAATTTTGTGTTTTATTCAAGAATTAAAAAAACTGCTCAATTTGAAAGACCCTTTATATAAGAAGGAATGATGAAGGACTACGTTGCCCCTTTATATAAGAACGAATGATGAATAAGTTGGAATTAGATTTTATGGGTTTCGATACAATTTTATTTGAGTTGTACTTATAAAGGAAAAATTCTATAATGAGCATACAAATGTGACTCTTACAGATTTCCTTTTATTAAGAAACAAACAATTTGAAATTCTTTTAGTCCAGTTGTCCATCACAACTGCATTTGTAGGCATCAATTTTAATATTAAAATTTTCAAAGGCTCTGTGACTTGTTGCTGGAGTTAATATACCAATTTTTACTAACATTGTTGTTTTTTAGATCATTAATTGTTTGTGGTTTATTGGCATAAACTCGATTCTTAGGAATTCTCAGAAAAAAGTCTAACGGTGTTAAATCGCATAACCTTGGAAGATTTACTGGTATCTTTATTTCGCTAAATTACACGTTTTTAATCATAAAAACTGTACGTTTCTTGACTTGTGTGATATGTACCACCATTTTGTTCGAACTACTCATCCGATACATAAATTTGATGCAATTCTGGCTATAAAACGGTTACTTAGCATTGATTAGTATCGCTTAGCATTCACAGTGACTGTATTTCCAAAATTACCTGTGAACAAAAATGGTCAGATAATTTCATTTGCTTAACATGAAAATCAAACAATGACTTGTTACAGATTTTTTAATGAACATTTTGAGAATTTTCATGATTACTGATATGAACTTATTAACTTATTAATTACTTATTAATTAATTAATTAATTACTTATTAACAAATCTATCTACTGCGAAATCATTTTTAATATTAACCAAAATTTTGTTTGAAAACAAAGTATTAGATGTTTTCTGCTGTATACTTCGGCGAAAGTTCGACATTCTAAATGGCTTCTTCCTTTTTATTTCTCAATTAATTGCATTTTAAATCTTTCGAGAGTCATGAGATATGTTCAGTCTTTGCGGAGGATGTGAAATTGTTGACAGTATATTTTTAATATTTTCTTCTTGTATCAGCAATAATTTGATTTATGCCTACAGTTTTAATGTTTCATTTTTTGGTTTACAATAACATATCCAGTTGCTTCGAGTTCATAAATCTTTGAACTAAATACTCAAACCTGACGAATTTTGCGATGCGTGCTTTTTTAAAGGGCGCCTATTTACTTTAACTAGTCTGAATATTTGAAATACTTATTCATAGTTAAAATTGTTTTGTC
Source organism: Cosmopolites sordidus (assembly GCA_031761425.1). NCBI lineage: Eukaryota > Metazoa > Arthropoda > Insecta > Coleoptera > Curculionidae > Cosmopolites > Cosmopolites sordidus. The sequence goes on from JARFXV010000377.1 coordinate 173,593, forward strand.
TTCTACTTAAACAAACAATTTAATCATGTAAATATTATATAGCACTGACATCTGATCATTGAAATCATTGTTTCTCAACTTGGGGGTTGCAATATGTTTAAAAAGTAAAACCAGTATACGAAACATCCTTTTATTAAAATATTTTTCATTAAAAAAACAAGTATTAGATTATTTCGCAATTATAATCGATTATTTCGATTATTTCGCACCACCCGTACGTACCGCAATGCATTTATTAGAGTTTTCGTTTTGTATTGCATCAATACTTTAAAGATTCCTTCGCCGGTTACACGACCAGGGATTGATTTGCAAAATAGCATATTTTCTTTAATTGATCTTTCGCATTATATAATGGACAAAACACAAAAATTGCGCAAAGTTCGATACGTCTATTGACTCGTCGAACTGAATAGCAAAACATTCACTTGATTAACATTTTCAATTATTTGATCGTAAACATCTTTGGCTATTTCATTAATACGTCTCAATATATTCATATGAAAGTGGTATTTTGAAGGCTTCATGCTTTCCTTGGACAGAACTTTATTACACACAACACATTGCGGCTTGTCAATTGTTTGTTTCATTTTAAAATCTGGTATTTTTCTTTACTATTTCACCAGATATAGACGGCGCATTTCGTTTTGTCACAAATTTGTCCATTTTATTTAATATTATTAATTTATTGTGTTACCACACTGTAGAAATCGTAGCATTTAACCCTGGGTGGGAGAAGAAATCGTAGTGCTTGTTTTCGTAAAAACGAAATTAACAATGAACCTCTTCGTCTCGTTCCTTTGTTTTTATTACCAAAGTCCAGCATGTGCAGGCGCGAGCGGGTCATTTTACAAGTGCGTGCAAGTGCAGAGCTATGGTTCGAACTGGTTAAAGTAATATAAGAACAAGGGGTTATACAAGTCTTGTAGTTTGTTAATTGTGGCTGTGTGCGGTATTTCGGTATAACTGTAACGACTTATTGACACATATATCCATCATTGACGATTCGTCATTTAATAGAAACATAAATAGATGATTCGTTTTTTTCACGATTGGTAAGCCTGTGGACATGCTCGTAGAAGTTTGTAAGCCATTTAAAAATAAAAACAGTTCTTCATAAATCACAATACTGAAAAAAGACGAATCGTTGCCGTGTTAACCGGTTGATGTAAAACTTTGATAAAAGTCAAATTAACATATTGTAGTGAGGGGGCCGCGATGTTTTTTACTTGACATTTTGGCTATTTAGTGGGCGATACTAAAAAGGTTGAGAAACGATGTTAGAGATGAATATAATATATTTGAACATTGTTTGGACTTTCTGCAATAAGTTATTTATAATTTTCATTTTACTTGTTTTAGGTGGCAAGCTTAAGAGAAAAAGTGCGTACAATGAGCGTAGTATCTCAACAATCCACAAGAAGTATTAGAAGTCTACGGATACGTAAACCTAAAGAACTGAAGCTTCTCTTGAGGGAAATTTGGGAGCAAACTAAAGCCCTCTGCAAGCCTCCTCATCTTCGATACACTGTTATCACATGCGCTATCCAATTCGGTCTGACAACTAGCTACTACACTCTTATGATTTGGTTCCCAGAACTCTTCTACCGTTTCGAAGAATTTGAAAGCGTCCATCCAAACGAACGCGCAACCGTATGCGAAGTTTCATCTGTAGTTTTGCTTCCCAGTAATATCACGAACCCTGGTGCAGAAGAATTTTGTGGGGAACCCATTGCTGATTCTGTATTTCTTCACACGCTTATCATCGGTTTGGCTTGCATACCGACTAGTTTCTGGTTGCCATTGTGCGTTCATCGATTGGGAGCCAAATTTTTCTTGGTGTTCAGTCTGTTGGTGGCTGGTTCTGTTACTATTGGATTGTATTTTGTCAATTCCACAAACTCCAACTTGATCCTGTCGTGTATTTTTGAAGCCTTAACTAGTTTAGGTATCAGTACAGTGTACTGTGTGATGGTGGATTTGTTTCCTACTAATTTGAGGTAAGTTCTTTGTGATTTAATTATAAGAAGTGTACTGTTATTTTAATTAATTGATGAATTGATTAGTTAATTGATTAAACTATTGGATAGTCCTAAAAATAATGCTTGACTTGGAGAAGGAATGTTTGCTTGGGTTTGGATCGATTAACTGTGATATCACTTTTGAATTTCGCGAAATCCTTAGCGAAAATTCCAGTGCAGTAGGAATTAGGAGTTATTTGTGTGTAGTAGTAAACTAATGGCGTAGCATTCGACCGGGCGATACTGTTGGCTTCTCGTTTGGAGGGCATGCAGGCCAATATCTCATGCGTCTCCAGTACGATCTCTCCAAAGTTTGTGGTCCGTAGCAATTATTCTCGTGAACTGAGTTGTTCTAGTGTCTTCCGAAATTGAGTACACATTTCAGACTGATTTTTTATAATGTTTTTTATTTAGTTGAAATCACAATTCTATATTTTGACTTTTTTTAACCGCGAGGAGATTCGATGGCACCAATCCTCGCTATAGCGCTGCCCTTCCGGGTCCTATTCCAATATTTTAGTCTCGTCAAGTTCTAGAAAATGAGGCTCATTTTCAATACGCCCCAAAGAGAAGATATGATTCCCTCCTGTTTGTTTTTTGATTCTACGAATGGTTTTTCAGAGCCACTTGCGAATTACCACAGAAACTCTATAGGAATGCCCTTATACATGTTTAACACCGCGTGAAGTGGTTAGTTGATTCCGTTTTTGGTTCAATTTGAGCAAATGGGGCACTTATAGCGCTGATAGTTTCCTAATGCCCAATTGTTCATGTCGAGAATTTCCGTACGAGTTTCTCCGAGATGTTCATTATCTCAACAATCTCCCTAACTTTCGCTCTGCTATCGATCAATATGATCTAGTTTCTGCTAATATTCGACTTTTTATTTCTGCGCTTCTTCAATGTCTGCTGCTGAGGTTTAAACTTAGACGGCGGTTTTATCTTTTATGTGTATCTTTTGGACTTTATTAGGTATTTAGTTTTCCCTTTATTAACTTCTGGTCTCCAGATCTTTAATTCTCCAGCCTGATAACAATGCTTCCTCGCGGGTTTTTCTAATCTCTCCAATTGTCTCCAATTTTTATTGTCTGCATAAGCATAGGAGTTTCACTGTTTTATCCCTGCCTCAAGGTAAATTGCTCTGGTTTCTTCTTCACTTGTTATTACCTTCTTCATTGTCATTTCGTCAACCTAATTGATTTTGCTGATATGTCAATTTTTTATACTTTAAAATTTAAAAATACCGTTTTTAATTATGCTTCTATTCTATTCTATTATGTTTACATTATTTGACTCCACAGCGTACATAAATGTCCTTGAAAATGGCATAAAAAGATTATACTTATTAGTGGTAAATATACTTTAAATGTATAAATCCTTATTTGGTTTTATAATGGATGTTTCAACAAGAAGTTGATAATTTGTTTTGTAGAGTTGAACGGACAGGTTTTATAAGATTCATTTCTTGTAGCGAATCGGCCTTTTTGACTTTTTTAATTAGTGTATAATAGTGTTCTGTTGAAATTGTAAGGTAACTGCGGCATATAAAGCCCGCAGTGTACAACTTAACCAATAACGACACCAAGTGTTCTAGTTCATTGAAACTTTTTCTAAAATGCTTCCAATACCTGGTAGGTGGTCAGAAGAAAGCTTAAATGCAGCTATGACAGCAGTCACTATGTAGCACGTGGCACGTAGTACGTGGGCAATTGTCACTATGTGCTGCAGCAGATCGTTATACTATTTTAAGACGAACGCTCAGAAACCTCTTAAAAGTGACAAAATCACAAAGAAATTATGCTGTAGTTCAAGAATTAATCAATAACAGGAAAATGGTCTTGTCAGCAAGTTCTCACTATTTGCAATAAGATTTGCAAATATTGAGAAGCCTCTTACACCTAAAATGATTCGTAAAAAAGCAGCATTTATTTTCTGCGGAAAATTTAACATTAAACAACATTTCAATAAAGATGTTGGCCTTGTAGGTAAGGACTGGTTAAAGATGTTCTTAAAGAGGTACCTGAAAATTTTAATGTGAAAAACGCAATTCATGAATCCGATAAGAGCCCAAAAATTAAGTAGACCAGTCCTTAAACAACACCTTGACGAAATTGAAAAATTGTACCAAGAATTTGATACTGTAAACCACTCAGAACGTTTTTATAATATGGACGAAAAGGGATCCCGCTTAACTGTACATAATCAGCCAACTATCTTGGCACAAAAAGGTTCGCGATGTGTTCATTTAATTCCCCAGAACATGCGGATACGTGACAATCGCTATGTGCGTGAATGCCGTCGGAACAATTATATCGCCAATGATAATTTTGAAATGGCCAAGGCAAAAGCCGGAATTTAGTGACAACTTGCCATCTGGAAGTGTAGTGAAAATGGGTTTGAAGGGTAGCATGATGACAGATTTTTTTATACTGTTTATCAAGCATATGGCAAAATTTAAGACACCAGCCTGAAGACACCAGCCTCGACGAATACTAGTTTTAATACAATATTCACCAAAGTTTGGGTAAAATGTTTAACTCATGAAAACATAGTCCACAGATTTAGTAGTGCTATAGGCTTATATCCATTAAATCCAGATGTTTTACCTGATGAGGTATTTGCGCCTTCGGTATTAATAGAAATACCGCCCTCGCAATAACTAGCTGTAAATGGCTCTGGTACTACTGACTATCTACATGACGAAACCCCTAATTAACCATGCAGTTCCCTGATGACGGTGATTCGCTATCAGTTTTGAATAATGAACCTGATTCAGCGTTTGTACGAAATGGACGATTATTCTGTAAATACTGCTAGTATACACTGCTATATAAATACTCCTCAAGAAAGTTCGCAAATTCTGGAAAATAATGACATTTTTACAATTTTTGAAATAATGTAGACAGTGTTAGCAATAAAGGCTATGAAACACCACCAAGGGAATTACAAGTAGTACATAGAAATTATGTCTCTTCGAAACCGTCCACTTTTTACGCAGTTGCCAGTAAACGTCCAATAATTTATAGCTCAGACTGAGACAGATATAGAGACAAATACTGATCATCACATAACTCAGCTACTGTTAAGAAGATCTTCTTAAACACCCAAATGATTATATATTCTTATGAAGACGAAAATATGTCGTGTCTAAACCAGATCATGATGTACCACTAAGGAATATGTCTCCTTTTCAAAAGGTTTTACCGATACTTAACCAACATACGCTGTAATAAGACATTAACTATAACTATAATAAGGCATATGCTGTAATAAGGCAACCTAACCTAATATAACCTAACCTAATCTAACATTTCACTGTTTTAAAATCAGTCGTGGGAAAAACAGCAAGTGGGGCCGCTTGAATTAGGTTTCTTGACTCACAAAATCATGCGGTTAAAAATCACGACGATTGAGCCTTAGTGCGTAGATAATTGCGCAGGTAATTTTTAAGGACATTGAGACTAAGGAAAAAGCGAAAGAAAATAAAAAACTAAAGAAAACAGGAAAATCTGACCACAAAGAAGCAAGAATAGGGAAGGAAAAGGGAAGAGGGTTAAAATCTCGGCAGAAGCTGCCTGAGATTGTCGTGCACACAAGGAAGAACGTTTATCAGATATGCAATAGTGTGACAAATGTGGTAAAAGGTACCCGGAGGAGTGTATGGGACTAACAAATGAAGATAGAGAAGTGTTTTTTTTTGCCCTCATTGTGAATAGAATACTTAGACTTAAGATTACATATGATCTCAACGAAACTAATGTTCCTAAATAGTATTACGATTGATATTTATTTTTGGTACAAATTATGTTTTAGTTTATTCTATTCAAATTAAGAAATTTTAGGCTGAACTTGTTGAGTGGCCTTATCCCTAGATAATAAAAAGGGCCAGTATAGTTTTATTGGGTTTTTATTAGAAAATATCTAATTTTGTTGATTTTTTTAGTTTAAGTAAGTCTAAAGGGACATATTTCGATGATTAGTTATATAGTGTATTTTATTTTAGGGTCTTATTACAATAGGGCAGTTTAATAAGGCCCACGGAAACAGTTTTAAAAAACTAAAGTATTTTTTAAATACTCGAGAGAGATAGAGAGAGAATTTGTAGGTAAGACCGACTAGACATCTAAGGTCATTTCATCCATCAGAACAACGCTTGCAAATTATCGAAATTTATTATCAAAATCAGTGTTCTGAGCGCCAGACTTATAGGCTCTTTTACGGTGCACATAATCACCCAACCGAGCAATGTATTTGCCGAATAATCGATAGATTTCGAATGCATTTCTCGTTGTTCGACATTAAAACAAAAATAAGACAAAAACTGTGCGTTCCGAGGAAAATATCTTCGCTGTTGCTGGAAGTGGTGGTGAAGATCCAAATTTATTAATTCGTTAATGGGTATTGTTACAGAGCGATGATCAATGATTATTTATTCCGAATTTGAACGGTATTGATCTTATTTACATTATTTCGCTGAACAGACCTGTTAATTGTCCACGTGATTTAACGCCTTTAGATTATGTTCATAGGGGTTATATTAAATCTATAGTCTATGCTGATAAACCAACCGCTATTGACGCCTTGGAAGACAAGATAACTTGGCTTTGCGGACATAAGACCTCAGTTGCTCGAAAAAGTGGTCGGAAATTGCACATTGACAGAATATGCTTTATTGGATGTAGCTGCCGTGGATATTTTTCCGAAATTGTTTTAAAACATTAATACCATTGAATATTTTTTCTTTTTTTGGGTTTTCCGCCACGATCTAAAACTCAAAAAATATCTGTTCTTATGTAAATAAAGAATCACTGGGTAAAAAACAAAACACCAAACGGAGACAAATTTCTCAGTGATTTTTTTCTGTTATAAATTTGCCTAACAAACTAAATTTTAAAAATATAAAAATGTTCTAAAATATATACTAATTCTGGAATGTTAACGTTTTGGGAGGTCTTCTTCTTACTTTCTAATTCTACTTACATTGACAGTAATTATTGTCAATCTAAGTATCATAATAATTATTAAATAAGTATTGTCATACATTCACAAAAAATATATTTATTTCCTATCTTTGCATTATATATAGAAATGAATTTAATTTATTTTTTAGATTTGTTTTGAAAACGGGGGGAGAAGACCTCCCGAAACGTTAACGTTCAAAAGTTTGTATTTATTTTAGAACATTTTTATATTTTTAAAATTTTGTTCGTTAGGCAAATTTATTACAGAAAAGAATCACTGAGAAATTTGTCTACGTTTGGTTTTTTGTTTTTTACCCAGTGATTCTTTATTTACATAAGAACAGATATTTTTGATATTTTTTGAGATTTAGATTGTGGCGAAAAATCCAAAAAAAGAAAGAAATATATGAACACGCCACAATCATTCAGACATAATACCATTCAATGTTGTTTCATAAAAAATAAATAGTTTCAAGGCATGTAATTTGGTTTTTGCTTTATTTGAATTTAAAGTTCGAACGTACTAAGAAAATCATTCTAAATAACTTCTGTCTCAAACTTCAAATAACTTGATAGAAAAGAAATGGTCCTGTAGCTTTTTTTAAACGTCCTTTGATATTAATGTTTTTTTATAGGGTTATGGCAGCAGCGTTGTCTTTAACCTTTGGAAGAGGTGGTGCTTTAATTGGGAACCTGTTGTTTGGATTCCTAATCGATTTGAACTGCGTGGTTCCAATAGTACTTTTTGCGGCTATGCTTTTCGGTAAGAATCAAGTTATCATGATATACTATTCATTCACGTACACATTTTTATTTATGATTTCAGGAAGTGGCTTACTATGTCTGTTGTTACCAAATACAGGTGGTGGTGCATTAGATTAAATTTTAGAACTGTAACATTATTTGGAGATAAATGAAATGTAGTGTTATTATCGTGAAAATCAAATGGTGCATACGAAAAAACAGACAATTGAAATACCTTATATATTTTTTATATAATGTAGTTTGAAAAGGTTTTTTTTTCTGAAGGCGTACACATATTTTACAACTCACGGTATTTTTTGATGTGATATTATTGTATATCTTGTATAAAAATATTGCAATAATCTAGTTATTAGATCGGTTTGATCTGAGATTATTAGGATTATAAGCGACATTTTATTATTAGTAGCTAGTTCATAGTTTGTACAAAGTTATATGTTAAATTTGAGATATATTTTTTTCTGCAAAAGGTCGAGATTCTTGATCTCTCATTAATGGTTAAGTTTTTGTTATTTTGTATATCTTGTTTCTTTCTCCAATAAAAATAAAACACAAACTATGTATTGGTGTTTTAAATAAACATATATTTTAAATTATTCTATTTATTTTATAAATTTAACCATATATTAGGCCCTCCATTTAATTCTCGTCTCTTACGTTTCATTCGATATCGAATTGGAATTTTCTCTCACCGTAAAGTTATTTTAAAGCGTCGATCTTTCAGCTTCAATACGAGTTATCATATACGAGCCTACTGTGAGAATAACCTGGAAAATCATTTGTAGATGCAATGTGGTTCGAAAAGCCTTTCAATCGAAGCCTTTCAATCGAAAAAAATGCTGTGGAAGCTCAAGATATGAATTCCGGCTCCGGCTTTTGGAGATAATACTATTTCGTACAATACTTGTAAGAAGTGGTTCCAATAGTTTCGAAATGGAAATTTTGAGTTAAGTGATGCAAAAGTCAAGTAGACTGCTAGAGCTCAGGCTCCTGCCTAAGAGTAATGCTGTAAGTCATTTTTAAACGTTATTTTAACAATTTTTAAACAAGCTAGATGAAATAAATAAGAGAGTCCTTAACTTATAGTTCGTGCTTTGATCTTGTTGTGTCATTGCTCTTTAGATTCAAGAAATAGATCTTCCTGCATAAGTTTGTGACCTGTGAAGAAAATTGGGTCCAAATACGTTTGGGATACGATAATCCTAAGAGGGATCGTGAGTAAATCTAGGTTAGCCACCAACAGGGCCGGAACTGAGCCCCTGCAGACCCCGCAATGCGGGGGGCTCAAGAGCCCTGGGGGTCCCAAAAGGAAAAATGCGAGAAGGAAATAACATTTTATATTTAATAACTACACTAATTAAATTCTTACCTTTACAATGTTCTACATAGAGTAACTGGTTTAATTTTAAACCAAACTTTGTTAAGTATAACAAAGAATCTCAAATAATCATCTTATATGAAGGCGACATAAGTAATCATTAATCGGCCAAATTCATTTAGCTGTCTCAGTCTGCGTATATGCAATTAAGATCAGTGTTTTATATTATTTTCAATTTTAGTTTAAATTTCGGCTTTCGCAAATTTCTATTAGTTTTCGTTTGTATCGGGCTTTTTACTTTTTGTGTACCATTGAATAATACATCGTGAACTTAAACTAAAAGTTATGAGTGGTCCAGAAAAAGGAAAAAATAAAACACTTGAAGAGAAAGCACCAAATTTAACAAAAAAAAACTAATTTTGTAGTTATAAACTGGGGAGGCCAGAAATCTATTGCAAATACTACAAACTTATCTTCAGGTAAATAGTTCTAGTACTTAATACTCGAAAAAATAATAATTTATAATTAATTTATAATTAAAGTCACAAGTTTTATGTTATACTCCCTCGTATATTCTAAATTTCAGATACCGGCTGTAAAATTATTGAAAAATCGATCTAAGCTTTTGTTAAAATGCTTCTATTGTCTTTCCTGGTTGCAGCAAACATGAAGAAATAAGAGAATCAAGTACTGACACCAATTATTCATGTGATGTTCATATGGATCAAGACAAATTGCGATTAAAAAATGCAAGTGATGATTTCGAATCCTTCCCTTCATCTCTCTCAATTCAAAATGAATTTCACGCTAATTGATTTCTTTACGGTTGATGTGAAAATCCAACTGATGAGGCTCATTTCGATAATTTAAAACTGTCCGATAAACTTAAATTACTTCTAGTTAAAACAGGAAGATGTCAACCAAAAGGGCCTTTCCAAAAAATGGCCAGAATAGGTAATTTTCCACTGTTTACTGTAAAACAGTTACAGTTGGAGGACAGTCATTACCTAATAAGTAGCTAAACTACTCACAAATACTGGACTACGAGTATTGCTTATCATGTTGGTTGTTTACTAAAAAAATACCTAAAAAAGTGGATGGGTTACTGGTAATAAAAATTGGCAGGGCTTATCTAAAAAAAATAACCACACACGCCAAATCTGAACAGCATATTTTGGCCTTTATAACTTTTCATCAGACAAAAAGATTAGATGATACTATGGATTCAAAACAAAAATGAGGAACCATTTTGGAATCCGGTTTTGGAAAGTCTTATTGGCATAACTATGATGCTCGCAAAAAATAATTTCTTAATTAATTAATTAGTTAACTAATTGTAAGACTATGCTTCTTTAACTGTCAAAATAATATGGTGAATTTATCCACGCAAATAAAAATTTGTATCCAGCACAAAAATATCCATTTAAACATAAAATTAAAACAAGTATTTTCTAGTAAGTATATGGTAAATCTTATTTTGAGCATAATTTTTTTTACCAGTTTGTGTTATATTTTCTTTTTGTAAATATTTCTTTTATATTGATGTAAATTTAAATTTTATTTACTTCTCTTCAAGCGTTGTCAAACCCATAAATTATATATATTTACTGGCAAAATAATTGATTAAGTATTCATGGAAAAATTTGTTCCCTTTTTGTAGCCCCCCATCCCGGTCGGGCTGATTTTTTGCGGGGGGGCCTAAATTTATAGATCCGGCGCTGGCCCTCAACCATTTATTAAAACAAATATTCACGCTAAAAATTTGTTGTGTACATAGTGGGATCAGCTGGGTATCGCACAGTATGAGTTACTCCAATCTGGTCGAACGATCATTTATGACTTTATGACAAAAGACCATATGCTGGCAAGGGAAGAAGAAAAAATGCTCAGCTACATACAACAAAAGGACTGTGGAAACGATCATCTAGGTGGGTTGAGATATTTTGATCACCCGGCGTATCCTCCAGACTTGGTCCATCCGGATTTTCATCTCTTTGGATTACTGCGACATCACCTGGTTGATAGCCACTTCACATCTCTTGAGGAAGTCGAAAACCTTTCTATAACTTTATCACATTAAAATCAATAAGTTTTTTTCGCCCTGGAATTTGACAGTTGCCAGAAAGGTGACCAAAACTTATAAAAAGCGAAAGAAATTGTTTCGAAGATTAAGTCTGCATTAGTTTTTTCAAAAATGGATATTAAAGGAAGTCCAAAAAGTCTGATAATTAACTGATTGATCTAATAATAGTTCTCGGTGTTATTCTGGAAAACTACAGAAGAAACTTGTTTGAAATTGAGGCAGCTGTGAGTTGCTTACCATATATATTCATATAGGGTGGTTTATGTTATATAATAAGTAAGGTCGAAAAAGAAACATTGTATGGTCACAATTTTAAGTAAATCTTCTTTTTGGCGGAAAATAAATACATACCGAGATTTGTTCATTTAAGAAATCCGATTAGAATGTATGAATCATTTGTTTTGTAACATTTTGTAAGGTGGTACCAACAGATTGTGACCAAATATTTTCTCTTTGTAAACAATTAAAAAATATATTGGCCGCAGCGACGGCAGCTGTTCGCCGGGAGCACCGGGGGGGAAGGTTCTGGATAGGATGAAGCTCCGCGATAAAAGGGCGCCACGCAATTCATTAAATTATCTTGTGTTACAGAAGATATCTATTTGAAAAAACTATCGACTTGATTTTATATTTTAATAAAAAACAGCAGGTGTGCGTAAGCACACTAAAAAAAAAACAGCACAAAGTACATTAAAAGGTAGAAAGAATAAAACTTCTAAGAATAAAAGGTAGAAAGAATAAAACTTAAAAGGTAGAAATAAAAAACACAGGAAGGTTTTGGGACTGTGATTCACCAAACCTGACCATGGAAAATCAAAAAAAAAAAAAACTGAACAAGTTCCTCTAACTTACTCGTCCCTAGTTCTCTGTACTTAAATTATAAATTAGATGGTACTAAGTCTATTGAAGCTATATTAAGGTAACTTAAAAGTAATCAAATAGGAATAAAATAATTAAAATCATCAATAATAAATTAGATTGAACAGTAAATTATCTATTTCCTGACGGTAGTCAGAGAAGTAGGTAATTTAAAAATAGAAAAGAGAAACTTTAACTTTATACGAAAATAGAATAAAAATGCATTAATCTGGTCTTATTTTTCGATTGTCCCGCTGCTTGCCTAGTAGTGGGTTATCCAAATACCATAAGTACGCCTACGGGCAATTCGGTGTCCTTATTCGGGGGTCCACAAATAGTCTGGATCCTGACTAATCGGGTACTGTGTAAAGTGACCCCCAAAAACAGTATGATTTCGACAATGGTCGGGCTCCGAAATAATTGGTTCTTCAACGGCCTGGTCCCTGATTAACTGGATTCTCTAATGTCCGGGTTGTAAAACCCTCTACAAGAATATCAGAAAAAATAAGCCTAAGCATGGCTTGGCTAGTTAACCTTCATACCTCAGTCGGAAGGGTAAGGTGCGAAGGCGTCCGCTCACCTCGAGATTTGGAGTTAGACTGTCTTGGCCTTGTTCTAAAGGATACAGGTATTCTTTCAAATACAATTCGCCCGAAATGATCTTACCAGTAGCGATCGATAATTTGTAAACGCTACAAGATAGATTGATTAGGTTAATATTATTAGAATGGATATAAAAGTTCATTATAATAAAAAAAGTTATTTTTAAAATTGATACTAAAGAGTTTGCTTCAGTTCTTTTGTTGCCAACGAAACCTCTTGCGTTGATTAAGCCAACTTAATCGAAAACACGAACATAAAAGTGGTTAAAGATATTCAAAACATGCTGAGAAATGGTTGAAAACTTGCTTCATGTTGATCGACCTTCAATGTCTTCCGCTGATGAAAATATCGATACAGTGAAGGGAATGGTGGTAATGGCAAATCATTATTCAAGCTTAAAATAGATTACTTAGGGTCCTGACATGTCTCACGAATCTGTTTTGTTATTATGTTTGTTCGTATAATTTTTTCGTAATATTTGTTTTTGTTGTTCATAAATTTTGCTTCGAAAAGAAAATTCAGCTTCTTTGGACCCTACATTATTGAAACTCAATAAGGATGACGAAATGTTTATGAATTTGAATTGACGTAGCGCACAAAATCTTATATAATAAATGTATACTGTCGGAGAATGTTAGGCTGGCTTTAGGAGGGGAAGATCCGTTGTAGAAAAAAATTATGAACTTAGAGGAATACAGGATGAGAGCTACGAATTATTTAATCAAAAGACAGATTTGTAGTACTGCATGTACTAGGAGTAGGAAATTAATAGAGTTCATTAAACTAACAGTGAATAACACTGAAGGACCGCGAAAAAATTGAGAAGATAACAAACTATTTTGATGTCGAAGAAGGATTAAAGCAAGGCGATACACAATACAAGGGAATATTATTAGAATTGGATTGCTGAACCATAAACGTCTTCAGTGTCTTACTCTTGAAGATGATGTGGTGCTAATAATAAGAAGTAAATGAGAATCGCATGAAATTTTACTGCGATTACAAACCACAGCACAAAATATGGGATCATAAATTAATGACAAGAAGGCTAAATATATAACATGGACGAAAAAGAACAGCTAAAGGAAAATTGTTCAAATTCAAAGAAATAGAGAAATACTAGGTACATTTTTTATTACGAAACCAAATATAAAGGCGAAATAAGGTAAATAATATTGAAAGAAAACGAATTGTTTTTAAAATGTATAGTAGTAGGACCATAGTAGAAGCCTAACATTCTTTTCAGCGTTTAGGTAGTTTACCCTGAGTTCTATTTCAGACCGGAATATTTCAGTAATTTCTTCGCTGTCCCAGCCACCTTCCTATGTTTTGTATTCCATGTTGTTATCGAAGGTCCTCGCTTATAATTCTGTCTTATAATGTTTTCATTTGCTTTATCGTCTTGCTTCAGCCGCGTATGTTATGATGGGCCTTATTGCTGATTAATATATTCTTAATTTTCTGTCTTTATTAAGATATTTGTTCCTTCATACCATAACTCTTAAGCATCCTAGGATTCGGGATGCTTTCATCGTTTGTTGTCTGGCATTATCTGTTTTTTATTTCTCATGCTTGAAATTCCAACTTTTGAGGTATTCAAAGTGGTTTGCTTGCTCTATAATCTTATGATCAATCTCTAATTTATATATTGTCAGCTCTTTGGATGTTACTAAGCATTTCGTTTTGTTTGTTTTAATGACCATGTAAATTGCTATGTTGTTTGATTCAAGGACTGAAGTAGCTTCTGTATGTAATAGTAAGTAGTAGTAGCCTCTGTAGAGTTAGTAATAAGTACCGCATCATCAGCGTCGCAAATAAACTTGAAATAAGTGTTTCACATTTTATTGCGTGCTGTTTTAGATAGATTTTTAACTATTTTATCATATGTCGTATGCGTATTTATACTTCTTCAGTTAATTCATCTATCCACTTTATATTCTTACTGCAACTGATGTGTACTGCAACTGGCCGTCGATCTTGTATATCAGCTTTATTAATCCTGGTTTACTTCCTTTTCTAGCATTATTTTGATGATGTCCGCTAAGCCGTCTCGATCGAAGGCCTTGGTCATGTCGACAAAACACAAAAGCAGGTTTAAACTCGAAGAGATGTAAACTTCTCGACGCACGTTTCGTTGACCATGTTAGCATCATCAGCAGATGATTTAATCTCTATTAATTAATCTAACCTCTTTAATCTCATATCAAATCATCTCCTGATAATGCTAACATGGTTGGCGAAATGTGCGTCGAGAAGTTTAAAAAAGTGATTTAGTGTTTAGTGGTAAATCTATTCGAGTTTAGTATTTCACACCGAAGGTTTCAGTAGAAGAAGTGAAACGCAGGTTTGTGGAAGGAAACCAGTGAAATCGAATAAATCCATTAAATTAAACATAATCATAGCTAAATAATGTCGAGGAAAATAAAGTTGCGAATATATGAATTCATTATAAAACTAATAGTACTGTTTGGTATGGAGGTTGAGTGGGACTGAACAGGTAGTGCTTGCCGTGTGGGAAAAGAAATGTCCAAAAATGTGGGATAGGAGAACGACCAATGAGTTACGAAAAATGTATAAATAAACTGACATAATGGCAAATATATGAGAAAAGACAAAGCAACAAGACAAAAGAAAAGAGACAAGAGAAAAGATATGAGACTGAGTCACATGAAAAGAGATAGAGATACTTAAAAAGGCAGAGACTGAGATGGTTAGGATATGTGATAACCATGAAAGCCGCGAGAATATCTTTCAATTTTTATTTTAGAAATTTTTAAAAGCAGAATAGGAGGAACAAGAAGACGATACAGGCCTAGATTGAGAGAGATGGGTGAGGTGATGAAGGATTTAACATGCTTAAATATTGCCATTTGGAAGTGAAAAGCGAGGATAGAAACAAATGGCGAGAAATAAATAACTAAGTCATTGGCCAGTTATGTCAACTAGCATACCCAGTCAACTAACTCCAACAGTATGATGGACTGATTTAATAACATATTGTGCTACAGCTAGAGATGTCCGGATCGGATCTGATCCGACTCCCAGATTCGGATCTTTTAAAAGAGCCGAATGAACCGGTTCCTAAAATTACTATTCACGAATCTCGGATCCCAGGCGGCTCTCGGATCCCAGACGGCTCTTGGATCCCAGACATCCCCCGGATCCCAGACGGTTCTCGGATCCCTGACGGTTCTCGGTTCTGTTGATTCTTAGATAGTCGGGTCGGACGGATCTCGGGTCTCGGGTCTTTTTTAGAACCGTTGATTTGTGAACCGTGAGAGAAAAGATTCGTGGGGAAAGGAGCCGTACTGTGGCTTAAAATTTGAAATCTATTATTGTTTTAAGTACCTAAATATATAAATATATAGAATAATACACATAATAATTAGATATATTAATTTATTTTTAAACAATTACATTTATTTATTTATTTAGCGTATGGCTTACATGGATTTATATATATATATATATATATATATATATATATATATATATATATATATATATATATATATATATATATATATATATATATATATATATATACATCAAAATACATTACATAAAGCCGGTCGCGTTGGTGCGGCGGTAAGAGCGTCTGCTTTGCCGAATCCGCGCTGGAGCGGTAGCTGGTTCGATTCCAGCGCTCGGATGGTTATTTTTCTTTCTTCTGTCCGTTTATCTTTCCTAAATGTTTGTGATTGTTTCTAGGCAAGAGTGTAAAATCCACCTACGAATTACCCCTCAGTCATGCCAGTTAAAGGCTGGGTAAGGCCGGATGCCTTCTGAGAAGTGTTCTACGTTGGTCACTCGCCAGTCGGTAGGTTTCCTGATAGACTTATGGGTAGGCACATAACCAAAGGTTTATAGCCCGAGGGGGGTGCTGGCCTGGGTTTGTCGGAAGCTGATGACCGTGGTTCGGAACCCACGTTAAGCTGTAGGTCCAGTCGCTAAATAGCCTAGTTGCTGATGCGCCTCTAACCCAAACACTTTACTTTACTTTACATTACATAAATAGATTAAACTGTAAAATACGAAAATTATAAACTATAAAAATATATAAAATATAAAAAATATGAAAAAAAAACATAAAGATACAAAATATATAAAATTAAAATCAGGTAAGACACATCAGAATAAGTACATCAAATTTTAGAATTAATTTTTATAAATTAAAATTTTTAAACAATTACATATTTACATGTAAAAATATGATTTTATTTATCTTTTTAGTTTTCAATCGAGTTCTTTTTTCTGCCACAATTTGACCAGTTTTACTGAAAATTCTTTCACATGGCACTGAAGTAGACATAAGACAGAGTCTTTTTTGGACAAATTCATATAGTCTTGGATAAATATTTTTTCTTTGAAACCACCATATTATGGGGTCCTCATGTCGATCGATTAAGGGCTCATTTAAATATTTTTTTATTTCATTAATAGCTGCCTACGTAGGGTTTCTGGAACTTTTACATTTATTACTTTGTTTTCAAAATTTTTCCATATGAGAGAGTGAATTATTGCTTTTTGATGTCAATGATATACCGAAGCCTTTTAATAATTCATATACGGGCATGTTGATATTCTCAGAAATTAAAATGTTATGCTCCATACTACTGCCAATCGTAAAGTATTTGTTTATCTGACTATGCAACTAAGTTATGCAACCAGTTATACGACAAAAGATTCATTGAGATCCGAGAACCGGCTCAAGGATCCAGATCTTTGAATTGATTCGGAACCGGTGATCCGACTCTCCAAAAAGATCCGTATTTCCCATCACTAGCTACAACAAATGTTTTGTTGTGTTGAGGGAACAGTTACTTCCAATCAAAATAAAGCACAAACATTGTGTTATTACAAATAAACATATATTTGAAAATGTTTTATTAAATTTACAGGCGAACAAGAGAAAACAGGTAAATACAACAATATCATGATAAAATTTCAAGTCTAATAACAAAATTACATAACAAATATCTAACTATTTTATTTCTGGTGACTAATCTTATTTCCTATGGTGAGAAGGAGCTCTTTAAGATTTATTTTCTTTGAGCCAGTTGACTACGGAATCAAGATGTTTCTGTTTCCATTTGATTCTGACCTTCATTTGATCCACTGAACTTTGTAATATACTTGCTACTGACTTCAGGTTAGTTTGATGGAGCATGTAAAATGTCGTCAGGTCTTCCAAATCTATTTCTGTTGCTAACTGTGATACAAAGTCCTGAAAAATTGTACTGAAAACTGGGAAGATGTCTTCGTAGGCTTCGAATATTCGTTTCCAATTCAATCTTAGAAATTGAAAGCCGATTCTGACTCCAACAGGATGATTGATTGATTTCCAAACATTTTGGACGTTTTCTAAGGTCATGTTACCATCAAGGGAATATTCCAGGTATCTGTTTATTAACCAAGGATCATAAGTACAACCTAGGCTCATGTAAACTGTTTCTAAGTCTGTTGGAGATATTGATGGGGATTTGGTTCTTTTCCAGAGAAAATCCCATTCTTCTGGTCCTCCAGAATTAATCGCTGAACACTGGACGATGTAACGATAATCCACATTAATACTGAAAAATAGCATTACATTAAACTTTTGCTAAAGTGTTAAAGATATATTTAAAGTTTACATGCTAGTTTCATCAGGATTAGAAGTTTCCATCCATTGAGCGTACATTGTCCTAGCCCAGTGGGTACATTTCCAATATCTTAATCGGCAAGCTGACGTAACTATCAGAAGACGAAGTAATTTTTCATTTTGTGTGTCTGTTGTTCTTTCGATTGTTCCCATTTCATCAAATATAGGTTTAACAAGTTTTAATATAAAGTCATCGTATAGTCCAGAATATTCATAATTGCTTATTATAACTCTGCAAAAAGTAATATAATTGTAAAGTAGTAAAATAACATTATTTCAATCAGGGAGGTAGCTCGAAAAGTTTTAAATAAATTAGCAAATATTAATATCTAAAAATATCTACTATATTTAAAATTGTATCTATGATAATTGTTTCGACACACAGTGCCTTTTTCTAATACAAACTATACTAAACTAATAGTGAGAAAAGTAATTTACTAATCTAATAATACCATAAAATATTATAGTAGGGAAATCCATTTTTTTGTCAATGTCTAGGAGGACAATATAAGTTTAATAACGGTGAACCATTCAAGTTTAGCTGGTCATTTAACAAAATATCCAACTTTTTTCTTTTATCAATTCCTAGACTCTCTAAAAGATTTAATTTTTTGGATTTATTCTCATTATGTTACATAAAATTATCATTGAAAGTATGCTTTTCTAACATTAGGTGGTTAGCATAATGAGAATTATTTTGTTGTTTAATATAACTTGTTTTATGTTCGTTGAGCCTAGTAGAAAAAGATCTTCTTGTTTGTCCAACATAGACTTTTGGACACGACCTGCACTCAATTAAATATGCTCCTGATTTATACAGATTATTTGTTTGATGTTTATTGTTGTCAATGAGGCGTCCTAGGCTATTGTATGTTTTAAAAGCAATATTTATATTGTTTGTTTTGGATAAATATCTCGACAGTAATTCGATAATATTTTTTTCCGTTTATGTAATTGTTTTGAACGCTGCATTTTTGATATTGACCGAATATATTAAATTAATGGCTTAATTATAACTTTTTTTTATTAATTATTTTATTTATAATGTTTCGGTCGTATCCGTTATTTACTGCGTTCTGTTTGATGACATTCAATTCTTTATTATAATTATCAAATGATATGGGGATATTTAATAATCTATGTATAAAAGAGTTAAATGCTGCCATCTTTTGTGAATAAGGACGACAAGATTTATTGTGTATAACTAAATCTGTATGTGACAGTTTATAGAAAATTGCAAAATTTGTTTCTAGTGATAGTTTTGTTTAAAAAGTTAAAACTATTATGTTGATCTTCTTCAACTGTGAATTTAATGTTTTTATGTAAAGAATTTATGTGAGTTAAGAATTGATTTAATTATCTATCAGAACGTGTAAAACAAATTAGAATGTCATCCACATATCTGTACCAGTAAAATGATTATTTAAACAGTTGATGTTGATTTATCTTATTTTCTAAGTTGTCCATAAAAATTTCCGAAGTAATTGTTGTGAAAACATTCACAACCGAAAATAAAATTTACCCTGTAGATGTATACAAAATTATTAAAAGTCTAGACCCATACTGAAGTTGAAAAACGATACCATCAGAGAAAAATAAATACCGGCATTTTTCTGGAGAATCATAAAAAAAGGGACTCGTAATAAATATAAAAGATACAAGTACCCTAAAGTAGAATTGATGGTAATGGCACCAGAAAAACCAACATCCTTTCAGAGGAACGTGATAGTGAAAGGTTCTGTAGCGGGTAAAGAGGCGAAGTGAGGCACTTGAGTAAAACCCAAGAAATTACAGAAACAGAGGGTTTTTATAGTCTTATCACGTGGTCAGGGCTACGTGGGAATTCGAGGTAGAAGTCCACGGGAGAATGAATCGAGAGTTTGAGTTGAAAGGTTGGTGAAGAGAGTTCGGGTTAACCCATCACACGTAAATAGTTCGAGAGAAATCACGAGAAAACTGCGAGAGTTGAAAGCACACATTTAAGAGTTGCATGCGAAGATTAAGAGTAAAAAGCACAATTTGAAAATTGCACGTTAGTCAGTTCCCTGTCCATTCCGATTCCAAAATCCAGTTATTTTTGTTACGCCAAATCTCCCAAAACTTAAGACAATTACAGAAAAATTGCCCATTAAAAGTGTAGTGAAGTAGTTGTGAATTTTAGTAAATACATATATATATATATATATATATATATATATATATATATATATATATATATATATATATATATATATATATATATATATATATATATATATATATATATGTATATCTTCTGCTTATTAATTCAATAACCAAGATCCATTTCGCGAACCAGCGAATCCTGTGGAAATACTATTATATCTCTCAATGTGCGGACAAGGTTTCTAACAGAGGACTTCCCGCACAGTAATAGAATTAGTTGACAAATCACTTCACAAAAATAAAACTAATTCAATAATAAAACAAGAAATTTTAGAGCGACTGTCAATTATGTTGGATCCAAATTACTTTGAATTTGATAATTCATTTTATGTTTCTAATGACGGTTGGATAATGGGGATCTATTTAAGGCCTTTATTGGCGGAATGAACGACGACTTAGAACATAAGATAAATCAACATCAGTTACTTAAATCATCACTTTACTGGTATAGATATGTGGATGACATTCTAATTTGTTTTAAAGGTTCTGATAGACAATTAAATCAGTTCTTAACTCACATAAATTCTTTACATAAAAACATTAAATTCACAGTTGAAGAAGAGCAACATAATAATATTAAATTTTTAGACTTAAGTATTAGTGGAAAATACATTAAACATGATTTTGCAATTTTCCATAAACCGTCACATACAGATTTAGTTATACACAACACATCTTATCATCTTTATTCACAAAATATGGCAGCATTTAACTCATTTATAGATAGATTATTAAATATCCCCATGTCAATAGATAATTATAATAAATAATTGAATGTCATCAAACAGATCCGGTCAATATATATTTATCCAAAACAAACGATATAAATATTGCTTTTAAAACAAACAATAGTCTAGGATGCCTCATTAAAAACAACAAAAATCAATGAAATAAACTGTATAAATCAGAAATTTATTTGAGTACGGGCCGTGTCCAAAAGTCTATGTTGGACAAACAGGAAGATCTTTTTCTACTAGGCTGAACGAACATAAAAAAAGTTATATTAAACAACAAAATAATTCTCATTTTGCTAACCACTTAATGTTAGAAAAGCATACTTTCAATGACAATTTTATAATATTACATAATGAGAATAAATCCAAAAAAATTAAATCTTTTAGAGAGTCTAGAAATTGATAAAAGAAAAAACTTGGATATTTTGTTAAATGACCAGCTAGACTTGAATGGTTCAACGTTATTAAACTTATACTGTCCTCCTGACGTTGACAAAAAAAATGGATTTCCCCACTGTCATGTTTTATGGTATTACTAGGTGGATGGATGGACACTTTAGGTTATAATTACTTTCCTCACTGTTAGTTTAGTATAGTTTGTATTTAAAAAAGGCACAATGTGTCGAAACAATTATCATACATACAATTTTAAATATAGTGGACATTTTTAGATATTAATCTTTGCTTAGTTATTTAAAATTAATTTCCATTAAATATCGGGTACCGTACTAGTATCGTTAAACGAAAAGTTTTTTTTCTCAGGAATAAACTAGAAATGATTTATTAAATAATTTTTCAATGAGAGTGCCAGCACTTAGAAACATAGTAGCGACAGTACTGTTTGAAATAAAAATGTCGCTTATAGGTCGCTGTGTTCAATACATTGTGTCAATTTACTATGGAAAGATACACGATACAATAGTACGTAGAACTTATTCGTGTCTACCTTAAAAATTCACGTTCTGTTCGGTAAACTTTTCGATTAATGAGTGGCATTTATGGTCAGCATAATTGACCAACTGAACGGACTATTTATTGTCTCGGCTTAAGACGGAGTTGCAGATAAGTTAATAGCTATGTGTCGTTGGACCGCCCGATCATTGGAGAACATCGCTGCATTAAAACGGTGTGTAAGAAAAGATTCGAATTTATCTATTCCACATCAGGAAAGCAACTTTTTTCAGATAACTACGTGAATAATTTTGCATCATGATCTTCGTTGTAAGGCTTATAATGTCCAATTAACTCTACAACTTAAGCCAGGTGATCATCATCTACATTGAACATTGGCGAATTTGGATCTAGAACATTTGAAAGGCTGCCCCCACCTTAGAGAAACATACTTTTCTCCAACGAAAGCACTTCTGGTTTAATGGATTTGTGAACAAAAATAGCTGGAGGATTTGGGATGATGAAAATCCTTAAGTGATTCAGGAGTTACCTCTTCGTTCTTAGAAATTCAATGTTTGGTGCTGTTTTTGGGTCGAAGTAGTGATAGAATAATGTTTTCTGTCAACAAGACGGTGTAGCTTGTTATACAACACGCCAGATATTGGATTTATTACAAAAAAAAAATTCCTGGACGCGTTATTTCACGAAACGGTAATGTTAACTGGTTATCAAGATCATGCGATCTCACGCACTTAGATTATTTTTTGTGGGGTTATATTAAATCTCTGGTTTATAGAACCAGGTAATGTCAACTGGTCACCAAGATCATGCGATTTCACGCACTTCACATAATTATTTGCTACGAATTCGAAACTTCTATTTAAAATTTCGAACTCGTAGAGATAGAATTTATAAAAACCAACCTGAGTTCTTCCATGTTCCTCAATGCAGCATACCAAGGGACATAGTTTATTTCTGCTATGGTAAGATATTTCACCAAATCAAAAGCGATAGTGTAGTTAATTAAGCCAGTGTTTGCTAACTGAAACGCATCATCAATAAGGTGACCTCTATTGGAAACTGGGATCTTATTTGGATTTCTGGTAAGTTGATGTCCGAGAAGATTCCAGTTGTGTTTATCATAGTTAACTCTGAAGAAACCTTGTAGGAGAAGCAAACGAAATAGTTTGGGGTACACCTAGAAATTGTGATTTGCTTACCAGTTTCTTCAATGTTAGCTAATATCCATGAGTCATTTTCCAACTGTGTTTCGACATCCATATCCATTTCTGGAACGCTCTCTAGCCAGATGCTGCGCATAGTTTTATCGCTTTTAGTGATATAAGTGACGGGAACATACCAGAGGTTTGTCGACGTGCTATTTAAATCTTCAGTCATTTTTGTTTGATTGATAGTGATTACACCTAAAATCCAAACATTACTTTAATTCGTAGATATATTCGGAAGTCACCTCATATGCTGAGATACATGAAAACAATAGCTTTTTACTTTAAAAGTATTAATTTCAAAATTGTTACTGTACTAAATATTCGCTTGAATGAGTTTATGTAAATTCATGTTCCTAATATTTTTAAAAGCGTTTTCTACATCACTAATGTTGGTTCATCTTCAAAATGTCCAAAGTGTTTTTTTCGAATGAGTCGATACTTTACAGAAAAAATTGGATTTCATTATTTGAGAATACTTCCAAAGGATTCCAGCTCTATAGGCTAAACCATAATGCTTTATTTGTGAAATTAAGTTCCAATTGTGTCAATATCTGCTACATTGTTTTATGAGAAGGATGTAAAATTGCAAATTATACATAACAGAGTTTATAATCATATATATTTCTATATCTATCCACTTTAATTTGAAATAAAAATTCCACTTCCTCATTTAAAACGTACATGTAAAAAATGATAATAGGCGGTTTATTATAAAGATAAGGTATTATAAATATAAGATATTATAAAGACAGATTGGCATTAAGAGCCAACCGTGGGTCCACTTAGTCTACTAATAGCTTTAAAAATAAGGGTTTTGACCTTAAGTTCTTTATATACCAGGTGTGGTGCTGTTGGGGGTGAAATAATTCTTAATTTTTTTAAGAGATGGCGTTGCAAACAAGGGTCGGTTCACTGTTTATTATCTTATGTCATTTTGTTGATATAAGAGTACCTTTCGAATCGCTATTGTGTGATTTCGGTTTGAAAAGGGATGAACGCCTAGGTTAACGACGAAAAAAAATTAAGATGCCGAAGTGCAAGCATTGTTGGAAGAAGACGATATGCAAACTCAACAACAAAAGGCAGAAAGATTAAATGTTGGTTGTCAACCAGAAGGCAGGAAAATGGGTACCACATCAGCTGAACGATAAACAGATGGAAAAGCGAAAAACGGAGTGCGAAATTTCGCTTTCTCAGTATGAAAGAAATATTTATTTGCATCGGATTGTGACTGGAGACGAAAAATGGATATATTTCCAGATCTTGAAACGGAGAAAATCAAAATCGACCGCAAGACCGAATCGCTTTTGGAAAAAGCCAATGCTGTGCATTTGGTTGGATTAGGAAGGTGTCGTGTACCATGAGCTTCTGAAACCAGGTTATACCGTTAATACCGTTTGCTACCGTCAACAAATGATCAATTTGAACCGTGCATTGATCGAAAAGCAACCAGAATGGCTACAAGACACGGAAAAATTATTTTGCAGCACGAACAGCATTACACACAGCGAAAACGACCAGAGCTACCATTTCTGTCTTTGACTGGGTACTCTTGCCACAACCGCCGTACTCACCAGACTTGGCCTCTTCCAACTACCACTTATTTTCATCGATGTTTCACGCCTTTTCCATACTTCACCAATTACGGAGATGTCGAAACATGGCTAGATGAGTGGACCACCTCAGAAGATATACGGTTTTTCTAAGGGGGAGTCTTCCACAAATTGCCAGAGAGATGGGAAAAATGTGCAGCTAGAGATGATGGCGCATAGTTTGAATAAACCATTTTTTTACCTTCATCCCAAATTGAACATGTTTTTTTTAAGAAAAAAATAAGAATTATTAACAGCCACACCTGGTAAATGTTAAGCTATTGAAATGAACACAAAAAGAGCTATTCCATGCAAGCAAAATAGTCAAAAGGAAATTCAAAGATGTAGAACGAAGATGAAACTATCATGAAGATAAAATAAGACTAACTAACATATCGATTAAAGAAACTCGAAAAATCATAAAATATATATGTGAAGATAAACAAATATAGAAACACAATAAATATAGAGATATTATAGAAACACCAGAAAATAACACGAATACAGTTGTATTAAACCTAATAAAAAATTAAACATTTTTACAGTACATAACACGACTTAATGGGATGTTTATTAACATTTACTGAATTACGACTTCTTTTTTCATCTAACATAAAAACGTGTAACAGCTAAACACAATTGGGCTTTATATCTCTTACTAAACTTGTCTAAATTGTACACGTACTCAAGCATACTTAAATCAATTTGTAAATATAGTTTTCCAGTAGGAGCGTCAGAACTTTGAAACTTAATAGCGGCGACACTGTTTCAAAATTATATGTCATTTATATATAGCTATGTTTAGTACATTGTGTTAATTGACCCTAGAAATGTCAACACAATACACGGATTGGGCTATAGAGCAGTTGGAAGGCGAACCCACCACATTGAGAAAAAATAATCATTTCTGACGAAGCGCACTTTTGTCTTAATGTGTCTGTGAATTAATAACTGCAACTGCAATACTTGGGCCGATGAAAATCCTCAAGTGATTTAGTAGTTACATTTTCATCCTCAGAAAGTCACTGTGGTTCAGTTTTTTGGTTGAAGGAGTGATAAGACCTTATATTTTTGCAGATAACGATGGAAATAGTGTTACTGTTAATAGCGCACATTATAGGATTTTGATAATATTCGTATACTGAAAAATGTGGATATAAACAATGTTTTCTTTCAATGAGACAGTGCGACAGACAATTGGTTTATTTTAAGAAAAGTTTCCTGGACGCATTATTTCACGAATGTCAAATGGCAATTTCGCAATCCTCTTAAATTTGTTTTTATGGGTATATGTTAAACCATTGATTTACAGAAAAAAACTCTGATTATTTTTTTACCTTAAACGAAACTTTCAGGCAATCATTAAACATATACCCCGCAATATGTGTGAAAGAGTAACCGAAAATTGAGCCTCTAGAATTCATTTCACCAGACAAGCCGAACGACATTATTTTCAAAATATAATGCCATTGTATGTGTTTCAAGATAAAATAAAAATTACTGGATTATTATTTGTATAGTGCGGTTCAAGATCTATTGTTGACCGAATGGCTGCAATAAACTATTAACAACCCCTGTCATAACAAAAGCCGGCAAAGTTGCAAAAAACGTACACAGTACCGGGCCTAATAAAATGACAGGTAAAAAGATTTAAATAATTTTATATCCGGTTAAGTAGTTTCGAAATATTTTAGTTTAATTCGCTTTCTTTTCTTAAACAGTGCAGTTCTATAATTTCGATCGTATTTTTTGTTATTCCAAACGTGCTAAAAATGTGGCGGTCTTGGATTATTGTTTCTCCGGTAGTGCTAATTTTAAAAGAAAACAATTATCGTCCGATGCTAAGCAAATTGTTAAAAATGTGTATGTTTCCTTATTGATTAGGGGGCTTAATGTAAATGCAACCGCAGCAGAAACGTGTTCATTAACGAAAACGTCGTTGTCTACAGTTAAAGATATTGTGATGAAGCCAATTAAAGTAAAAAAAGTTTGTAGTGATTCTGGTAAAAGCAAATGTATTGACGAAAACGACAAATACTTAATTCGGATCAAAATTTATGCTATTTATGAAGAGCAAACTGTGCCTGCATTACATTCATTGCAACAGCGACTAAGGAAAGATGAAACCAACAATTTTTGCAGCAGAACTAGTCTTCGGAGAATATTTACTATAATGGGTTTTGCCTATCGGACCATTAATAAAAGACAAATATTAATGGAATCACAACGATTGCAACGATGGTGGTTTGACTACTTAAACTCTATTAAAATACACATTACAAAATCGTCCCATTATCTACCTTGATGAAGCATGGTTCAATGGAACTTCATCAAGGTAGCTGATGAAGCATGGTTCGATACACATGAGACGCCAGCAAAAGGATGGGTAGTTACATCAAGAAAATGCCACGCCAGAACCAAACCTCCAGCAAGTAAGGTTCTAAATTGTTTACGGTTGTCCTTCAAAAATATTAAACATTCATCTTTAGACTACCATGATGATACCACCGCAAAACTTTTTGAAGATTGGTTTATAAATAGCTTTTTGCTTAATATGCCTAAGGAAAGCGTAATTGTAATGGACAATGCTGGTGCATAAAACCGGCAAAAAATAAAGTTCCTAATGCAAATTATACTAAATTGAAAACTCAGAACTATATATTAAAAACGTTATATACTTTAAAAATAAATATAAAAATGTGATCTTCTAGAAATATTAGAAGACCAGCAAGTACCATTCCTGCCGATATAGGACATACGGTTTTAGCCTTCCCCCATATTATTGTGTTTTTAATCCAATTGAGCGTATGTGGCATCAGGTAAAATACAATGTTAGAGCAGAAAACATTTATTCGACTCTAAGTGTAAGTGCTGCATCATTAATTAGGAAGGTTGAAAAAAAGTTGGATAAATTCGATTAACCATGTTAATAAAATAGAAAATTCCTATGTATCATTTACTGATAATATAGAATCACTTATCATTAATGTAGATCAAAGTGATACTGAGAGTGAACCCGAATTAAATGTATAATTAAATTTATGTTATAATTTTTATTGGACTAATAGATAAATTTATTTATTTATTTTTATCGTTCTAATAAATTCAAAATCCACAAACCAATAAATAATGTTTTAGCCATGCATAATAATAATAATAATAATTTAACAATATTTTATTTTTTCCAAAATTATTCAGAAGTTAAACCACTCCGGTTCTAGCGCCTTTAAGAGAAACTAGGAATATTTTTATTGACATTTATTGGGGCAATAAACATTTTGCCGAAAGGCAATGAAATATCTTGAACCAGACTATAGTTATTATTATGTCTCGTTTTAAAGTTTCGACATCCTTTTTGGACTACTCTATAGTAGCAAATCTTGGTGTGGTAGAGCTCTGGTACAATATTTATGTTCAGCTCTAAAGTTACTAGTGTACAAGAATTTGGAGCTTTACAAATTCTATCTAACAAGGCAATTATTGTTAAATTAATATGTATCTCAATTTATACAGAGTGATTCGCCATATTCAGATTGATTGTCATTCAACTAAACCTGTAGTGTAGTTCCTGGTAACTGTAATTACTGGATACCCGCTTTGTGTGGTCCATGAGTTCATCAATGCTTCTATAGTGACATTTTCAGGAATAATACTTTCGTTATGAGCTCTTTTGGTGAATAATCCCCAAAGATCATCTTGATTTGTCGATTTATAGGAGCTGAAAGGTATAATGTCATTATTTGTCTTTTGTAGAAGATGAAACCTAAGTTTATACTTTTGTTTGACTCAATATATAACTCATTAAACGATACTAAGAATAATAAAGAGTTCAGAGGTTCTTACTTTCTTAATATTGCCTTGTGTTTTTTTTTACTTCCTGGCGTACTTTCCCGAGTATTTATTGTTGGATATTCCTTGACAAGTTCTAAATGTACTTCTTTAATACGTATATTACCAGTCCGTCTAGCTTTTCTTACAGATTAAATTTCGATCCTCTATTATGTTTTTTATAAATCAGCCATTTTTACTTTTGAAAAAATTACATATTAACGAAATGGTTACATAGAAAACTACGATACAATTGCCTAAGGAGAAACTGGCCGGTACATGACTATACGGGAACATCGTGAAGGACCCATAGTGAGACCTGGAGGCACTGATAAAATGTGTGGCTTGAAGAAGATATTTAAAATTTTGATGAAGAAGATCCAATAACAAGAACTCGGGAAAATGTACGTCAGGTCTACGTAAGTAAACAGAAATGTATTAAATCTGGACTTGGATATTAGTATGGTTTTTAAGTTAGCCCCTAGGCTTCTACTTATTTTGAATGAAATTTCTCCCCGATATGAGACAATATAAATATTATTTAGAGCCTCTTGTTACTCCAGAATCGTATTATAGAAAGCAATAAACTTTAGTTGATTCGTCAATTTTATTTATAAACCCGTCAGTAGACTAGGTTACTATTTAGCAATTGGACTTAGCAGCTTAACGTGGTCTTCGATTCACGATTACCAGCTATCAATTTTTGGTTTTGTACTCAATCTTTATATTTGTGTTTAACCTTTAGTTTTGTCGAAAGCCTAGCAAGGAGAGTGAGAAGCGATGTTATATCGAATTTTATACTTTTCCTTAGAAACATTCACAATCATCTTTGGACCATCGCCTTTAGAAGACTAACTATCAACTTTATGTTTATAAAAATAGAGTAATTATAACATGCTTACAATTTTTTTAGATAATTGTGAAGAGTCTTCTGGAAAACTTCTCGCGTTAAAGTATAGTTAAGCATTTTCAATATACTACTGCCCTTTGAAGTAACGATAATGTCAAAAATTTGCTCGATTTGAGCATTGCTACTTATTTTGGTTTCGATACTGTGTGTTGATTTCAAACTGTCATGATATAAAGTTTTATAGGAATTTCTTAGTTGTAAACTGCTGTATGCATGCCATCTGGGTCTTAACTAGAAAAAAATACTTGGTTAAACTTATAAGAGACATAGTTTATCTTGTGTGCAATAATTTTACGCTGCTGAGAGTAACTTCCGCCATAAAAGTTCCAAAACCTTCGTTCAACCAAAGATCTGACCACCATTCTACAGATACAAGATTTCCAAACCATTGATGCGCAACTTCGTGAGCAATTTTGGCAAAAACAAGACTTTTCGTTTTAATACTTCGAGAAGATGGATCAAAAAGTAGCGTGGATTTTCTGCAAGAGAGAATTAAATATTACAATGTATAAATGTGCTTTAAAAATTTTTTGTCCAAATAATAACTATACATTTATAGTACAGAGTGTTTCAACAATAATGTTGTTAATTATTTTTAAGTTTGATCTAAACATTCTTTTATATTGTATAAATAAAACAAAGTTGTCGCGTTTACAAACACGACACAAATACGTTGTCGCGTAAACATAACGCGTTTCGCTAGACTGTAGCTTCTTTGGATGGTTGACAAAGAATGTCATTCATTCTTTGTCAGCTATATTTTAAAGAAAATATATATATATATATATATATATATATATATATATATATATATATATATATATATATATATATATATATATATATATATATATATATATATATATATATATATATATATATATATATATATATATATATATATATATATATATATATATATATATATTGACAATAAAATATATTTATTTTAATAAACAATGAATAGAGAATAATTATATAGCACTTATACTCATTTGATTTAATTTATTTTTACCTGAAATGTATTAAACCCCAGTTTTCCATGGCATCCATTCCGAAACTTGGAATTGCTACCAGATCGAGCTTCGGCAGAGGATACTTGATTCCGAAATAATTTTCAAAAAATGGCAGTATTTCCTGCGCAACTTCCAAAGCATACTGAGCCTTGGGCAAATCATCTTTGGGTGCCCAGACTTTGAATACTGTACCTGTACTTGAATTAGCCGATAACGCTTCAAAATCGCTTATTGTAAATGCAACTAGATAGCTAGACATCGGTGGTGAAGCTTCGAAATGATCCCAAACCCAGCCAGTTTCATTCCTAAATAAAAAATAATCATTTGACAAAGATATACATTTTATGAAGCTCAACTCACATAGGTTCAATTTCCTTCAAAGGCATGTTTGAAAGAACGGTCATATTTGTTTGTCTAGCAATGCTGATTTCGAATGAAGCCTTGAAAGATGGCTCATCGAAACAAGGGAATACCGTTCTGGCGTAAACAGAGGCAAACTGAGTTGTAGCCAACCATCTAAAACATGCATCAGAAATTACAGATTTTATATGATTTTGTATTTGGGAAACTTTTTACTTGACATTGCCAGATAAGTCCGTGTAACTGGTCCTGTATAAACCTACAAGGTTATTCGTGATGTTTCCAGAAAATTTTATGTCGACAGTATATGTTTCGCCTTTGATTAATATCTGTTTTAGTTGAATAATTAGTTTGAAATTCATTTTGTCTTTGGTTAATTTAGCAATTGGTAAGGTAATAAGTTCAGATGTAATTATAATCTGAAAAAAGAAGCATCATTTAAAATGGGATATGGAATATAATACAATTTTTTTACATTCGCAGCTTGCAAATTCTAATTTTTTATAAGTGATTTGTATAAATTATTGGATGGATGTAACACTTTATATATTAAAAATTAGATTTAATCAAAATTGTGCCGTTCTGTTTGATGACTTGTCTCCATCTCTCCGGTAGCTGTATAATCTGTTTCTAGCTAAATAACTGATTTAGCTGATGTTTTAAACCTTCCATGGAAGTAAAGTTTTTACTATCTAAGCTGTATTGAAGTAATCTAAATAAATGGTAATCGGGGGGTGTAAGGGGGGCGGGAGAGTATTTCGGATGGACCAAAACACCCTAATCAAGTTGTAAAAATGTATGTCGGTTAATAGGTTGGATTGTTCGCTTTGATCCACCACTTATAGGTTACACTAGCCACTTTTAGGTTACGTGTAACGTTCTCACCTTGCCGGGCTAACTTTTTATGTCAGGGCTGGGTACGTGAGTGAGAGCTTTATGCCGTGCACAGAAAAAACGTTGAAATGCAATTATATGTATATATTAAGTAATGCACCAATTATAATTAATTGTAAAAAAGAAATAAAAAAAAGGAAAAAATATGCTTAGCAATAACTACAAGGAAATCAAAAGTTGGGAGCCAGTGGGGCGAGTGCCAGCCACGATATGGAAATGCTTAGTCTCTATATACTTATCTACGGTACTACAGCTTTCAGGCATCGGATGTTCGGTTTGACTAATACGCCAACGGTAATGATGTAGTGATGTAATGATGGAATGCTGTAATGGTATAATGGTACAACAATTTACGTTCGATCATCACAACTGGTAGCGTACGGTATCAGTTCAGTATCCTTAGTGGTGTGTTGTAGTTGTGATGGAGATTGTAGTAAACCCTGTATAATATAACGACAGATGGAACCACAAAAGCGCCTTGAGACTCAGAAAACTCACAGGGGTTGTCAATACTAAGGGCTAGGAGAACACGCCACGTTGCTGATGATCGGCAGCCAGATTCGTAAATGCTGGGTTAATTCACAGAGGCAACGCGGGTCGTACCAAGCGGGACGGCGATACGAGAGCCTTTAGAAGGGAGACGGATAACAGAATCTGCACCATGAATGGCGTGTTTCCTGATACAGATAAGGAAGGTCACCACCCATACGAATGTAAGCAGAAAATCAGTGACGTCCGCCGGAGATCGGGATTGGACAAATAGGAAGGAGGATGAACGTACATATGTAATGGGGGTGAAAACCCAAACGTTACAGTATCCCCTTCCGGGTAAATAATAAGAAAGCGGAGAAGCAGGAAGACGTGATAACGTGAGGTGTTCTTCCTTTCAATACGATAACAAACAGAACAGAGACGGGAGATTGGGAAAGACAGCGGCCAACTGTCGATCGCTAACGCCCGCAACACGTTACTAGACAGCCATGCGGTAAGGCATCGTTCGTAAGGATTTGCACACTGGCCAATGAGCGCGTCCGGCCCGAAAAGGACTGCTGATAGGCAAGGTAAGGACCGTTGGACGAAAGTGGTAAGGCGATAGAGACAGGACACGGTGGTTCTCAATCTCAACCAGGCCTACCAGTCCAAACCATACACAGTATTTCTGTGTATTAATGGTCTGGTTTTCAGGTAACAGCTCATAATAAACGATTTCCAGTCTTATCAAATGCATAACATAACCCTCTTCGGATGTAAACTGGCTTTATCGATGGTTGAACAGACTGACACCATTATCTTCGCGTTTAACGTCTTCATTAACTTATTCTTAACATCCATACATGAACTTTGCTAATCATTTTAAGTTGATGTAATCACTTTGAGAATGTTGACTGGTTGATTCTAATGATTTGAAATCAACCAGTCAGCACTGTCGATGCATTTTTGATCTCTCGAGTTGTTCTATGCCGATTACTTTCACTTATCACCAATGTTTCTTTGCAATCAGTCTCGACCAGTCATCCAAAACTCGGTGCATCGTTAAAGTTAAAATTGTTTTTACAAAACTTTTTGAACCACTTACGGCATGTGGAATAGTCTACGGTACCTTCACCGTACACAGCACATATCTTCTTTTGCGTCTGTGAAACACTCTTGCATCTTTGGAAAAAAAAGAATATGTCGAAAATCCTCCTTATTTTTTGCCATCTATAATGCCTGACAAAATTTCAAAAACACAGTTTCTTTTCTAAATATTCGCTAAAATCCTTTCTGTCAATGAACATCAAAAATTTACAAGCGTGAAACAAATTTTTAAGTGAAAAATTTATTTTATTTTTCAACGGAATCACCTTTCAGTTCTATACACCTAGTCCAACGTTTTTCTATTTTTTTTATCCCCTCTAAAAAATACGATCATCTTTGGCGCAGAATTCTCTTGGAAAACCCACTATTTAAACTGTTCTTTGATCTCTGGTGTGCTGTGATGAGACCATGTTTCGTCAACAGTTATAAACCGATACCGAACATCATTTCGACTAGCGTTTTAACATCGCTAAATATTGTTTTGAAGTTGAGACACGTGTGTGTTTATTGTCAATTGTGAGCTATCGCTGCACTTATCTTGCGGACAGCTTATTCATATCCAAATGAGTTGTTAAACTATTTAATATTAGTTCAATTGAGATGCCCGCAGTCTCAACAATCTCACGCACTCTCCGATCGTTTATCACGATATCGTGGATATTTTCGATCATTTCTGAAGTGGTAGTAACCTCATTTGGATGACCCGGACTATCATCATCAAAAATGCTTGTACGGCCACATTTGAATTCAATTGTGCAATATTTTATGATTGATAACAAAGGTGCAGAGTCCCCATAAACTTTGCTGGGCGCCATTTAAATCAAACCATTTCTTTCTTAAAAAAAAAATATTTTATTACTGC
Source organism: Cosmopolites sordidus (assembly GCA_031761425.1). Taxonomy (NCBI): domain Eukaryota; kingdom Metazoa; phylum Arthropoda; class Insecta; order Coleoptera; family Curculionidae; genus Cosmopolites; species Cosmopolites sordidus. The sequence continues at coordinate 207,915 of JARFXV010000377.1, forward strand.
TCGATATTCAATTTTTTCCATTGTGGTAAAATTACAAAAGTTGTTCTCTTTAAATGTCTGCCATTTACAAACTAAACCACGCAGCAACTTGATAGTTCGATAGTATCGTTGTGAAAGATTATATTTACCAAGAATATCACTTTTTAAATACTAACAGCGTCATCTCTGACCTAGGCCAGGTACTTATCATACAGCCCTCGTATTTCGGTTTTATAATGCAGTGCCATCTATCGCCAAAAACGAGAGGTAATTTTGCTTTAACCCAATCCATCGAAATATTTTCAAAAATTATATGACCAATACATATGTGCCAGAATCCAGGATATTAATATAAAAAAAACAAAATAGAATGTAAATACACAATAATTTGATCAAATAAAAGGATTTAAAACCATGAAATATAGATGGTTTTGGCATGGACAGATAAAGAAAATTATCCGAACAAAAATGACAAGGAAAATATATAAAGAAATTATTGAATGATTATTAAAACGAAGAGAAAAATAAACGGCTTTTGAAAACAGGATAGAAATGAAATGTATGAACAATATTTTTTTTTTATTGGATGCCGTCTCCATCAACGGAGGTTGACGACTTTGTTTTCTTGATTCTCTATGCCAAGTCAGGCAAAATCGATCTTCAACTCTCATATTTGTCCAGTCCTTTGTATTCCTCAATCAGGAGTTTTTCTCTATTCCTATACTATTTTTTTCTGTCCTCTCTTCTCTGCGTCACAACTTAAAGATGTTTTACATATTTTATTGATTCTCAATAGCTTTCTTACTCGATTTATTCTGCCATGTACATCTTCGCAGTCCTGGATATTTTTAATATACGTTTGTATAATCAAAGTTCGAGGATTTTTTTTTGTTATTTGAGCCATGAGGATCCAAGTTTCGACGCCAAAAACAGTTGTGAGCAGAAGTAACACTCGTCAATTCAATTTTCACAAGAATTTCATTGTCATGGCTTAATTCAAAGTAGATGAATGCTCCTAGGTGTTGGCAGTTCTGAACTCTTTCTATTTGTAGTCTATTAACTGTTAACTGTGCATAGTCAGTTGAAATTTTGGAGATTATAATTATTAAGTTTTGTTTTATCAACATGTTTATCACCACACTTCCAATCCTTATTTCTTATTATACCAACCTTGTCTGCTTATCATCAGGATATCCGCATTAAAAATAATATATATATATATATATATATATATATATATATATATATATATATATATATATATATATATATATATATATATATATATGCTATACTAATTACTAATTCGGCCTTTATCCTTTATGCATGCGTTATTTGGGCCAACGTATCACATACTAATGCAAACAAAATACAGGTTCATCAAAACAGAATATTACGAATAGCTGTGAATGCCGAATGGTACGTAACCAACCGACAACTCGGTATACTAACAGTGGCAGAGTATATTAAAAAACGAATGATCATCTTTCATGAGAGGCTAGAGCAATCTCCCAACAAGGAACATTATTATCAACTAGGACGCAGAAACATATGTTACATATAAGACTGAACATGAAACTACCTCAAGACAACTTTTGTCATCATCAAATGGTATTACAACCATTTACATCAATTACAATCATTACATCAAATTACAATCATTACATCAATTAGAAATTCATGGTAATACCATTTGATGCCCAATTAACAAGAGGGCTAGACAACATTTGAAAGACAAAAAAGTGGACATTAAGATTCTGTACAAACCATATAATAAATTAAGAGAAGTTCAGGGTAATTGAAAGGATAAAGTAGAGCAACATGAAAAGTCGAGGATTTACGAAATTAGTTGTCAAGATTGTGATCGAAAGTATATTGGGCAAACAAAACGATCCATATTGACAATATATAAAGAACATATTGCCCACATTAGATATGAGAGAAATGAAAAATCTTGTGTTGCCCAATATGCAATCGAACACGACCATAGTATAAATATTAGTAATTTAAGACTAATTAAAAGTGGTAATAATAATATGGCTTTGGATGCATATGGAAGCATTCAAATAGAAAAATGTAAGAACATCATGAACCGAGATAAAGGGCCCAACTCGTTCAGTCAACTTTTTCAATTATTAATGTAGGGCTTAGTAAACTTCACGGTTCATGATTTTTACACGCTTCGTTAGGTAGGGTTTTTTTATATAAATAATACATAGTTTAGTTTTAGAAATAGATTAAATCATCTCCTGATGATGCTAACATGGTTAGCGAAACGTGTGTCGAGCAGTTCAAAAAAAGTGATTTGGTGTTTAGTAGTAAATCTCTTCAAGTTTAGTGTTTCACACTAAAGGTTCCAATAGAAGAATTGAAATACGTTTTAGGTTAACTTTATAACAACTCTTCTAAAAACAAATATCACGCGAAGCCACCTTAGCTCTACGCTGCATGGCGAGAACTCATAAACTAACCTCAACTCTGGGTCAAGCATTGAAGGTCACTTCAGTTACCGAAATGACAATGCTTATGCCATCTAGTGGATTTTCCTGGAACTAACTCAAGGACAGACTGACAATAAGGCAAATATACAGCAACCAATCCTTGTACAATAATTTTAGAACACTCATACTGAATTAAAAAAAAATATTTATTTATAAGTGTATGTGTCTAAAAAAGTAGAGCAGATAGAGAAAACCTGATTTTCATTTTTTTTTATATTTGATTTTAAAATTTTCGTATATGGATTTTTATTTAGATTATTTTTATTTTTTCATCTTTTAGCAAATATAGCTAGAATCAGTTCTAAAATCCTAGGCACATTTTTTTTCTGCCAGGCCTTTATTCAAGAACTAAATAATCAATTACCTTTTTAGGAGTTGTTTCTGGAACTTCTGTTGTGGTTGATTCGTCTTCAGTTGTCGTGGTTTCAATATCCTCATAAGCCATTTCGGATTCATCAATAGCTCTTTTCGATACATTTTTATTAGATGCTTCATACACTTCTTGCTGTTTAACTGTGACGACTTTAATGTCTGAGTCAGATATGTTGAGTTCATCATCCCAATTCAAAACAATTTTGTCAGTGTGAGCAGTGCAATTGATCTGTTAGTAGAAATGTATTGAGAATAAAAAGAGAAAATATTAATCTAAAATACATACTAAAATTTTTACTTGACCAGTGAATGTAAAGTTGTTTGGTGTCGGTTCGTCTAAGATGGGATACAATTTAAGACGATAATGAATTGGACGGAGGTCTGTAGGTAGTCGAAGATCTTCTTTTGGTGTTTGTTCGTTAATGGTCTCATTAAGAAGTTGTTCTATATCATTGCTAACTTCTCTCTGTAACTTAAAATAAAAATGATTATTGTTAAATTCTTATGATTATGAGAATGTGTTAATCCAAAGGCAATTGAAAAATATTTTTCTGCTATATTTGTCTTATAAATTAAAATATTGGGATTATGTTAATTCGATAGGGAATATACAAGAGTGGTCTGATAATATGCCCCCCATGACTTAATTTTTGAAAGTTTATTCCTACGAAGGTCGTTTGAAAAGTTCTCGGCATGACATATATAACGCAAAGTTGATTAAATAATCAGTAGGCGATAGAGGAACACAAACAGGTTTTGACATTAACTGAAAATGGATAAAACTAAAGCATGTAATGAATTAATTCTTAAAGTTTGAGCTCATGTGTTTATTGATTCATTGAACATGATAAACGCTAGGGAATCCCCAAAAATCCCTACAACCGATAAAGTCACCACAAAAATCCACCAAAACTAAGAGAACTTGTTGATATTGTCAACATCTCGACAGATCTTGTCACACAATGTTTTGGGCATGAAAAAGCTTTCCCCTAAATGTGTGCTGGGTTTGTTAATAATCAATCAAAGACGCTTTCAAATATACCCTTATTTAAAAGCAACTCTCTTGAGTTTTCTCAATATTCTATAACAGTAGATCATAGGTTCCTTAGGAGAGGGGGGGACACTAACGCCCCCTAGTCGGCGCTATGCCTCCCCTCCAGTGGGCGCTGTAGCCTTCAATGGGGGCGGTAGCGGGTCCGTAGACTAATGGGGTACCTTATGACAGTCAAGGGATGCACCCGGGGCGTACATATCTATTAAGGAAATTAATATAATAAAATACTTTGAAAATATCTGCTGTTTTTATATATGTATACCTAATTCGGTTTAGTATTATCAGTGACAAGTATTTCCAAGTTGGTACGTAAAGACATATTTCTCGAATCAAGCATGTTTCGATAAAAATATTGGTCCTTGTAATGACTTATTTACAGAGTAAGTGCACTGGCATAGCAAACAAGCAAAGGCATACACGTTATTGCCAGTACAGAATCAAATTTATAAATGTAGGGATACCTTTAGAAATGTGTTATTATTTTTGTATGCTTTTTCGTTAATCCATATTCGTGAGTGATAATGATTAGTGAGTGATAAGTCATTGTAGTCATTATTTTAATAAATCTCTACAAAACTGCTGACAAGTTAATTTATTGAATGGTAAATTTTGTATTTCAAAATCTAAGAAGAAATGCCAGTTTACGCATTCTTCTATGAATCAATCATTACCTATGTCTTTAATTTGCTAAAAAGTTTTTTCAGATAAAGCCATGAAACCTTCTAAAGATTACAATCCCTTGCTATTGCACACACAAGACCATTAGCTCTCAAAATATATTTGTCTGAATCATTTTTCAATGTATTTGACTCAGTCAGAGTTTGACTCAAACAAAGACGAAAAACTGCGCGGAAACCTGATTATATCCAAACATGACATGGCTTATTTGACAGACCTGTTTAAAATATTTAATGAAGTCAATTTACAATTGCAAGGCGATGAGTTGAATTTAATTAAAACAAAAAACCTCAAAGCTGTGTGGGATTTTTTTTTCTATTCAAATGAAATCTAAGTAGAGGTGAATACAGCCACTTTCCCATATTATCAGTCTTTGCAAAACAGGAAGATCTTCTTACTTACTGCCAACACTTTCGTTCTTTATGCTGGTTTTACGGAGCCATTCCAGAATATCTTAAACATGAATGTACCGAGTTCAGTTTTAGACCCTTTCGCAAATGCGGATATAGCAGAATCAACAAACTCATAGAACTCACAACTAACGAAGAACTAGAAGTAAAATTCAGAAATGGATACCAAGATTTCTTGCTTCAAAAATCAATACCAGTTTTCTACCCTGGATTGTGGGTAATAGTGCAGACATTTTAAATTGAATTTCGTTCATCGTATTTGGCTGAGTGTGGATTCAGTGAAGTAGCTAATTTACTAAACTTGAAGAGATTTCCACTAAACACCAAAACATATGCATCCAAAGCCCTAACACTTTTAATTAGTCTTAAATTACCAATATCTATACTGTGGTCATGTTCGATTGCATGTTGGGCAACACATGATTTTTCATTTCTTCCATATCTAATGTGGGCCATATGTTCTTTATATCCTGTCAATATGGATCTTTTTGTTTGCCCAATATACCTTCGATCACAGTCTTGACAACTAATTTCGTAAATCCCCGACTTTTCATGCTGCTCTACTTTATCCTTTGGATTACCCAGAACTTCTCTTAATTTATTATATGGTTTATATATAATCTTGATGTCCACTTTTTTTAAAATTTGGTCTAGTTCTCTTGTCAACTGGGCATCAAATGGTATTACCATGAATTTCTTTGTGTTCTGATCCTTTTGAAAAGTCGAAGATTCTTTCAATCATTTTTTGAACTTATTTTTTCTAATTAGTTTATCTACAGTGTTCTTATTATAACCATTCACTTCAGATACCTCCCTAATTAATTTTAATTCTTTGTTATAATTATCTTTATTTAAAGGAAAATTAATTAATCTATTTACCATAAAATTTAAATTAACCATCTTATTTTGGAAGCTATAATTTGAATCGTCAGGAATGTATCTCGAAGTGGTGGTGGTTTTTCTGAAAATATCAAAATCTAACCTATTTTTATTATTTCTACTGACTAACACATTCAGAAATGGATGTTGTTTTCTAGTTCATGCGTGAATATTATATTGTTTCCCAGTGTCCCGATTCCATATACCTTGAAATTAGTAATTTACTCGATATTAGTAATTTAAGACTAATTAAAAGTGTTAATAATAATAGGGCTTTGGATGCATATGAAAGCATTCAAATAGAAAAATGTAAGAAAATCATGAACCGAGATAAAGGACCGATTCCTTTCAGTCAACTTTTTCAATTATTAATGTAAGGCTTAGTACACTTCACGGTTCATGATTTTTACACGCTTCGTTAGGTATGGTTTTTATATAAATAGAACATAGTCTAGTTTTAGAATTAGATTAAATTATCTCCTGATGATACTAACATGGTTAGCGAAACGTGCGTCGAGCACTTCAAAAAAGTGTTTTGGCCTTTAGTGGTAAATCTCTTCAAGTTTAGTGTTTCACATCAAAGGTTCCAATAGAAGAATTGAGCTAATTTACTGTCTAAGAAAAGGAACATACTGCACATGGTGATTTGCGACTAATATTACCGAAATTGGAACCCGATATTAGCAAACTATTAAAATTCTACCAGCTTGAACCAACTCATTCATTTTTTATGTCTTATAGATTTTATGCTTATTTTTTAATTTTTAATAAATAATTCTTTACTACATTTGATGGTATTTTTAATAAATTTATACTTTGTGATTTTTAATTGAGATAAATAAATAAAATAGGTATAGGTAATGTGCAACAATATTTTCATATTTGATATAATTATCAATTATGGAAGAAGGGAGTGGTTGTCCAGAAAAGGTTGGAAACCCCTGTATAAAACAATGCTCAAAACATTGATCTATAATTAAGAATCAGAGATGAAGCATCAGTTTAAACAACAGGTGAGAGCAGGTGAAAATGCGTGAATGGTAGCGAAAATGGTCTATCTGCAGAAAAATGGATAGCTATGATTTTCTAAAATTCTCGGAGTATGGTCGTGATAAACCTGACAAAAGGCAGAACCATCACCGGAGAGTATTTCGTTTCGCTACTGGATGAATCGAAGGATTCTATTCAGGTTCCTATTTGGTAAAAAAAAGTTAGAGCTATTACTTGAGGTAGCAGTCTAAAAAAGGCAAGCTTAAATTTTCGTGAAACAACAAAAATATTAAGCATTGTTCCTTTTACTATTATGAGTAAATGAATCTTTCATCAACATTGACTTTATGTTGACTGCATAGGGTTTATCAAAGAGTATAGTTTTTAGAACATAATAGCAGAGCTTGTGCGAAAGTGGCACTAGAGTTGTTCACTAAATCCCCACATTTATCACCGATAGAACATGAATAGGGTAGCATTGAATTTGTGAGCGATTACGTCGGCCACCAGCAACTTTAAATGAACCTGAATGCTTGTAACGCACGTAGATATAAGTTACCACAAGAAGACATAGATCAACTAATTAGGTCCATGTCTAGATGGATTATATATTGTTATAATAACCCTGTGGAGCAAGTCATTACTGATTTTTTTGTATCAAATGTGAGCAAAATTTATTGAATATTTTATTACATACTACGGTTATGGTATGTCCACACTTATTCAACTTTTCAACTTAACATGCGTTTTAACAACGTGCCTTTCAACTGAAGTTATTGTATGCGTTAGCGCATGTATCTTAGCGTAGGGTAAGGCGCATGCCTCCTACTTGTTCACATGTTTGCGTCAGTTTCATTCAACATTTCTGGTGAGTTTAGTAGTGACGCATGTTTAAAAACATAAAAAAATATTTTATTTTGTAAGTACCTACTGTCAACTGGGTCATTTCAGTTTTATGTATACATTAGACATTGTCAGGTTAGCTGGTATAAGTGCACGGAAAATAAGGAAAAAATACAGAAAATCTGTATGGATAGAATAATATTTAGACTAATTACTACAATTTACTACAAGAAAATATATACTAAAAAAATTATTCCTTACACCTCAATTTACAATTTTATTACTTTTTATTTTATTTAACCTAAAAGTCTTATAAGTGTATGACTGACAGTTTACATTTTAGCATGGTGGTATTTCATGAATTTTTCTATTGGTACTTTCTTTTCTATTATGATATAGTTAAGTAGTGACAAACATTCTTCCTTTGCTATTTCACCTATATATTTCAGTATTTCTGTTGTGCTGTACTTACAAAATTATATATTTATTTTTTTGAAATGAAATGTGAAATGTTTTTGTTTAAATAACGCACGATCCTTACGGAGTTTCGAAAAATGTATTAATGAAACTTTATAGGAAATGGAATGGTCTACAAAAACGGTTGAATAATATTTTTCGATTAAATTGATTGTTTCGTCGAAAAATTGAAAAAATGTAAAAATTTATTATGTATTCAAATTTAGCCTCGAATAACTTTTGAAAAAGTAAATTTATCGAAAATGTATAGGGGACCTTTTTTGAAGAACATTCCTACAAAAATATGAATTTCCTACAAAAATATGTAATAGCCTTCCCAGAGTAATTTTCCGCGGAAGAGCTATACAATTCCAAAAAGAAAAAAACATTTCTATGTTATTTAAATGGGAAATTGAACTTTGCGATTCAGCACCTCTTAATATTAATATTAAGAGCTCTAACTGTCACAATATTTTTTTCGTCATTTCTAACAATATTTTCGATACCTTTAAAAAAAAGTTGATTTTTTTTAAACAGTCTAATATATATATATATATATATATATATATATATATATATATATATATATATATATATATATATATATATATGCATGTTTTTATGTTTATAACATTACTAAATAAAAATGCATATATTTTGTGTGACTTGAACAAAATAGTCTATCTTATGTAAAGTTTGATCTAAAAACAGAAAATGACTGCAGATTTTTTCTATCGTTCATAATTTTTTAACTAGAAAGTATTGTTGCATTGTAATAAGTTATAATAAGAATGTTGTTGATGATTTACGATGGTATTTTGTTTCTTGGGATTCCCTTATTAATGCCTAACAACAATCAGTAAGTAAACTGTCTTAAAATTTGTTTTGGAAATAAAGTCTACGTCACCCTGAAGGAGATTCTATTCGTTTAACCTGGAGGCAAGACATTCTAACTGTGATTTTGATAGTTTTAAATCTCGAACTAAATTACTAAGGCCAGGCTGTGAAAATAGATACGGTTTTGTTTAAAATCCTGGAACTGGAAAGGATCGGGTTCGATTTCCTGTAGAACTTCTGTATGATCCCTTGAAGAGTCAGTATATACAGGTTCTTCTGAAAATGAGAGTTCAATATTCTAAGGCTTTTAGAATTTCATCACGATGTTCGATGGGTCGTAAAGGTGATTGTAAGTACAATGCTTAGTATGCTTAGACTTTGATCCAATACCTAGTCAGACAAAATAGCAATCTGCGACGTGGTCTTTCGATTTTCTTCACATTATTAGCACTTAGCATATATATATATATATATATATATATATATATATATATATATATATATATATATATATATATATATATATATATATATATATATATATATATATAATGCAATAACTTGTCTTGGTCTAAACTGGAAATCTAATTTCGTTTTTCTGATTTAAAGGTGAGTTCTCCGTACACATAATAAAATCTGATGACACTATTTACGCATTTCTTAGGCAATAAATTTAAATTTAATTATAATCTCTCTCTCGGCATAAAAAATATATAATACAGTTAGCCTTCGCTTTACGCCACGCCGGCTCAATTTACGCCGATTCACAATAACGCTGCTGTGCGCGATTCGCCCTTTCGCCGTGTACCCCGAGTCACCCTACGCTAGACTGATTTTTGTCTTAGTGTTAAAGTATTTACTGAGTCGCGACGTTGTATATTCGCTAAAACAAAGATTTTCATTGAATGTATTTATTTTTCTGTTTAATATTGTTGGGTTTGTAGACATTTATTTTAAATTAATATTAATATAAATAAAAATATTAAAATACTAAATGTTTAGGTATCCACGTGCACAAGACTAAAGGAGTGATATTAAGTCAGATAAAAGTGCACCAGAGTTATCTAAACATGTTAAGAAGGCACGGCAATCTATCTCTCTAGAAGCAAAAATGGAAGTTATTCGACGAATGGAAAATGGACAAACACGTTCTAATGGTTGTAGATTGTAAGATTGTAGTTGTAGATTGTAAAATTAAACACTCAGCCCAACAGTTTACGATAGTAAACGTAAAAATGTGAGTTACAGCAGAGCTAAAAAAAGAGAGCTTTTTGAAAAAATTAAAAAATGGTTATGGGGTGGATGATGTTAATAAAAAAAAATATTCCCTTAATTCAAACTGCTATAATTGAAAAAGCAAAATCAATTTTTGATAACTTTAAGGAGAGAGATGGAGGCGCAGAAATTTTTTTGGGAAGTAAGGGTTGGTTTATAAAACTTCAATCCTAAGATAACTGTCGAAGTGTAAAATTATGTGGTGAAGCAGCAAGTGCAGATATTGCGGCGGCTGCTTTTCCTAAGAAATTTCAGGGTTATGTTGAATAAGGCAACTATTCTCTAGAGCTAATCTTCAACGTTGATGAGATTGGGCTTGATTGGATAAAGTTACCAGCACGAACTTCTATTTCTCGTGACGAGCGTTCCGCTCCAGGTTTTAAAGTCGCGAAAAATAGATTAACTCTTTTGTTGGGAGCCAATGTTTCAGGAATATTGAAATTTAACCTGATGTTAGTGTATCATTCACAGACATCACGTGCTTTAAAACATCTAAATAAAGACATGTTGTCAGTTTACTGGAAATGGAACAAAATGACACTAGATGTTTTCACAGATTGGTACACTTATTATTTTTGCCCTACTGTGCTTCGGTTTTGTGAAGAAAATAAATTACCACCCAAGGCACTTGTTCTCTTGGATTGCAACCTTCAAAGCTTATTATCTCCATATAAATTCATCGAAATAATGAGAGTTTTACACACTTCAGATAAAACAGTTAACAACTATTGGCGGTTTTTCAATATTTTGAAAGGCATTAAAAATATCAAGTCGGCTTAGATGGAGTTTGGCGTAAACTTCTGCCAGCATTAATTTACAATTTTGAAGAAGTAACACATCAGAAGATTTTAATTGAAGACATTAGCAGACTTACGCGTAATGTGGAATTGGAAGATGTTACAGCAGAAGATGTAACGAGACATTTTAGAAGCCCATGATCAACCACTCTCGAATAGAACTTAAAATAATTATACAAATAATTAGATCGTGAACAGTCAAAGAAGGAAGAAAACGAAGAATAAATTCCAAAAGCTATGAAAACGGCCGTCTAAGTCTAAGTTTATCCTTTCAACTATGTCCAGTTTGACAGCTGAACTTTGTGAGTTAGCCAACGATTGAGAGCGAAGTGCAAATGTAAAAAGGAGCATCATCGCATCCATGTGACCATATTCTGAAATTCTTAATGAAAGAAAACAAAAATATTAATAATTAAAGATAGATACTTTTTTTCGAAACATGTAAGAGATCCGAAACTTTGAAATTACATTTGTTTTTTTTAAGATTTTTTTTAATAAAAACATTTCACTTTATTATAATCCCTAATGAATTATATATATATATATATATATATATATATATATATATATATATATATATATATATGTATATGAATCTAGTAATTTTAACATTACCGACGGGGAATATATATATTGGGAAAGGCCTCCGCGGTCGGTAATGTTCAAATTACTGGGTTCTCGGATAGAATCGTGTTTTAGATTTATAAAATCCCGACATTTCGGCTTCCACTTTGAAATCATTATTTTGCCTACTTCCCAGGGTTCACAACTAGAAAAAGCTCACAATCTTTTGTTAAAACATTATTGTTAAATAGGAGTTGTTAAAACATCTTTTGTCAATATGGTGGTATTTCTTTCCAGAAAATTTACAACAAAGTATAGTAGAGAATACAAATAAACACATCGAGGCTGCTCAAGACCGATATTCTCGAGAACGTGATGCCAAAACAACTGACATAGTTGAAATTTAAACATTGTTTGGATTCTTATATTTGGCTGGTATAATGAAAAGCAATCACCTGAACACTGAATATCTTTGGAGTGTAAATGGCACTAGTATCGAGATATTTTGGCTTACTATGTCTCTAGAAAGATTTCAATTCTTACTGTGATATTTGCGGTTTGACGATTTTGAAACTCGTGAGGCTAGAAAGTCTGTTGATAGATTGGCAGCGATTTGAGATATTTTTGAGATCTTTGAAGAAAAAATATAAAACTGCATCTACACCTTTTCATTACGTAACAGTTGACGAAAAATTAGTATTCAGGAGTAGATGTATTTTGCGTCAATACATGCCCAATAAACTGAACAAATACGGAATACAAATTTATACTCTTTGTCACCCCAAAGTTTTTTCCAGTTGTAACTTGGAAGTATATGTTGGCAAATAGCTCGCGGGTCATTGGGAGGTAAATAATTCTCCAGATGCTATTATGGAAACGATGCGTGAACCCATAACAGGAAGTGGAAGGAACGTAACTAGTAATAACTGGTTTAGCAGTTTTCAGTTAATAGAAAACCTAAAGAAAAATTTACCTGCCCAGTAGATCAGCCTGAAAATTCGTCAATGTTTGCCTTTCAGGAGACTTGCACTATCTTATCTTATATTTCAAAAAAAGGTAAAAATGTTTTGCTTATGTTTAGTTTATACTATGATGACACTATCGATAGTGAAACAAATAGGCCAGACATAATAGGTACTTACAATCAAACTAAAGTAGTAGATACGGTGGACAAACTTTGCGCTGCTTATAATTGTACCCGTGCCACTCGAAGGTGGCGAATGGTAATCTTTTACTCAATGTTAAACGTTGTAAATATAAATTCTCTAGTTGTTTACGAGGCGAATGTATATAAAAAAATATGGAGAGAATTTTTGTGGAAACTATCTTTTGAATTAATACGTGATTACATAGGGATTCGCTCTACTATATCGGATACACCAAGATCGATTAAACTAAGAATTAGAGAGATTGTTGAACTAGAAGTTACGGAGCAGTCTCGGGAACCTCCATGTGTGACAGGAAAAAAAATTGCCATACCTGATATTTTTGCAAAATATATCACACATGTACGTATTAGAAGTTTTGCATGTTATTTTCAAAAACATTGTAATGAATATATTTTAATGTTCTTAAATAGGTACGTAATACAATAATTTAAGTTTAGTAGGTGTTTTTTTATTATAAGATTGTCTATCTTAATCATTACGTAGCAAAATTACATCGTTTGTTAATGGCGGATTAGGAGTCCGCAGCAATCACTGATGTTCCAAAACGTAGCGCGACTACTGGAAGGATTAGATTGATCTCATAAAAAACCAAAGATTTTTGTGAATTGGTAAAGAATCTTTCATAGTAAAAAATGCTACTTGATTTGGGAAGGTATGTAAAGGTTCTGATGATAATTTAATATACCTATTTTGTAAGCAGTGTGAAGATTTTTTGAACAAATAGAAAGCCCCACAAGAGCCTGTTCTACCAATTAACACTTTTAAAAAATATATTTAAATCGTTTAAATCTTCATTATGTAAACATTTATTTTTACTATAGCGACTTTGGTCGCGGTATTGTCACAAACAATACTATTAAAATCGTCCGAAACAAATCACTTTACATTGTCGAATATCGATGATGATGATTCTACCTTTTGAAAACCTTCTGAATTGTATAATTTACATACTGAAATTTACAATCGTATATACTTTACATAAAAAAAAACTAATTAATGCTGTGAAGGTTTTCAATGCGACTCGTTTTTAGGTCAAAACTCAAATCGCAGATGAATGACGGTTTTTTTTAAATTCATTCCGCTACGAGAAAAAATTGCTTCTAATTATAAATTTCTACTGGTTATGATAAATATGAGGCTCACTGAAGCGATTGAGATCTTTGGACGTTGTAGTTTTGTTGTTTAGCAAATGTTTCCAGTGCGGTTCAGTTCAGGGCTAAATTCAATTAGCCAAACATCCTTTCCGTTGAAATACGCTAATAATATTTTTATTTTAATTATTTTTGTGTTTTTTTTACTGTAAAAAATAGAAAAATGTTATTAATATTACGATATTTTTTGGCGCACATTAATTATCACCGATGCATAAAAAACATAGCATTGACATTTTAAGGTTGTTTTATTTAACATAAAACTTGATGTTCTATATTTAATTATAAGTTAATAATTTTTTTTGGTGCCGAAAGGCTCAGTGAAAGTAAAGTGTTTGGGTTAGAGGCGCATCAGCAACTAGCGACTGGACCTACAGCGTACTATTTACTATTTACGTACGTACTATTTAGCGACTGGACCTACAGCTTAACGTGGGTTCCGAACCACGGTCATCAGCTTCCGACAAACCCAGGCCAGCACTCCCCTCGGGCTATAAACCCTTGGTTATGTGCCTACCCATAAGTCTATCAGGAAACCTACCGACTGGCGAGTGACCAACGTAGAACACTTCTCAGAAGGCATCCGGCCTTACCCAGCCTTTAACTGGCGTGACTGAGGGGTAATTCGTAGTCGGATTTTACACTCTTGCCTAGAAACAATCACAAACATTTAGGAAAGATAAACGGATAGAAGAAGGAAAAATAACCATCTGAGCGCTGGAATCGAACCAGCTATCGCTCCAGTGCGGATTCGGCAAAGCAGGCGCTCTTACCGCCGCACCAACGCGACCAGTGGCTCAATGAGGTAAGAATTAAATTACTTTGGGTAAGAAATCTTAAAAAAATCGTTTTACCGATTGAGGGATACACACTCATATATTGCATATATATATATATATATATATATATATATATATATATATATATATATATATATATATATATATATATATATATATATATATATATATACGGGTTGCTGTGGCCGGGTCTGCTAGTTATACGTTGAATTTATATGTTGAATTATATTGTAGTAAACTATTAAATACAGTGAAATCATTATTTACTCATAAAGATGAAAACGTTATAGCCGATGTAAAAACCCATGGGATTGAGATTTGAACATTAGGTCATAATTTGAAAGCGATTGATAAAAATTTTCGTAAAGTTGATATTAAGCACAAATCAACATAGAATTTTATATTTTATTTATTTCAAATTCAAGTATATTTTGTAATAAATGAGGAATTTACAAAGTTCTTAGTTGATAACATATAACAATTACATTATAAATGAACATAAGCATATAACATTATAAATGAGGTAGATAGCGTAGATTATTCATTATTTTTAATAATTATATTTATCAATATTGAATTATAAAAATTTTCAGTTTCAATTTAATTCAGCCCTAATTGGTGCACAATATTCTTGGTTAACCTTTCTCTTGCTAACACAAATAGATTCGATGGTTTTCCCACACGTGACCATGCAACATATAGTTGTCCATGGGAAAAACATGGATTTTCCAAGTCTAAGCCGCAAATGGACATTGTTTGGCCTTGAGACTTATTAATGGTCATGGCGAAAGCTAAACGAATTGGAAACTGAAGCGTTTTGACTGGTATCCCAGATTCTGACGGTATCATTAGAATACGTGGCCACAGGACCACTTCTCCTTTAAACTTTCGAGTCAAAATGGTTGCTTCAAGAATATTTCCGGTGATCTTTTTGATGACCAAACGTGTACCGTTACATAATCGAGGTGGATTCAAATTACGCAGAAGAATAATAGGTGAACCAATCTTCAACTGAAAATTATGTGGTGGCATTCCGGGCATATCCAGAGAATTTAAAAATTTACACTTTCGTTTTCATCAACAACAGTGTCGATTGATTTAAAAGACATCAGATTACTTGGAAACAACTGTTGTATCTGGAAGTTAATTTCGTCAACATCAACTTTTTTGGCTGCCGAAATAGCCGGATTACTGAGCCAGTTATGAGCCAAGTGATTATTTTGTATATCCGGCAATATACTCTCAATTAATTCATTGTTTTTGTCTGAACAACAGTGCAGACACTGTCTGGTAATTTAATGCACTGTGTATTTGGTTGCAGTTCTATTCTATCGTTTCCAATTTATATCTAGCAATTGTTCGGAAAATATTTGTGCCGATGGATCATTTTGCAATCGTACGCGAATGTTTATGGTCAATCGAAGTGTTTCGATACTTCGTCATAGGAACGATTGTTTTAAATATGCGTTAATCTCATCGGCGAAAGTTGAGCGAGGAATAACTGGTAAGGTCTGTCGGAAATCACCAGACAGTAGTAGGACAGCACCACCGCAAAATTTATCGTTGCCGTTCAAATTTTGCATAGTTCTGTGCAATGCTTCGAGTTAATGTTTATGAGTGCACTCATCCCAGATGATGATTAAACTTTTTCGCAACATTTCTTCTATTCCGCTATTTTTTATGTTACATATTGCTTTGGTTTGTTATGAAAGTAAAACGGTTTGTGGTATTACCCTGAGTTCCTGTTCGAGCTTTATCTGTATATGACAAGGTCTAAAAAACCTTATTACATCAAAACCAGAAGATTTTTTCGATCTGGGATTCGACACTTAAGTAATATTTTTGAAGTAATATCCCACACGGAAGTATTCAGCGGTGAGAAAAATATGTAAAATAAACGATGAAGGATTAATTTCAATTCATGGAGTTAAAAGTGTTTTAAAATTCAAAGAACACACCGGCCTCGAAGATTAGCCGCGTTTGGTTTGATCAGTTACGGTAGATTTTGAAAGAATTCTGCCTGAAGCTAATCTGTCAAGTAGCACTCATTTATTATTTGTTGGCCTCATTATTTGGCAAGGTTAATAGTCGTTGTTTTAAACAAAACGCGAAAAAAGCAAAACATATTTTTCCATAGCATTCCTGCACTAAACAGTAAACTGCTATGCAGATGCATCTAAAAACTCTCAATCTCAGATGAATGACGGTTTTCTGTAGATTTATTCTGTTACGAAAAAAAAATGCTTCTAATTGTAAATCTGTACTGGTTATGATAAATATGGGGTCTTACTGAAGGGATTGAGATATTTGGAGTTTGTGAGACCTTCCATAATACATATATAATTTTTTCGGTCATGGACACAATCACGAGGGTTGTTCGAAATGTTTTCGACCCCACACGACATGACGCAAGTTTGACCAAATGAGTATGATATTTGTCAAGTACTTAGATGTAGTCAAGAAGTTTCAGATGTTTTTTATTTGGTTGCCTGTTTACGGTAACCGAGTAAAGCAAGCAAGTTTTAACATTTTTTTTTAATGGCTAAAATTAAAATGTAAGCTGTTATAAAGTACTTTATTTTAAAAGAATTAACAACGACGAATGAAAAAAAAAGTTAGATTTTTCTCCTTCCGCTTCGACGGTAAATACTGATCGTTCATTAAGGGTGTATTTGCATTTGGTGGGAAGGGATTCATACACTTTGAGATTTTTCTATGCAACATTTTGAAAAATTGTCGAAGTCACCAATCTTCTAATACACGACGCTATTATCATTACATCATCTATCAGATCAAAGTCTCAACGCGATGCAGTAATTCAACACTACCTGATGTTCACATAAACATATTTGCTAACCAAAAGTCCAACGAGTTTGATCTTCCGCGACACGTTTGGAAGCTTGCCAATAGAATAAGAACTGGGTATGGTAGATCCGTCGACCTAATGTACAAGTGGGGTAAGCTGCCTTTAGCTCAATGTGATAGTGGAGATCCACTTTAAACCGTTTCCCATATAGCCTTTGAATGTACACACAGGGCATTCGCGGGAACCAAGACGAATTTCTTACTTTGTCTCCTTCTGTAATAGCTCGAGAACCTGGATGTAGCACTGCGCTATTTATTTACTAATTGTGTACACTAGTTTGTTTGTATTTTATGTATACATTTCATTTTTGTTAATTTCGAGTCATAGTTGTACTCTGATTGTTTTAATGTCACTACTTGTTATGTGCATATGAAATGCCATATGATAAATAAGTAAATAGGCTTAATAAGTATTTACATAAATTATTTGCGTTTCGCTTTTTTTTTAAATCTTCACGAACTTTCCGGACAACTCAGTATTATATTTGGAACCTATTTGGGAAAAACTGTGGGTTTAATTTTTGTTTAATTCAAAATTAATAATAACTTTTTGCTTCTTTCACTTTATATTTTGATTGATCGATACATAGTAATACAAATATCGATACATAGTAATACAAATATCCGTAAATCTGTTAAACAGATAATATGATATTCATTTGCATGCAAAATGTTGTAGAACAAAAACAATGAATATAATAATTTTCGCATTATTTGTATTATTATTTTCCCGCGCCATAAATTAAACGATTATTGGTATAAACGTGAAGGTTGTGAAAATTATATTGAATGCATATGTTTATATTACAACTATACTATAACCTTGCTGAATATTATACTCATATGTATATTTTATGTTTTTTTAGCTATTTTAATACTAATATATGTGAGTTTTATTGACATTTTATATGAGGTCAATCTACAAATTCAGTGTATTTATGATTTAAATAAAACCACAAAACTTTGCAACATAATATTTCGTTGAAACTTATAATATATTCGTCATTATTATTCGCAATGTTCTCCTTTCTTAATAGTAATTTATCTTATCTACGTTTATCAAGTTCTGATGATGTTAACTTGGTCATGAAAAAACGCGTCGAGTGAAATCAATGCGATTGGGTTGTGAGTGGAAAAAAAGGTTTTAAATAAAAGAACTGTGATTTCTATTCAAATTTCCACTATATTCGAAAATAGTATGACAATTGCCAGGGCACAGAGTGCGGGAAGGTATTGACAATGTCTTATGCTTGACCACTTGGTGATCTGTAGAAATCGGGAACAGAATTTTTGTAGAAAATGAGAAATGAAAATGATAACAATTTCGAACAATGATGTTCTATCAAGTTTTGTTTCAGACTTGGGCACAATGTGACGGAAGCTTTTGCAAAATTTTAACTTGCTTAAGAAAACAGTGATTCGGTAAGGCCCAGATTTTCAGATATTTGATTGTATTTTCAGAAGGCCGAGATTCGATTGAAGATGAACTTCACCGCGAAATGCCTTTAACAGCAAGAAATCATCTCCTGATGATGCTAACATGGTTAGCTAAACGTGAGTCAAGAAGTTAAAAAAGTGATTTGGAAAAAAAAAGATCTACAATAGCTACACGGTTAGCGGAACTAAATCTTTATCGTAAGTACACTACTAAAATTAGGATTGAGCAGATATTTGGTTTCTTAAGTCATGCCAGACTAATAAAATATTTCCCAATTTTATTAAAGTTAATATTTCAAAATCGTCCAAAATATGTGACAAAATAACTAATTTTGTTTATTATATACATTTTATATCTCAATTCATTTCTTTTTACATAGGAACAATTTTTTTCTAAAAACATTATTGTAACAAAAATTATATTTAAATTTTTAACTAACTATATATCAGAATTAATGCGTTTGTTTTAAATAAATATTAGTCACTACTTTCGGCTTACAAAAGTAATAAACAAGTTTTTACGATAAAGAAAAACGATACATCGCAATTTTTAATTTAAAAATGATCGTGTTGTTCAACAGTCGTATTGTAATAAAAGTTATTATTAAAAATGATAACCACGGATAATTTTTCTTTTAAATCTAGGTCTAGTCAAATTAATATTAACTATCTACATTTACTATATTTATAACTTGTTATTTTTTTGCAGCAGTTTGGAGACAGATAATTTTTATAATTATATAAAAAAAATGTTGGAATTAAAAGCAAACATAGATAAACATATTAAAATATATCATTATCAGGGAATAAACAGGAATCAAATACACAATTGAATACATAAGTAAACAAAATTGGAGCTAGACCGGACACATAGTGAGAACAACATTCGATAGATGTCGAAGAGGGATATTGAGTTGGGACCTAGAGAAGAAGGAACTGGTGTAGAAGGACCATCTGTATGATG
Source organism: Cosmopolites sordidus (assembly GCA_031761425.1). Lineage (NCBI taxonomy): Eukaryota > Metazoa > Arthropoda > Insecta > Coleoptera > Curculionidae > Cosmopolites > Cosmopolites sordidus. The sequence continues at coordinate 227,936 of JARFXV010000377.1, forward strand.
AGTAGATGATATAAGAAAAGTGACAAGAAAGTAATGTGACCATGAAGCTTAAGACGTGGAAGAAATAAGGGGAGGTTTATATCTGACGGTAGACGGAAGGATATTGAGGAAGATGACTTTGGTTGCTAATAATGATGCTTTCCGCCCTTATCCTAAGATGTAATAATATCAGGCCTAATATTATTGAGAGAATATTTTAAGTATATACAAAGCCGTGCCATTTATTAAAAAACTATGGTATAACAAAAGTATTTGCGTTTTTGAGGTACTTACTGGGATGTTTCACAGCTCTTTAGCACTATTTCTAGGCCTATTAACAGTAGTTTGGAATACTTTTAATTCATATGAAAGTTTCCTAGTGCTTGTTCTAGTATCTGCAGCCACAGCTGCTCTTAAAACGTCGGTATTCAGATATGATCTTCTCTTATCTTCAATACTCATTTTTCCGGTGAACGAGAGTCGAGTGGTGCAGATTAATGCGGCATCAGTTATCTCTGCTTGGCAAATTTCACGAAGTGCCAGTCGCTTTAAAGCGTTTTTTAAAATAATGTTTTAAAACTGTCTTAATTTTGCCACTTATTTCACTCATTTTAACGTTTTTGTTAAAAATCTTCGACTGAACGACTTATTGACGCATACCTGGAAATGTTTACATTTTCTTTAAATATCATGTTTTTTAACTTGATTCAATCCTATGCATTTTTCGTTCTTGCTAATGTCAATTTAAATATTTACAGTGACGCAAAACAAGATTTCCTATGTTAAATTAAAATATCCTATTTTTGGTTTAACATTTTTTTTGGTTTATATTTCAGAATAAGCTGAACAGTTTTAAAAATTGGGTAATATTCAAGTGCACAATAAATAAAATTGTTACAATTTACTTTGTAGCATGGTCCATATTGATAATTACTGATTGATATCTTCTTGGTATCGAGTCGATTAGATATTGGCATGCTTCTACATATATTGAAAATCAACCTGTTTGAATTTCCAGAACCAATATCTTCCTCTTACCAGCAGGCCACTCTAACACCATAATTCCCCTCGAACCACTATTTCATGACATGAACCGATCAGTGTATTGTTGCAAGACCCACTGTAAAGGTATATTCTCTTCAGGCTGCCTAATTGTCTCTAAGATTCCTAAGTAAATTTCTTTTGTCATATTTTCTTTTATCCAACTTTAAGGGAAGGTTATTGGTACTTTCCGGACCACGGTCCATCTTGTGGAATCCGCCCTCAACCTTTTTGTTTAGCAGTACCAATCGAAGAATCGGATAGCACTATTATTTGTCTTTAATAAATAAAGAAACTAGCAGAACAAGAAGAAGCAAATTTTCTTTTAAGATTACCTCGTTCAAGGTTCGATCTCTTTGTTAAACTTTTTGCCTTAATACTGTCAATTAATAAATAATTAATTAATAAGCATAGACCAAGAGGAGCACCGTCTGTCCCCTTCAGGGCCAGACGGTGGAGAGGGTTATGGTGGGACCCCTTTGCTTCTTCTTCTTCTTATCCAACTTCAAAGCCAACAACATAATTCTGCTCTATACTTTTCTTCTCACATACAATGTGCCATCAGAACCAAATATATTAATTTTGGTTTCGTCGCTAAAAATAATGTTTTTCTAGTTACGTTGGAAATCTTTACTACAGTTTTTTGGAAATTTTAACCACAGCTTTATATTCTGTTTACTTAAAAACGGAACTTTCCTGGGTATAGGTCTTGCTGTTGTAAACGTTTGGGTCGTTTTGGTGCTGATACATAGGTCAAGATTTATTTTATAACCACAGAGGTAGCAAAACGATCCTCGCATACAATACGATTACCCATTTTGTTTACTCTTTGCTGGTTATTTTTGGGTCACATATGTTTCTTTCAAAACTTTAGCTATTATACATGATGACCGTTTAATTATATTCGCAATAAATGCATAAGATTTGTTTTAGTTTCTCAATTGCATAATTAAACGCCTATATACTTATTTTTTATTTATACGCATATATATTTAGCACGGTCCATGTTTACTTTAATATAGTGGGAAACCGACTAACTTTTGCTGCATCAACAAAATACGAGAAATAAATATTTCATCAGAATTCCAACCATTAGGAAGAAATACATTCTTTAAGAAGATAAGCAGCAATGAAATGCGCTGGATATATTCTAAACAAAATGTTTGAAGGTCAGTTAATATTACCATATTATATTAATTATTATGATAATTAAATTAACAAAAATCATCATCATCAACCCGTATCAATCCTCTGCAGGATAAAGGCCTCTTCATGCTTCCAACTCTCGCGGTCCTGAGCTTTCCTCTGGCATTCGGGTCCACAATACTTAATAATATCATCAGTCCATCGTGTTTTCGGTCTTCTCCGTGGACGTTTGCGATCAATCGGTATTCACTCCAGGACCGCCCTGGTCCATCTTTTGTCCCATCGCCTTGCTACATAGCCTGCCCACTTCCATTTCAATTACCTTATTCTTCTGATGATGTCACTCACATTCGTTTGTTTTCTGATCCATGTGCAGGTTTTTCTATCCCGTTTGGTGATACCAAGCATACATCTTTCCATTCCCCTCTGTACTCTTCGAAGTTTTTGAACTGACTTCGATGTGAGTGTCCAGGTCTCACTTCCGTATGTCATAACGGGCAGAACATACTGATCAAAGACCCTACTTTTCAGGCAAAGTGGTAGTTTGCTATTAAACACCATGTTGAGCCTGCCAAATGCCTACCAGCCACATTTCACGCGTTGTTCCATCTCCCGGACGGTATCCCCTTCGATTGAAACCCTCTGTCCAAGATTATATATATATATATATATATATATATATATATATATATATATATATATATATATATATATATATATATATATATATATATATATATATATATATATAGTGATCCACAACTTCCAAATCCGTTCCTAAAATAGAAATCTTTTTATTCTCAGCAAATTTATTGAACATGACCTGACTCTTCTTCTGGTTTATTTTCAAGCCGAATGGATCCCCAGCCCTTTGCAACTTTTTCCTGTACGTGTCTTTGCAACTCCTCTGGGTCTTGTGAAAGAAGAACGATATCATCTGCTAATCTAAGATGATTTAAGTATGCACCAATAATCCTTATTCCATTCTGTTTCCAATCCAGATTACGGCACACTTTTTCCAGGCAGGCTGAGAAAAGTAGAAGCGATATTGCGTCATCTTGCCGTACGCCACGATCTACATTTATTCCAACCAAAGATCGTCAAGGTGGACTGTCGCTGTAGCTTTATCATATATCGATCCTAGTAGAATTACTCAGGCTATCTTTACACCTTGATTAAACAATGCATCCATTATGGCCTGCTTTAAGATTGAATCAAATGTTTTTTCATAATCGATAAAAGCCAAGCACAGTGTATTAGTTGCGTCTTTCTATGACCTGCTGTAGAACCTGGATGTAATTCATTGTACTGAATCCACTTCTGAATCCTGCTTGCTTCATCGGTTATGTGTCATTAAGTTTTCTTAGTATTCTTTTGGATATTATCTTGGTGAAAACTTTGTACACCACTGATAGGAGGCTTATTGGACGGTAGTTCTATAAATCTTCCCGTGCTTCTTTCTTATGCAAAATAATCACTTCTGCATTTTTCCATAAGCTGGGTACTTCTTGTTGTTGGATATATATCTGCCCCCCTGGGTACAATTTTTCATGCTTCTTATTTTATAATTATGTAGCACCAAGTTTTCAAACTGAAGTGAATATGGTAACAGTTGATATATGTACAGTATTGGGTATATAGATTTCCTTTCAATTAAACGCATTGCTTGAAAAAACATGAAGGGAGAAGGGTCTGCAGATGTTTGTCTTTTGGATCGTCAATTAAAAGAGACCATGAACTACAAAATACGGAATGGTAAAAATAGAGAAACTGTTAATTCAAAACCATGTTAGAAACTTAAGTGAAGCTTGTCTTACAGCTTAGATTTACACAGTTTTACATCTCATTGTCTACATCAACTTGGTAAAATGGGTTTTGCACAATTTGAGACCGTAAAGCAATAAATTTTACTACAATGTTTCTAACGATAATTATTTTAATGTGATCGTGAGCTTAAGGGAAAATATTGCCTATTTAAAATCGATAATTTCAAATGAACAAAATTATAGCTGAATTTCAGTCAACCATCGAAAACAAATGGGAAATTTAATATTAATTTTAAAATGTGTTACTATGTGGTTAAACTTGGGGTGTGAGGAAAGTGTTTGTAGATTTTTTATTTTCTCTGGTAAGTCCTCTCTTACAAAGATGTCTTGTTCATCAGATGTCATTTCATTTAACTACAACCTGTTTCAGTGTCTTTAACATCACTTGATTCATTTATCCAATAAAGTTACTAAATGAATTTATTTCACGAGAACATTCGCTAGTCATGTATAAGATGGATTATCGAAATGTGAAGGAAAAGTGAAGTATGAAAAAAGCTCCCACCAAAGTTGCACGTCTATTATAGAAAATTAATCAATAAATATATAATTCGGAGAAAAACTATATTTCATTAATATTCTGAATGATTATTATCAAGAAAGAGCATATAAGCTTTTCTTTAACTTTCTAATATTTTTTTTTTGTAAAGTGAACGGGTAAAAACTATATTAGTTGAGCTTACAGAAATAAATTAAAATTTAATAAGAATTACTAAAGATTATTGATCTGTTTTGTGGACCTATACACCAATTATATGTACATACTTTAAAATACTTGATTATCTTAATTAATAAAAATTTGAGCATTAAAATATAATTGTCACCTTACCATTTCTAATTTAGTATTAGGTCCATAATAATACATTAGCACAATAACACAACACAGAGATGCCAAAGCCAATACCACGAAAGCAATAGCTTTCTTGGTGGTGACAAAACAACCACCATTTCGGCTATATCTCAAACCGTCGATGGTATCATCAGTCAGGAACTCAGTTCTGCTTGAGAACGGTCCTGGATTAGTCTTGGCCATGGTGCGCGCACGGTTGTTCCAGGAAAAAATCAAAGAAACCACTTCAAAATCACATCATTCGATGGCCAGCGAGCGCACACTGATCAGGAAAAAAGTGTGACTGAACCAAGTCGAGTTTTTTTCTCTTCTGCGGATTAGTCCTCGGGCGAGAATACATCCGTACCAACTAGATATGATTTGGGCTATGGTACTAGCTGGGTTTGGCGCGTGATACCACAGTGTGGAGTTTTTGCGTTGACCCGATATGGGATTTTTCATGGCTCGAAAGCGTATAATTGAAAGTGAACGTTAATCAACATCGTTTGAATTGGTGTCCGAGTCCATGTGATACTGTACCTGTTGGTCATTTGCTTTTAATGATTTTTTATTCGTTTTTAATGAAAAAATGATTTATGAATAATGTTATTAGATAATTCCTTATATGTGATTTAAAACTAAATAAAAAAAAATATTAATTAAAATACTGAAAACCTATCATTAAAATTTTTGTGCCACACTCCAACCGTTTAATATAGTTTTTTACATCTACAGTATATTTTAAATATTTTTAGAAGATCTAAATAAAAAATTAACTTTTCAAACTGTACATTTCATTCTATCTGAAAGTAATGCTAAACATATTAAAGAAACATCTGGTTTTGCAGAAGAGAGTTGAATGGGAGATATTTTAAACCAATTGTGATAATCATGTCATCGATCAACAGCGATCTTTGACCAAACAAATGACACAGTATGCCCAAAAAAAGGTGACTGATGCAAAATGAAATAGAACACATTAATTTCATTATTTTAACAATATTTCAACTAAGTCACAGTTTAAAACTATCGATCGAAATCGCTAATTGTAGTTCTGGTAATAGCCAGAATTTTTTAATAGCAATAGTAATTTTAATAGTAATAGCCAGAATCAATTTGCTTTCAATTTTGATTTTGTGGATTTAAGAATTATGGTGAATTTTATCTGTCCTTCAATACCTTCATGTTCTTTGCAACATTATCAGACGCTATCCGGAAAGGGTTAAAGGATCTTTTTAAGTCTTGTACCATCTGAAGTTGTGTCCAGTTCATGTTAAATCTCATAGGATGAACGCTTTATCCATTCAATTTTAACTTAAGAGTCCTGTAATTTTAATAATGCCGAAGGAACATGTTGTTCATACTAAGGCTTAAGCTTAATTTTGAGTTGCAATGTACTTTGATCTGATTTGAAAGAATCAATTTACCGATAATGACTTTCATTCTGCCAAACTCAAAAATTTGTGAAAATATTTGACTATGGTTTGGACTTTGATATATATTTATATCAAATGAGAGATATATTAGTCTGAGTTGTAACTTAATAGATCATTTAATACACTTCCCAAAACCAGCATTCTCTTTGTAAATGATACATGATACACAAATTGCTATATTTTTAATTGAGGTAACCGATACTTGATGGAAATTTATTTTATATAAACAAACTGAGACTTATGTCTAAATTTCCACTATAATTGTGTAAACGGTCTTTCAAATTGAGCGGTTTTTTGAATTCTTGTTTAAAACACAGAATTTGTGTTGATTTCGAAAAACTTTTTATTGATAATTGAAGCATAGTGTATGATATTTAAACACGAAAGACAATATCTGCCAAATGAGCGCCTCTTGCAGCTCCACAGACGTTCACTCTTTTGTGAAACTTTTGGATGACATTTTTGCCTAACCGTGGCTCTATCTCACCAATGACTTGAATTATTTCATCCTTTTGTTCATAAATCGATATGGGATTGTTCTTATAGACCTGGCTTTTCTCGTAACCTCAAAGAAAATAGTGCAAATGTCTCAAATCACATGATCTTGGTGTTTTTTTTCCTTTTTTTGAGTTTTTCGCCACGATCTAAAACTCCAAAAAATATAAAAATATCTGTTCTTATGTAAATAAAAAATCACTGAGTAAAAAACAAAAAAACAAAATGGAGACAAATTTCTCAGTGATACTTTCTCTGTAATAAATTTGTCTAACGAACAACATTTTAAAAAATACAAAAAATTTCTAAAATAAATACAAATTTTTGAACGTTAACGTTTCGGGAGGTCTTCTCCCGTTTTCAAAACGAATCTAAAAAAATAAATTATATTAATTTCAATATATAATGAAAAGATATAAAGTAAATATATTTTGTGTATGTCAATGATACTGTTTTTTGTTTTTTACCCATTGATTCTTTATTTACATAAGAACAGATATTTTTGATATTTTTTGTGTGTTTTAGATCGTGGAGAAAAATCCAAAAAAAAAAGAAAATAAATATATGAAGCCGCCACAATTATTCAGACATTATTACGATCTTATTATAACTCGTCCAGGAAATTTTTCTCTCAATAAATCAATGGTTTCATTAGCAGAGTGAGGTATAGCGCCATCCTGTTGGAACTACATATCCTCCAGATCAATATTATTCAATTCAGCCCACAAAACTTTAATGGAGTTATCATCTCACAATATCGAACACCATTCACCAGTAGCATTCTAAAGGATATACCGCCCAATTACACCTCCTGACTATAATTTGGCATAAGAAACAGTGACTCGTTTAGGATGTAAAGATGTCTCATGAATCAATCACAAATTTTCCTCACCCCAAATGTGACAATTTTGTTTATTGACATAGCTACCAATTTCAAAATGAACTTCGTCTGAAAAGATGATTTTTGAGAAAAATCATCCATTTGTTCTTTGATCCAACTGACAAATTGCATAACGGTTTAACTGATCCAATGACTTTAGTTCCTGTGCTATTTGAACCTTATATGCCTTCAGATCTAAATCCTTTCGTACAATACGCCATGTTGTGAATGCACAGAATCCAAATTGTTGTGAATGTGGTCTAATGGAAATTTCTGGGTCTTCGGCAACATTTTTCCTTACCAAATCATTATGCTCTTGTGAACGACCATTACGACTATATTGCTCCTGTCTTATCTTTCACCGAACTAGTGTCTTGAAGTTTTTGAACAATCCGATTGATAGTGCTTTCAGATCGACGACTGTACAAACCGGAAATATCACGTCATTTTAAAACATTCTTCACTGAACGCCCATTTTCAAAAAATAATTCAACAATTTTAGTGCGTTGTTGTATTACGTACGACTCCATTTTTATAAATGTCATACATTACACTTCTGACCTGAGATTAGACCTAATTCAAAACGTCATCTGTGTTTTATTCAAGAATTACAAAAACCGGTCAATTTGAAAGACCCGTTATATCAATTGTTTTGACACATTATGCCTTTTTCAATTTCTGTTTCAATAACTCTTGTACAAGTTTTAAATGTACCATTGCCAAGGTGATCAAGCAAATTATACCAGAAAATTAAACTCCTAATCTATCAAGCTTTAGTACGAGCCGTTACATTATATAATTTACGGGTTTGGTAAGATTTTTCTCCTTTTTATTTTTCGTGCTATTGAGACCTTATACAGGAGGTGAACCAGGAAAATGAGTTAAAGGAAAGAAACTGAATGGAAATAAAATATAGTGTTTTGCTCCGAAAAATTGTTTACTGTGATAAATGCTGGAGGCGTGGCGCCCCAACGCTCTCCTTCATGAACCACCACTGCTTCACTGATTAAAAACCTATTAGTAAAGCTAATATCAGTCCAACTATCTTAGTTGACTGGAAGTATCCGTGTTGGAGACAATCGTTGGCAATAAATGTATGGGTCTGAGGACTAACATACCAACTTGATAACAAAAAATCGATAATTCAGGCAAACTAGTATGTTCACCTTCACCTTTATGTTAATTGTATTAATTTTTACGTACATTAAACTTCAATAGTTTGCACGAGGAAAAGGTGAAAGAAACAAGTGGAACGAAGCTTGAAGATGTCGATATGCAATCCCTATCAAATAACAATGCAGCTCAAATGCTTGAAAATTTGTCAACAAATAATGGGACAATCCTAGCGAACCATTTTGCAAGATCAGTGTTGAAGTGTTATTTACAAATGCATTGGAGAACCTTGCCATTCTCGACAACCTGTGGTATTTGTGAATAGATTTTTTTTATATCAGTATAAATATCTGAAGAGATAATATTTCATTCATATCAATTTAGTTCATCATTAAAGATCTTAATATTTATTTTATAGCCAAGGGAACATATTTTATAAAATATATTGTCAACATAGATATATTTTCAAAAATCATATATTTAATGATGATTCAATTATTTTATTAAAAAATGTACTCGAAATATAAATAAATCTGTCAAAACCAAAGATATTTTATCATTTGAAAATTTATTTTCATGCTTACTGTACGTAGTGTGCTTAATTGAGCCTGCAAAACTGACGATTTGTTGAAAATATCAGCGAAAGTGACCATAAACATTAACTGATTTCAATTGATTGAATGAATTCATTTAATCAATCAATAAATTCAATTAATTTTGCCATTGTCTTAAATTAGTAATAGCCCTCCTGTATCATGTAATAAGATAATTATCTTAATTTTAGCATAGTCATTGTTGATTTTTGTGTTGCTTTATAGTGACAGATATCTATTAAGTATTCAGCTTAATTCTCGGCCCCTACGTTTCATCGCCCTATAATTATTTTAAATCCCTATCTTGCAGTTTAAGAACGAAGTATATATACAATAAGTGTAGGAAGAATAAAACACATACTTTGCGTTGGTTTTAAAAAACCTTTTATTGATAATTGAAGCCTGACAATAATTGAAGTATGACATTTAAACATGAAGAGATGCCAAATAACCACCTCTTGCAGCTCCACAGACGTCCATTCTTTTGTCAAACATTTTGGATAACATTTTGGCATAACCGTAGCTCTATCTCTGCAATGACTTGAATAATTTCATCCTTTAGTTCAGAAATCTATTGGGGATTGTTCTTATAGATCTGGCTTTATACGTACGGCCAATTAATATCACCGTTTCCTGCAATAGCTGAACTTGATCATAATACACACCAAACAGTGAATCATTTAGGATGTAAAGGTTTCGCATGAATCAATCGTGGATTTTCCTCACCCCAAATGGCGGCAATTTTGTTTATTAACAAAATGTGCTTCATCTGAAAAGATGATTTTTTCAGAAAAATCATCTGTTTGTTCTTTGATCCAATTGATAAATGCACGACGTGTTGAATAATCTAGTGGCTTTAGTTGCACTGTTATTTGAACCATATATGTCTTCAGAGCTAAATCGTTTTGTAAAATACGCGATGTTATAAATTCAGACCAAATTGTTGTTAACATCGACTAGCGAAAATTTCTGGTTCTTCATCAACAGTCTCACCTATTAATTTAATATGCTCTTGTGAAGGACCACGACGACTATATATTGATCTCCTTTATCTTCCCCAGCACCAGTTTCTTGAAATTTTTAAAGAATTCGATTGATACTACTTTCAGATGGACGATAAACATTATTTTTTTTGAACGCCTATTTTCACAAAATAATTAAACAATTTTAACGGATTGTTGTATTGTGCACGACTTTATTTCTATAAATGTCAAACATTACACTTATGAAATGAGACTAGATCTAGAAAGATTCACAACACCATCTCTGTTTTATTATGTGACTCTGTTTTATTATGTTTTATTATGTGAAAATCATTAACTGCTTTCAGTTCAATAAATTAATTAATTCAATCAATGAATTGAATTAATTTTACCATTTTCTTGTGATAGCAATAGTCAAGCCTGTTTAATAACAAAATATTTATTTTACTTTTAGCAACATTATTGTTGATTTTTGTGTGGCTTTATAGTGACAGACATCTATATGTCCTCCGCTTAATTCTGGGCCCCTCCGTTTTATTGATTGCAGAACCTATTCAGAATAGTTTCCTGTCGTACAATTATTTTAAATCTCCATCTCGCAGCTTCAAAACGAGGTATAAAATCAGATGGGTACATAGACACTATTGAGAATACTATTGAGAACACTATTGAGAACATTATTGAGAACACTATTGAGAACAATATTGGGAACACCATCGAGAACACTGTCTAGAATATGATCACGAATACTGTCGAGAACACCATCAAGAACATCATCGAGAACATTATTGAGAAAACTAATGTGAACATTCTTGAGAACACTATTGAGTAGACTATTAGGAACACTATTGAGAACTGTTCATTCAAATGCACTTTTGGTCGACTATAATAAACGGGTATCCATCGAACGAAAAGCTTTTTATACCAAAAACATCGGGTAAAATGTAATCGTGATGATGGTGGATCGAAAGAGGAGAGTTTTACAATGTCAGCAAGCTTACGTGCCTGTAGTTCGCATTCATTGGCTTTACTTTACTCTCAGGCCGATAAGTTTTGGAAACAACCCTCGTACATCTAGATACTTTCTTAACACATGAATATGGACTTCCTATATAATCATATAATTATGGAAATATTTTGTAACAATTGGGTTATATTATATTATAATACATAACAGTAACAAAAAGCCCAATCAAAAAATGTAATCTTTCCGTAATTTATCGAAAAAGTAAGAAATATTATGTCAATCAATATTTTAGTATTACAAATCTAACTAATTATATTTCCATTAGCCTAATATTCGAATCGAATATTTTAGCAAATTATATTATAGGTATTAAATCATAAAAAAAACTGGTTTGACATAGATTTTTGTTTAATTAAGAGAAAAAAAATTAAATATGTACGAGAGCGAAAACTCTTCGTGTATTGCGTAATATAATCATTCAAAGGTATCTAATGGTTTTAATTGGTAGGTTACCCTTGAAACATCCCGTGTCAAAACAGCAATTCGTTTAGTTAATATGGTCATAATTAATCCTTTTTTTTTATCGATTCATGACCTAAACTATCATATTGAAATAGTGTATTTCAATAATAAGTGCTTGATTTTATGTCTTTGATGTTTTGAGGATGTAGTTTGTCATCATATCCTTTTCATTTTCATATCTGGATATCTAGATAAGCACACACTGTCCCTAATTAGTTAAAAACAATTCATATACAGCCAGATATTGGATACATTTATTGGTATATTACTAAGGTGTAACAAAAGTATTTGCATTTCTGAGGTAGTTTCGTGAAAAATTTATTTCGAATAACGAATAAAAATTTCGAATAAATGAAATTTATTTGTTATTTGCTAATAACGAATTAATTTTTCATTCATTATCCGAAATAGAGTAAATAGAATAATTTAACATTTAGAATGATTTTTTAAGATTGAAGTTGAAAAATAAATTAAGGAAATTTTGAATAAAATTTCGAACATTATAATAAATATATAAATAACCTGATACATAGGTTAATTAAATAAACAGTTAAACCACATAAATTAAATGAATTCTTTTACAGGCACCTTCTTTGTGAAACTCGAGTTTAAAACTCGAAGAGATTTACTACTAAACACCAAATCATCTTTTTAAACTTTTCTGCTCGTTTCGTTAACCATATTATCATCATCAGGAGATCATTTAATCTAATTTAAAAACTAAACTATGTTCTATTTATATTACAACCGAAAAATTTGACTGAATCGACAAGGTCCTTTATCCCGCTTCATGGTTTTCTTACATTTTTCTATTTAAAGGCTTTCTTACACATCCAAAGCCCTACTTATTTACAGATTTAACAAGTCTTAAATTATTAATATTTATATTATGGTCATGGTCGATTTCATCAAATGGGCAATACATTATTTTTCATTTCCCCCATATCTAATATGTGTAATGTGTTCTTTATATCTGATAATAGGGATGTTTGAGTTTGCCCACTGTATCTTCGATCACAATATTGACAATTTTTGACAATACTGATTTTGATCTACTTTAACCTTTGAGCCACCCACGACTTCTCTTAATTTTTAATATGGTTTGTAGACTATCTTCATGTTCACTTTTTTAAAAATCTTGTCTTGTTCAGCCTTATTTCTTCTTCTCTGAAAAACAATCTACATATTTCAAATCCAAAAGTACCAAGATTGAAAACCGTGAAATAACTTAAGCCAATTTTACCAGCCACTGATTTCCAACATACAATTTGGTAAAATGGCTAGAAAGGAATTCTGTGGCTAGAAAGGCTAGAATGGCTAGAAAGGAATAGAAGTTCTGTGATAAACTTAGTAGAATTCACAAAAAAGTAAAAAATACACAAGAATGAATTGTAGATGATTTTTTGCAATTTTTGATTCAAAAAATAACAACCTAGAAGAGTTTCTTAATAACTTAAATGGTAAATCCGAAATATAATATTTATGTATGAACTTAAGAACAATTATATATTACCATTTTTTCGATGTTTTAGTAAGAACAATAAAAATAGGTTGGATTTTGATATTTATATAACACCACCACTTCCAGATACATACGATTCGAATCGTAGCTTCACAAAATGACTAGTTTAAATTTTATGGTAGATAGGATTAATAATTTTTTCTTTAAACAAAGATAATTATAACATATTATAATTAAAATATTAAGAATATTATAATTAGGAAACATAAGTTTAGACAATTATTGAAAGAATCTTCGACTTTCCAAAGGTAATAAATTCATGGTAATACGGTTAGATGCTTAATTAACACGAGGGCTAAGCAATATTTTGAAAAAAGTGGACGTGAAGGTAGCTTGTAAATTATATAATATAAAAGAAGTCTAAAAAAGAAAGGAAAAAATAGATTCATATGAAAAATCGGGGATTTATATAATGTATTGTTAGATTTTCAAAATTAGTTGTCAATAATGTGATTAAAGGTATATTGAGCAAACTAAAAAATTCATATTAACCCGGTATATAGCGCACATTGTTAACATTACATAAAATAAGTGAAAAATCGTGTGTTACCAAACACTGACTCTATATATATATATCCCCTTTGTGGATCAGACCTTGACTTGGTAAAGGGGTTTGAGTAGGGCAATGAAGCTTTGAGCTATGCCGTCTGGAGTCTATGCTCCTGGGAGGGTCACCCCTGGCGGACAGGTCAAAGCGGAGACCTCAGACTAACATGATCTAAAATCTGCCAACCGGCATTGGACCAGCGTGGCAGATTACGGTCCATACCTTCAACATGGTATTTCAATATGTTGAAATATGACAGTACAACCTCAAACACGGCCCTCATTCCCCGGAGGCCAAGGGGCAACTACCTACGGCAGAGGGTGCTAAGAATCACCGCGTTAGATCAGGCTGCCATTGGACTTTTGACATTGCAACGTTAAATATACGGACTATGAAAACAGAGGCCCGATTTCAAGAACTGTTGATCGAACTTGACAACATACATTGGGATATTATTGGGCTCTGTGAAACACGAAGGAAGGGTGAAGAGTTAATCAAACTGGAACCAACTGGACACGTACTCTACACTCAAGGTACGGAAAATGGCCGATGTGGCGGAATAGGATTCCTCATCAATCGAAAGCTGAAGGACAGTGTGGTAAAATTTGAAAGTACATCCGACCGATTAGCCCAATGCGTCATTCAGCTGAATAAAAAGTTTAGGCTTCAAATCGTCCAAGCTTATGCACCAACTATAAGCCATAAAGATGAGGAAATTGAGGAATTTTATGATGATGTGGTCCAGCTTTTATACAAGGAGAAATGTAGGTACAAAATCCTGATGGGTGATTTTAATGCCAGAATTGGAACAACAAGAACAGACGAAAATGCAACTGGCCCATATGGAACTGGTGAGCGAGACAATAGAGGTGACTGATTAGTTGATTTTGCTGAAGGACAAGAACTATATATTATGAATTCATTCTATAAGAAAAATATCAGCAGAAAATGGACATGGAAAAGTCCATCTGGGCTCACAAGCGAAATTGACTACATCATGACCAACGATAAAACAATATTTACCAATTGTACTGTCCTTAACAATTTTAATGTTGGAAGTGACCACCGAATTGTACGAGCAAGGGTTCGGATTGACTGTCGAAAAGAGCGCGAAAAAATGGTAAGATTAAAGAAGGGCAAGGTGGATTCTGGAAAACTGCTGGAGAGAGGAAGCGATTTTGAGATTGCTTTGTTAAACCGGTTTGCTGCGTTACAAGATCCAGAGGAGGTGGAAATATCAGTTCAATATGAAGAAATCGCCAACAATGTACTTCAAACGGCTGCTTCAATAGCACCAGAGGAAAAATGTCTCAAACAAACAAAAATCTCCAGTGAGACCATTGATTTAATGAAGAAACGGCGAGCAATGAGAAATGCAGGTAGTCCTTTTGGCAGGGTCGAGTACACTGAGCTCTGCAAAACTATAAGAAAGCGTATCAGAGAGGACACGCGCCGATTCAATATGCAGCTAGTGCAAAAAACCCTGGAAGAAAACAAAGGAATTAACAAAGCTAAACAGAAGCTGAGAAACAAAAGAACGCAAATATATGCTTTAAAGCGTGAGGATGGCACAGTGTGCAGGACGCGTACCCAAATGTTAGAGATTGTCAGAAGGTTTTATTCCCAGTTATATGAAGATCAGAGCCAGTCAGGGACAGCAATACCCACGGAAGAACAATATATAATACCAGATATCCTAGTGGAGGAAGTAACAAATGCTATAGAATTGATGAAGAACGGCAAGGCTCCAGGAAAGGATAGTGTAACTGTCGAAATGCTAAAAGCTGGTGGTCGGACGTTACATAAAACACTGGCAAAATTATACTCAAATTGCCTCAAAGAACAAAAAGTACCTGACTTATGGAAAAATGCAGAAGTGATCCTTTTACATAAAAAAGGAGCACAGGAAGATTTAAAGAACTACCGTCCAATAAGCCTCCTATCAGTGATGTACAAAGTTTTCACTAAGATAATTTCTAAAAGAATATTAAAAAAACTGAATGACGCACAACCAAGAGAACAAGCAGGATTCAGAAGTGGATTCAGTACAATGGATCACATCCAGGTTGTACAGCAGGTCATAGAAAGGCACAACGAATACACCATGCCACTGTGCTTGGCTTTTATCGACTACGAAAAAGCATTTGATTCCATCTCAAAGCATGCGATAATGGATGCACTGCTTAGCCAAGGTGTAGAGAGAGCCTATGTAAACCTATTAGAATCGATATATGATGGAGCTACAGCCACAATTCACCTTGATGATCTTGAAGTGGGAATTAATATAGAACGAGGTGTACGGCAGGGTGACGCAATATCGCCTATTCTTTTCTCGGCTGGCCTTGAAGAAGTATTCCGTAAACTGGATTGGGAACAGGATGGGGTAAAGATCAATGGTGCAAACTTAAACCATCTTAGATTTGCAGATGATATTATTCTCATTTCACAAGACCCAGAGGAGCTGCAAAGACGCATACAAGAACTGCAAAGGGCTGGCGAACCATTTGGCTTGAAAATAAACCTGAAAAAGAGTCAGGTTATGTTCAATAACTTCGCTCAGGACAGAAGAATTTCAGTTTTAGGAAGAGATTTAGAGATTGTGGACAGCTTTGTATATCTTGGGCAGAGGATTTCCATGGAGGGGAATACTGCCCGGGAGGTAGAACGGCGTGTTAAATGTGACTGGCAGGCATTTGGTAGGCTCAACATAGTGTTTAAGAGCAGACTCCCACTTTGCCTGAAAAGAAAAGTATTCGATCAGTGCGTTCTACCCGTTATGACATACGGAAGTGAAACCTGGACACTCACATCGCAATCAATTCAAAAACTTCGGGTGGCACAGAGGGGAATGGAAAGATGTATGCTTGGCATTACAACACGAGACAGAAAGTCCTGCGCATGGATCAGGGAACAAACAAAAGTCTGTGACATCATTGGAAGAGTAAAACAGTTGAAATGGAGATGGGCAGGCCATATAGCGAGGAGATGGGACGACAGATGGACCAAGGCAATCCTGGAGTGGATACCGCTTGATCGCAAACGTCCGCGAAGAAGACCGAAAGCACGATGGACTGATGACATCGTTAAGTACCGTGAAGCCCAGGACCGTGAAGGTTGGAAGCATGCTGAAGAGGCCTTCATCCTGCAGTGGATCGATACGCGGGCTGATGATGATGATGATGATGATGATGATATATATATATATATATATATATATATATATATATATATATATATATATATATATATATATATATATATACAGGGTGTCCCAAAAATCAACGTCAAGTCAGAAACGGGTGATAGGCCAGGTGGTGACTGCTTTCAGAAAAATTGAAATTCATGTACTTCTAAAATTATAGGTATTCAAAAACATAAAGGAAATTGACACCCTCTAATGGTTTTTCAAGTACTGTGACTAAAGATATTTATTTTTCTTAATTTTTTTTTGTGATGTATCCCTGAATAACCCTTCTGCAAATTGCAGTCTGAAATTAAAATACAATTGTCTCAATTTCAAAGAAAAAATCACTTTTTTTCCCAACTACGTAGGGTAGAGCGGGACTAGTTGAGCAACGCTTCACTTGATCTATAACTTTAAGAATATGTATCGGATTTAATTGACTCTTACTCTGTTAGGTTCGTAATTGACTCTTCTCCAAAACATCGAGCGATGTAAAAACGACCCGAGTATAAGTTTAAAAGTTATTGTCGGAAATGCGAGAGCGCTCCAAATTGCTCAATGTGCCCCACTAGTATGGCTAGTTGAGCATGGGTATGGGGCTAGTTGAACGATGGCTAAAATGGACTTGATAACTGTATAGAATGATCTAAATACAAAATAATTGTAATCAACAATCAAATATTTATTTATTATGATTATTACATACTCTTATGTTATTGTTATTATATCTCTGGAAAAATAAAATTAAAATCAAACAAAATTAAGTCTTTCCAATCTTTGGATTATTATTACACTTTTTATATTTAAAATTACATATTTAAGAATAATTATAACGCAAATAAATATTAAATTAAAGTAGTAACCAATTATGAGATCAAGAATATTGCTAGATGATAAATAATCCAAAATTATTAATCATCTTTGCCTCTATCACAATTAATACAAACTTAGGTTAGACCAACGTTCGCCATACATTAATATGGGACCATTGTTTGCAAATCTGAGACTGAATCCAGTTTTCTCCAGGTATGCTCTCAGAAAATTGCTTATAAGAAACCAGACAAGCGTACTCGTCCTCTTCTGGATTTGATTGAAAAATTTCCATCCTAAAATATAATAATAATTTTTAATACAATTATCACTATAAGTAATTTTAATTATTAAACTTTGTGTAGAATCATCACATGGACAAATTAAGTGATGGATATTAATTTATTAGAGAAAAATTTGATTTTCTACAATGAACATCTAGTGGGGCTAGTTGAGCAAGCATTGAAGGCGCATTGCTCAACTAATTAGGTTATAAACTAATTAGGTTATAAAAAAATCATAAGAGTTAAAAATAAATAACCATATATAATTGAAAGAACAATAATTAAGTAATAAATACTTACGTGGTGCTTATTAAATGTTGTTAGACGAGTATAGTAGAAAAAATATGATGACCTGTACTATTTTTATACGTCGAAAAAAAACAAAACAAACAATTCTCTTATTTTATCGGAGCACCGAACAGCAATTGACAGTCGAGTTATGTATTCCCTCCCATAACCCCTTCTTTTCGCCATTTACACTTTTGTTGTAGGTAGCTTAGTTTTCGAGATATTTCGATTGCACAACTTGCCCCCTATGATCAATTAGCCCCGCTCTACCCTACTCAAAATTATTATGTCGCCCAACATAAACGAACTGTACTGATACAAAAAATGTACTACGCTATTTTGGCCTAGGTACTAGGCTATTTTTATAAGTGACTATCAATATAAGTCAAAATCATGTAATTTTCTAAAAACATTTTTCACTGAACCCCCATTTTTATAAAATAATTCAACAAATTTAACGCGTTGTTGCATTGTAAATGACTCCATTTTTATAAATGCAATGTCATACATTGCACTTATGAAATGAGACTAGACCTAGGCAAATTTGCAACGCCATCTGTGATTTATTCATGAACTAAAAAATCGCTCAATCTGAAAGATATGTTACAATAAAGTATGTCGAACATTAGGTAGAAGAAATGTTTAGATTTTATTACAGGGGCCTTTCTTTTCCACACTTGTAAATTCTTAGAATTTTCTTCAGGGTTGAACATAATGAAATCTTTTAGTTACAATTCAGCCAGATTCTCCAGATTTAGTAAACACAACAAACAACTGAACATATATCATTGTAAGAAAAGGGTGCTGATGGGTTATGAAGGCAATACATATCTTTGAGATGTATAATAAAACATACAGAGATAATTGTTTTGTTTAAAAAAATTTAATTTTAATAAATATAATAAATTTAATAATAATATATTTTAATTTATTTAAATAACAATATTTGTTAGGTCTATTAAAACACATTTTATCTACACTTTATGTTAATTTGGCAACAATAAGCTGTGTCTATTAAACACTAAGGTGAAAATAAATTAATCTCAACATTTTTTGATTTGAGTAACATATTGCGTATGAAGAATAAATGTTCATGTTTTAAATCAATGGCATTTTCATAATAAGGAAAAATAAAATAATTATCTCAATAACATATTATGTAAAATATCCATTCAATTCGAAAAAAATAAGCGAAAATGTAACGCTTGGCTAAATTTTCTTTTCAACGTCGCATCGTGGTTCTCACGATCGCTCAAAGGAAAATAAAACGTTCCGAATTGAACGAAAATTCCTTTTATATATATTTTAAACGACAAGAATAACAATTCTATTAGCGATAATGACACGGGATTTGCAGAGATTTAACATCGCCATTGTGTGTTTCAATTTTGTTATTTAGCTCTAATTTAACCCTTTTACTCTAACAGAATAATTTGCCTTTTATTTTGGTTGTTAGCAGGATCAGACGAGCGTCAGTCAACTGGCCTTAGTTTGTATTTTTACGATTTCTTTAATAACTGTTATTTTTCTGGGACTCTCTTCTTCTATGGTCTCTTTCAAATGGCATTGTATGACAGACAGTTAAAAGTACATTCAAAATTCATTTAGAGACGAACTTTTAAAAAATAATTGTGTTAATTGTGATATCTAGTATTTATAACCATCACTTTACTATTGATAGTATGTAAAAGTATATTAATCTGTAACAGTGTTTTGAGAGTAAGAATTAACCAGGAAATACTACATACAACTAGATGATAATAATGTGAATAGGATAAAACTGGGACATGCTTGTACGGCTTGGCAAGAGGAAATTTTAATTATGATAATGGGATGGAAACTGACAGAATATGGTGTAAACCAAGATAAAGGTGGGACGTTTTTACGGGGGCTTGGGTAAGATATTTGCAGAGCGGGATTAAGAAGCGCTGATGATTTACTTAATGAAAAAGTGATGTGGGGGAAAAATAGTAATACGAGGAAATTACGAGAAAGCGGATTCATCTATTTCGAGAAATTCAGAACCTAGAAAGCTTTCAGCGCAATCCTATCCGGAAATCAATACAATTATTAAACTGTAGACGTTCCTTAGTAATTTGTTATACGCTAATATCAGTTTCATATGAAACAAAAGCAAACCTCTCTCAAAGACTAAAACAATTACGTTTGTTTGATGAATTTTCACATTCTTGACGACGATTTGTCAAAATTTCACTTGGCATTTTCAAGTCTTTGCTTTCTTGACAGATAGCTTCGAACTGACAGTTCATTCCGTTCGAAAACTTATTGTAATCATTAATTATTTTTCACATTTGCCTGAAATAATTTACTAGAAGTCCTTAAAACTCGTTAAAAGGGGTATTTTTGATATTGGAAAAATCATATTGGGGACGTCAGTAGTCTTTATAAGACTACTTAATGAAATACTAGGAAAAACTATAGAAAGAATACTGTAGAAAGCTATAACTACTAGTATACTAGTAACTATAGAAAACTAAACTATAGAAATTATATTATTTATTTAAAATTTTAAGCAAGGGAAATATATTTTATAAAATTATTCCATTTGTATCTTCAAAAACCAAAAGTTTATTTAAACAACCAGAATAATTGCATTGTATAATGTACTGATTTGTGTAATGACTAAAATCGTAGTTTCCCTTTTGTTAAGACAAGTTATTAATTTATTTCCTTTAAATTGTTGCTACTAATTAAATTTATGAAATGCAGAATATTTTAAATACACAATTTCAGATAAAAATAGTATATATTAAATATGTTTTAATAATGCGTAAAGGATATCTCACCTTTCTTTTATCTAAAATATTTATGGTCAAATGACCATAGGTAAATATTGATTAGACGTTTTTAAAGAACGTGTGTTAATATGTGTGCTAATAATTTGCTGTTAGCAAAGAACATTTTTATTCTGCAAATATTTTAATATAAAACTTATTATCGAATATATATATATATATATATATATATATATATATATATATATATATATATATATATATACATATTTATTATTTATAAAAGAATACAAAAAAACGATCAAAATTTTGATCGTTGTTGAACCGTACCCCTTCAAGTGCCTCTTTCAAGAGCGCAAACAAAAAATAATCACAGAGTGACAAATCTGGGCTATATGGAGGGTTTCCTAATGCATATTCTCTACTTTTTTCTTCGTCAAAACCGCATCCATCAGGCACACATTTTATTGCAGCCAAGATGATTTTTGATGATTCTTGATGATTGTACTTCCAAAGCTAATATCCACCTTCAAAGCGATTTCATGAATAATGAGCCGCCGTTCGATAAGGTCGCGAACTGCACTAATGTTGTCAGCAGTGACACTTGACCTGGGACGTCAATAATGACTTACATTTACCACACTTTCTCGTCCTCTCTTAAACTTCTGGACCCAACCAAACACTTGGGTCTTAGACAGGGTATAGTCCCCATACTGAACCTTCAACCGAGTTAATATTTTGGATGGTTTAAAACCTTTCTCGGTTAAAAACTTTATTATTACTTGTTGCGCAACGGATGGTGAAACTGGTTATTCACTCATGGTTGTACTGTCAAAAACCTGAGTGAAACAGCTCACTGAGAGTTTTCCCCACTATTAATACATTGCACAGCAACGAATTCAATTTCACCTACGATAAGATCGCGAACTGCTCAAATGTTGTCATCAGGGACACTTGACCTGGGACGTCAAATAATGACTTACATTTACCACACTTTCTCGTCCTCTCTTAAACTTCTGGGCCCAACCAAACACTTGAGTCTTAGACAGGGTATAGTCCCCATACTGAACCTTCAACCGAGTTAATATTTCGGATTGTTTAACATCTTTCTCGGTTAAAAACGTTATTATTACCCGTTGCGCAACGGACGGTGGAACCTGTTGTTCACTCATGGCTGTACTGACAAAAAAACTGAGTGAAACAGCTCACCGAGCGTTTCCCCCACTACTAATAGATTGCACTGCAACGAATTCAATAGATGAATTAATATGTAATATTAAATAACTTCTTAAAAATAATCAATCTCTTCTCTTTAAAAGCTTATCCACATGTTTCAGGTAATATTTCTTGAATTATTTGTCAATTATAAATTCTCAATTCTCTCGAGAGCCTGCGCGGTTGGTTGAGAATATGAAAAGTGAGACAATTCTCTAAATGATTCTTTCTTTGAATTTATTTAATGCTTCTTTATTCAATTATTCTTGTTATATTATCATACATTCAATTTTCTTGAGATAATATTAGAAGAAGTTCAGCAATGTCAAATTGGGTGATCTTTGTGATCAGATTATGCCAAATTCGAGAAATTTACTTTCTTGAAAATGCACCTCTTAAAATTCCATTCAAAAATGTAGGATACAACTTACCTATAGGAGTTAAAATATTTCTTTCAAAAAAGTATGTACCAATTATATCCCAAACAATACACTATATCAAAATTGTAACAGTGTTCTTTGATAAAAGATCCAAATTGATCAAGATTCTAAAAAGATTTTGAAGGCCCGATTTCTGACATTTTTCTATTTTGATGAAACTGTGTAATTGGGTTCCTTAATTGCTGATTATTGCTGATAGTGGATTTGCACCGAGGTCTCAATCTGCCTACTGCCCAGAATTAACAACTAGAAAAGGGCATGGTCGGCGCTACCTCTTTATTAATACGTAAGGTTGTAGATTAATGCGCTCGGTTCAGGGAAGAGGATGATATGGGAGGTGGACGTTTGATTGGAAAGGTTTCGGAGGAGCAATTTGGATCTGATGTCCATCGGTAGAAATCAGTTGATCATTTAGGAATAAGTTTACACATTCGTTTTATTTACAAGTAACCAATGATTGAATCAGTTTCAGATTATCTTGATGAACTATTTTTGATTTAACTTTAATTATTTGATAAATCGTAAATAGGTAACATGCCCATTAAAGGTACATCAAATGTTCATAAATAGTATTTATATAGACTAAAATTGTGATCCGTTTTATTGATAAACATTAACAAAAATCTCGCTTGCTAAGCTGAAAATTATTATTCTTCTTTATTTACCGAGGTATCTTAATTGTTTATTTGTATCCCGTCAGTATATTTGTATCCCGTTCTTTGTTCGGACCTTTAATTTAGAGTGATCCAGGTTTTAAGCCAGATTTTGCGCAACCGAAAAAACTGAAAGGAAGAAAGAAAAATTCATTTCCTTGACCATTTTATTACAGTCTTCTGATATTTAGTTCTAGTCATCTCTATCTTCCAATCGCTTTGAGTATTTGTATATTACCTCTTCTTTGAGTCTAATGCATATGTTTTAATCACTCAACATCACAACATTAATATTTCTATCAATCTATTACATTAAATGCGGTAGCAATATAAATATCTAGGATAATTTATTACTGCCCACATCCGTGCAATTTCTGTCCATTCAAAAGATTCTTTGATTCATTCAACGCCACCGTCAAAAGTTCCCTACGCTATTCCGAAGTTATTTGCTCGCTCGTTACTCACACCATCTTCCCTATGCATATATATTTTAGTTGTTTCCTCTATTCAATAATAAGGTCGTAGGGTAAGTACGTTAGTGTTCGTTCTGACTATCTTTGATTTTTTTTACTTCTTCAAGATGCATCATAATTTCAAGATGTTGAAATATCTGTACGCAGTGGTTTTCGTTGTATCATCGGTGGTATCGGTAAAATATAGTTTGTTTTTGAGTTGAATGTTGTGTTGAATAAGTTTGTTTTATAAAGGCAGCCATCATCAATAAGAGAAGTATCGACCTAATTGCCGCCCATGGACTTATCTCGGATACAAAACTCCCTGGAGAAGTTACACCAAATTCATATACTCTGAAGCTACATCCCTATCCTGTTCATGGAAATTTTAGTGGAGAAGTTAGTATTAACGCAACGGTCCAGCATCAAACTAAACAAATTGTATTGAATAAACATCCAGACTTGAAAATTAATCTTTTGAGAGTAGTGCAAATCCTTCCATCTGACTATGAGCCTAGAACGTGAGCTGAAAAACAGAACGTCGTAATTTTGTCAAGAAATAAATTGAGCTCGTTGTAGGGTAGCACCAAATAGTAACGAAAAAGGATATAAGGTTCAAATGTTAAAAACAACTTGGGAGCAAACCACTGTATCAATTGAAGACACTAGAATGAATGTGGGATCCAGAAAAGTTAACAAACAATCCATGATATCGATTGATATGGATACTACAATGAACACTGGAGCAGTTTTAGAAATATACATCGAGTTTGAAGGATATATGTTTAATGATACAACTGAAGGCTTGTTTAGGAGTTCCTACATCGACCCAGAAACGAAAGAGAAGAAATGGTAAGATATATTTTATTTGTTAGTGTATTTGATTTAATAACATTCATTTAAGGTTCGTGGCTACCTTCATGAGGCCTAATTTAGCTCGTAATGTATTTCCTTGCTTTGATGAACCAGCTTATAAGGTACCATTTCAAGTAACTGTTATACGTCCTAAACATATGAGAGCTATATTTAATATGCCCGTGGAATCGACCAGTGAACAGTATCCCAAGTATAACATTCTTAAATATGAATTTGTCTTTGTCTTATGATGGTTTCGTTTTGTAGCAATTATTGGGTAGCAGATCGCTTCCAAAAAACACCACCTATGACTACATTCTCATTTGCCCTGGTGATATCCGAACTCAGTCATGTCAGCTTGAATGTCAGCGATAGCGAAGGTATCTGGCGCATTCGCTATTTATTTGAAATTTGATTTTGAAAATATATTTTTGATAATTGTAAAGACATCCATTTAGGATTATAAAACACGATTTTTCATGGTGGGTTGTATGTGCCTACGTTTTTTTCCTAATTAACTTCATTTTAAACGCAATTTTACAATCACTATAGTCACAACATTGATTTTTGATACTGCTCGAAAAAAATATGAATCGGATAGTCTAATCTGTATATTGGATGTAGTGGAAGTTTAGTTGTATAGAGTTATTGTTAGCCGTTCTTGGATATATATATATATATATATATATATATATATATATATATATATATATATATATATATATATATATATATATATTTATACATATATATATATATATATATATATATATATATATATATATATATATATATATATATATATATATATATATATATATATATATATATATATATATAAATATTCTTCATCGTGAAGCTTAACCATTAGGCTTGAAATGATAGTATATGTTATTTCGCCGAAGTGTATACAACATATTTTCTCATAGCGTCGAATGAGAATTGAATCATGTCGAATTTCTCGCCAAAAAAGACTATTTGTGGGGAATTTTACTGCATAACTTTTTTCAAAAAAAATCTGGAGTTGAAGCACGTGGAATTCTAGTGGAGATTTGCGGCGACGATGCTCTGTCGGAAACAATATGCTGATTTTGGTTTAGACGTTTTAAAAATAATGATTTTGATAAAGAATGCTCTGGTGCAACGAAAAAGTTTAACTGAATAAAGATCCATATCAGATGCAAATTTGAACTTGAAAAATCATTAGGCGTTGATCACATAACAGTTGCCAAACGTCTAAAAGCATTAGGAATAATTTAAAAGCAAGGAAATTGGGTGCGGTACGAATTGAAGCCGAGAGAAGTCGAATGACTTTTTTTACGTTTGAACAGCTACTCCAACGGTAGAAAGGGAAAGCTTTTTGCATCGTATCGTGACTGGTGATGAAAGGTGGTTACACTACGATAACCCGAAGCGTAGAAATTCATGGGGTAAGCCAGGCCATAAATCATCAACATCGACGGCAAAGTCGAATATCCATGGTTCTAAACTCATGCTCTGTATTTGATGGGATCGGCTGGGTTAGTGTATTATGAGCTTCTCAAACCTAACGAAATCATCACAGGAGATCACTATCAACTGCAATTGATGCGTTTGTACCGAGTATTGAAGATAAAATAGCTGCAATACGAGAAGAGACACGACAAAGTATTTTTGCAGCATGACAACGCTCGTCTACATGTTGCGAAACCGGTTGAAACCTAATTGGAAACGCTTAAATGGGAACTCCTACCACACCCGCAGTATTTATTGGACATTGCTCCTTTAGATTATCGCTTGCTCCGATCGATGACTAATGGCTTTGCTGAGCAGCACTTCCATTCTCAAGAAGATGAGAAAAAATGGGTCGATTCATAGATAACCTCAAAAGATGAGCCGTTCTTTACTGCTATGGTATTCGAATGGTGCCAGAAAAATGGGAGAAAGTAGTGGCTAACGATGGATAAGACTAATGATAATGTTCTTTAGTAATTTTTTAAAATAAAGCATTCATTTTCAGAAAGAACAGCGAGAACTTATTCAACTCCCTACGTATTTATATATATATATATATATATATATATATATATATATATATATATATATATATATATATATATATATATATATATATATATATATATATATATATGTAGTTAATGTCGTTAAAACATTAATAAAGTTGTATTAATAACTTCTTGGATAGCCTGGTTTTTTAACCATTTTTCTACACAACTAATCTGTTGGTTTTATGGGTCATAATTATTGAGCCAACCATTTTTCATCGTACATCACAATTCGGCGTTTTTGGCCTGGGGTTGAGTTCGAATTTCCATTTGATTGTTACCATATGAATCTAAATAGAGTCTATTAATTTTACTAAGGGCATAGAGATGTTCTTGATGTTGGATGATTGATGATTGGAGGTTGGAATATTATATTGGTTAATACCAGCATAATATCGTTTGGGACACGATACAGGTTGACGAAAATGTGGATGTTCCTCCAGCTTTCGGTGTCTCCTTAATTCAATTCTTTGAATCACTTTTGCATTGCAAAAAATTGCCTGTTTTTTCACCTTTGATTCCATTACTTTAAATTGTATGTACAGTTTGTGACATGAAAGAGTTATACAACCGTATCAAAACTTAGCTCTTAAAGCCCTCTGGTGGACTTCAGCGTCCGTTGATTGTTTTTATAGTATATTATTTTGGGCAGCTTGCACCCAGTGGAAATGAGTGCATCATAAATCATCTCATGGCATCTTGTGATGGCCTCCTCTATTTCGTCTAGCATTGCTACCCAGCCTTAGTTTCAACTGCGCTACTTAGCTCGCTTAGACCTTAGTTCTTCAATTGGAAGTGTCGGTGTGAAATACTAAACTCGAAGAGATTTACCACTAAATACCAAATCACTTTAACTTCTCGACTCGCGTTTCGCTAACCAGGTTAACATCATCAAGAGATGATCGAAGGGCCTTCATTCCAGTGATGTAGTTTAGTCTTTCTGTTTTTCTAACATCATCAGGCATCATCTCCAATCATCATTCAATCTACAATAGGAACTGTTTCACTTGAACTACTAGTAAATATAGAAAAGGCCATAATAACCAGTAAATGGTAAAAAGTAATATTTCTTCATAACTGGATTGGAATGAGAAGTATTCAATTTTTTTGAGAAATATAGGACAATAATAAATTTTATAGAAACTTACAAGAAACTTTTTTCCTTAAAATATGTTTTAAGTAAAAACCGTGAAAATCAAGTTTAACTTGTAATAAGATACCAAAGAGGAAATTTTAGAAGGGATATTTCAGGAAGAGCTACGTAAAAGGTAATATGTAAGAAACATAAAATGTAAAAGAACAGCACTTATACGAGGGTCATTCGAAAACATTTTGGCCTAACAAAGACCACGCACACATCTTGGACTTCAACCAATTTAGATATTTGTTCAATCTTGCCCAAAAAACTGTTATCTCAGCATTGAAATCATTATTTGAAGTAAATATTCACTTAGCTAGCCATTTATCTAGGTCTGGAATGAAAAAGTAATCGCTGGTAGCCAAATCCGATGAATACAATGCATGTCACTTTCAACAGTACTTACCCACTATTTGGACCGCTGCTTCATGTTTAGAATTAAAAAAATGACAAATACACTGATCTGATAAGGTATTACGAAGTTTGGTGGTGATTTTGTGGATCGTAGCGGTTTTTTGGTATTCAGAGTATTCATCGCCTTTAACAGATGTATAAGCAAGTTTAAAATCAGCAGACCACTTTTATATTTTCGAAAATGAAGAAACATAGGCCTTTTAACACTTTTTGTGGATCCTTTGGGGTTAAAGCACCCAAAACAAAATATGTTGACAGATCTAACTTAAATTTTATCCGTTTTCATAACAACGTTAAACCTTGTTTGCTTTATTCGATTGCTACAAACAAGCTACAACTAAATGAAGCACCATATCTGTATTAGGACAAAAACTTTTTGAACATTCCTCGTATTTGTATTAACTTTTTTTGATACCTTTTGATCGTTCTAGAAATTTTACCTTAATTTAAGTCTCGGAAACACATCGGTTTCTATAAATTGATGAGATCGAAGGTTAGACGGTCGCTTTTAATATGAACATTTCTATTTATATACTTATTTAGACAATAATAGATGTTTATTAGTATTGAAAAATATCTAAAAAAAATCTTCAGAACTCCCCAAACTAGATCAATAGGTTATCGATATCCCATATTGATTGCTTACAATATACTTTGTACATAAAATCAACCGTTAAATAGCATTAAATACTGATTATTATAATCCTCATACATTTTCGTTAATTAAATAATTTTTAAAATACCATTTTCTAAATCAAATATCATTGTTACCGTAACATACAGAAAACTTTTAGAAGGTTATATTTTTGTATAAAAACACATATGTAATTTATCTATATCGTCTAGCAGTTTATTTTCCAGATATTAAAATGAGAGTATGGGCACGTTCTGACTTTATTGAAGCTCTTGCCAACGTTACAACAAAAGTTTCGAAATCCGTTAAGTTCCTGGAGGACTTCTGGGGTTCCCCGTATCCTCTTCCAGAATTAAACATCTTTGCTCTGCCTAATTACCAAGCAACGAAACCGGCTGATAGCTGGGGACTTCTGATGTTTAAGTAAACGTGCTTTAATTCGATTTAGGTTTTTTTTTGGAGTAATTTCGGTTTAATTCTTTTTCAGGGAAAGTGAACTTTCCAGCAAAGGGTCATGGCATCTCACACAAGAATTGGTATATCAGTGGTTGGGAGCTTTAGCTACTCCATTTTGGTGGAGTGACGCTCATATTAATAATGCATTGGTTAGATATATTACAGCGTATGCTACATTAAAGGTAATTTTTATTTATATGGAGTACACTTTGTAGTTTTGTAGTTCTCTCTTTATACATGTATTTTTTCCCGACTCGCTTACGAATTTGAAAAGCTATAAATGCTATTTCATGTAAATTTTCACACCTGCCCTGCATAAACGTCTACTTGTAATTTTTTTTTGTTTTGTTTAACTGCAAAAATACAAGGAAATATTAAAAAATTATTTAAATAATAATTTAAAGTTATTTGCTAAATTATTTCCTCTATAGTTTTAAGAGTTTTTCCAGTGGTGTACCTCACTTCAGTTTTTTATTTAAATGTTCTCAAGGATACTGTTAATAAAATTGACCTTAATGATTGGAAGGTATTGCTATGATATTTATTAGGTCCTCAAACTTAATTCTCGGTCTTTATTACCTTTGAGATTTATTTAGAAAAAGTCACACAAACTTGAACATCGAACTAATCTGCCTCATTTTCTGTACACTTTTGACTGTCAAATCTCAGAATGGAAAAAAGTTGCTGGTTTTGATATGATGTGAAGTTTGATGTTTTTTTCGACTTCTTCGAGAGATCTGAAATGGTTATCAACCAGTTGGTGTTTCAGGTATAGAAAAAGATGGGAATCGGATGACGAAGTCTGGGATATACGCCGGATCAGATAAAATCTCCCAGTCCAACTCGATGATCGTTTCTAGAGCCCTTTGTGCTGTATGTGGCCGTGTGTGGTTCTGAAACAAAAATGACTTCCTTTCTTTCCTTGCTAGTATAAGGCAATTTTTCCTTTAGAGTGTCACTAATACAAATCAGTTACTGCTGATAACCGTCAGTAGTAATGGTTTGAATTACCCGATCAACTCACTGTGTTTAACTCATACCATCATATACACTGCAACCTCTTTTTCGCATGGATATTGGTTTTTCGATACTGGTGACTCACCTGGATTAACCCGCGATTTTCATCTCTTTGGATTTTCCTAGAGGATTCAAGTTTCTCCACAGGTTACAACCTTATGCAGGAAGTTTTTTTCTTGAATCAGGAAGTACCCAACAATATCTGGGCGTCTATTCTAATTCTCAGCTGTGAATTCATAGGAGATCCAATGACTCTCCTTTTACTTTTTCCCTAGTCGCTAAAACTGATTTTTCCGATTAAAGATGACTAGGAAAAAAAGTAGCCCTGAGTATTATACTTCGTTCTGAAGCTGAAATATGGCTCATTAAAATTAATATGCGGCGGGAATCGATCCAATGTAGGGGGATGTTTTCATTGCAGAATGCTGAGGGTTGGAATTTGTGAAAAAAGGCTGAAAATCAACCCTCAATGAATCAGCGATTTTGAAAACTATCTAATGTACCCTTATATTTATTGAGTTTTTCAGACATTTTCACGTACACATACAAATACACATATTATTGTTCGAAGTAGATTTTTTTTGTTGCATACCTGCCAATTAATACGTTTGACCATCTTCACTGGTTTCTTTTCTTACATAAAAATCATTGCAGAAAAATAACGAACGGTCACGAACGGTTTCATACAGTTGTACTGTTACGAACCACTGGGTTGCGTGAACTGCATTTAAATGCTGCTTTACATCCGCCTGGTTGATACATATGGTCAGGACCCTTGGTCAATCCTTCAGTACCTTTCGAACGTTCAACTCGAGTCCAACTGATGATGGCTTAAGGCCAGAAACCGGGTTCGGGAGATGCTTGTTGACGTTTAATGCCGATGCACGAGCCCACTATGTAAATCTTCATAAAAATTATTTAATTTAAAATATTTTCAATTCACATTCCTAAGGTTACTTGCAGGTTGATTGAAGAGTAGGCATTTTTACTCATTAAGGTTTCGATACAACATATATTATACTCAAACTTTATTTCTGTATTTAATTAATTTTTCAACAGGGATACTTTGAATCGGCTGTTTCAATAGTTTTCTTACATTTCTAGATAGGTGAAAATGAGACTTTCAACAACTGGCCCACCACAATGCTCTACTCAATCTACTACGAATTCAGCAAGAGGTATCCGCATGGAAAAAACACAGCCATTAAACAAGACTCATCCTCGGCCAAAACAGAACTTGTTTTTAGGATGCTGAACTATACTTTGGGAGAAAACACATTCAGACACGGCATGCAAAGATTTATGGCAGACAGGTGATGGATAATTTGAAAGATATATCGATTGTCTAAAAGAAATCGAATTGTTGGTATCCTAGGAAGGAAATCCCAAGAGAAACATATGTTTAAATATGATTACTTATACGAAATAAACTCGTTTCTTAATAACTTTATAATCAGATGTAGTTTTGACTACATTCAGTATCTTCAGTACCTTCAGTATACTTTCACTATTGCGGTTAATATCCGGAAATGTATTTACAAGAACGTCTCTTCATAAGAATCTTAGATTTTGGGAGCAGAAAATATTCATAAGGCACGGGATGTTTGAAAGTATTATTCAATATATCGGGTTACCCAGAAAGTTCGTATGGATTTTTTTAAGAGAAGCAGAAATGCAAATAGTTTCTTAATATTTATCTAGTCTGTTAAATGCAATTGTCATTATTATTTACAACTTTTTGCCAACATAGTGGAAGGTCCATAATGCCTTTTTGGCTAGAATTAGCATCTTTATTGGCAAAAAATGTTAACAAAACGTTTTTCGCATTTCCTTTCATTTTAAAATATTTTCGATTTAATCAATTTTGGCTGGAGCGGAATAGTCCGAGGGTGCGATGTTGGGCGAATAAAGTGGGTCTAATAAAACACCCGAAATAATTTTTTTGCAAAATAACAATTTTTGCCGAGTCCTGTTTGTGATTTGGGTAGCGCATTGTCATGATGAAACATGACGCCTTTTCCGTTTGCCAATTTTGGCCGATTTTCTTCAATTACTGTCTTTATTCGACCTACTTGTGAACAGTAGATGTCGGTGATAGTTTGGTTGCGTGAAAGAAGCTCAAAGTGTACGAGTTCCTTCCAATACCAATAAATGCAAAGCATAATTTTCTTTAGATGTTGGCCGTCTTTCGCCGTATTTAAAACCTTTGATCCTGGAAAAGCACATCATTTTTTCATCTCACACGTGTTGCATAAAATCTATTTTTCATCACCAGTTACCATTCGCTTCATAAATAGAATCTCAGAATTCTTTTCAGCAAAAGATGCAGGATATTTCGTCCAATAAGTTTGTGATGGACCCAAACATCGTATTATCAAAAGTACCTATTTTTTCAGATGGTGAAAAACGATCGATTTACCAATATTGAACTTATCTACTATCTATGCGTGGCTATGGAAAGACGGACAGAGCGATCCTGATCTTCCAGGTGAAAATTTTCACTGCTGCAAAATCCGACTCCGACTTTACCGAAATTATTTTTGTATCGTGGTCTCTTCAACAGAACTCTCTCCGTAAACAGTACAAATCTTGTTTTATGTTTGAGCAGGGTTTTTGTCCCTTTTGAATTAAAAAAGCATAATGTGGCATAAATAAAGGATGTTACAATAACAGTGCAATATATGAATTTTAAATAAAATATGGTTTTCTGTAGTATTGAAATATTTATTGATTTATAATATATAGATTTGACTGATAAAACTGAGCTTTAATCCGATTTTGTTTTCTAATACTCCTTTTGAAAACATTATATTAATCGTTCTTCCAGAATTTGGTTCTTGCTTGTATCTGCTTGTAAACAAATTGTGGCAATACTTTCTTTATTCTTAATTTTCAAGTTTATTTTTCTGCTTCGTCTCAACTGTTACTATCGCGTAATTTTCGCCTCCGATAATGTTTTTTTTAATATTTATTGGAAACCAAACTACATGCTAAGTTATTTATCATTTTTAGATATTATTTTGAACATATCTCAGAAGATCAACAAAAGATGGATCTGTTTTGTATGCTAACAAGCAGTATTGAGAAAAACGCTAGGAAACACTTTAAAGGACTAAATTTAGTTAAAGATGCTTTAGAGTAAATGACCATGCACGCTTCTTGTGTTAAGATGGCCTTATTGCGGACTGATAGTAATGAATTAAATTATGTTACACATTAATGGCTGCAACTGCTTTGGTGGCACACACGTATACTTCTGGCGAAATTATCAATAACGATTTTGCATAAATGTGGGGGTATCTCATCTTGGGCTTGTTGGCGTAAACATGCAACTTCAGAAAACCCTAGAAAAGAAGTCCATAGGTATTAAATCGCAGGATCGTGGCCGCCAATTGCGGTCACCAAAACGGGAGATAACACGACCAGGAGAAGACTCGTGCAAGACCGTCAATGTTTCACGGGCGGTATGGAAAGTTGCACCGTCCTGCTGAAACTACATGCCTTCAAGAGCAATATCTTCCAATTAGGGACAAATAACTGGGTTACTATTACCTGCCTCGTTTAAAAAAAAAAAATGGTAGAATGATTCCTCCAGACGATAATGTATGGTAAACAGTGGCACATTGACGATACATTTATATTTTATGAATCATTCGTGTATTTTCTGGGCCCTAAATGTGGCAATTGTGACTATTTATGAAGTCATCGAGGTGAGCCTTGTCGCTGAAGATGATTTTGTCCACAAAATCGGCATTCACTTCTTGTTGTCCAATCATTTAATTGGTGAACTCTCATCGCTGTGCATGGTCTGCTGTTGGCAGAACTTGTTGAGCCAATTGGACTTTGTTGAGAATACGGTGAAGAGTGCCTGTCGAAATGTCCACTTCTTTTGTAGGATGAGGAATCGAGGACCCTGGATTCTCGGCCACATTCGCACAAATTGCCGTGATTTTTTATTCTAAACTACCACTGCGAGTTTGTGTCGTATTTTTCACATCAATAGCTGAACCAGTACTTTCGAATTTTTCGGTTATTCTTTTCACAATTTATACATTTGGCACATTATTTCTACCGAAATTTGGACGCACTTTGCTAATCGTAGCAACCAACTTGATTATAAATCACGAGATTAGTATCTTTCATAGAGAAAATGTTCGCTTTTTTTAGACCCATTTTTGTTTAAAACATATTAATTACCACTTTTATAAACAGGCAATTCAAAACATTCTTCGGTGACGATATTTGGTTATCACTCACCGAGCAGGCTAGATTTGACAAGACTTTACCGGAACCCATCACAATCAACGAAATAGCTGGATCGTGGATTACGAAAGACCGATTGCCTGTTGTTTCTGTTACTAGAAATTATCACAATAAGACAGCCAAAATTTTTCAGGTATTATTATTCTGCATTTGTCGGGTTGTTTTATTTATTATTTTATTATTTTTTAGAGAGTTTATTTGAGAGAAAGACCTCACGATGTACCTGATCAAGAGAAATTCTTATGGTGGATACCGGTTGTTTTGATTCGCCAGGACAAAATGAATTTCCAAAATACCACTCCTTTGATTTGGATGATGAAAGAACGTGAAATTGAGTTGGTCAATTTGCCCACCAGTAATCAGTTCATTATTATCAATCCTGAAGAAATAGGTATATATTTTTGAAATATATGATTTATATATACAAAGTGGTCCAAAACGTATCCGCCCTAGAGCAACTGGTGTGTCATTAAAAAGATACAGAACTTTGAAAGTGAAACTGAATTTTCGAAAAATTGACATCACTTAAAAACGGTTGAAGATATCAGATTCAAAATCGGGGTAGTTAGGTTTTCAAAGGCGACAAATACGAATTTGGTACTAGCTTGAACCTAGTCTAGCTCTCTATCAACATAGAGAGCGCTTGATATCTAGTTTGTGAGGATTTAACTCGCTCATATTTTGTACCCTATAAAGTTGGGAATATTTTGACTTCAAAATAGAGAAGAGTCATAATTTCCACGTAAAAAAGGCATTCTTGGTTAGTATCGAGATCTCACGCCGTTCGCGATATATTCGTGTTCGAATATTTCATTGCACATCTTGTCAATGGTAGAAAAATATGCAATTCACAAAGTGTGACTTGAATAATGTGTACAAATTATTACGCCTCGATGACAACTGTAGGTGGAAACTATTTTCTCCAGTCTTGAGTTGGTATAAAATAATTTGTTAAAAATGCCCAGACTTAATCAGTTTCCTAACCGTGTTTTAAGGGATTTGCTCTGTGTTTATCCACAAGTAAATTACAATAGTCACGCTACTGTTAGAAGGTATAAAGGGCTCTACCCAATCACAATCATCCCAGATCGACAAATTTTTCAAATAATTTTCAGTCAGTTAGGCGAAACAGGTTCGTTTTATTACAATAATCCTGGTGGACGACCGAAACGTATAACAGTAGAACAAGAAGAGGATATTTTGGTTAACATCGCGGAAAATCCTGAAGTAAGCACTAGGCGTTTGGAGGCATCTACAGGAATTACCAAATCTACCGTTTCAAGAGAAATTGTTTTCCTACCATTTTTCGTGAGAGAGAACTGACGAGAACTTTTACCAGACTCGGATTTTTTAACTGCCGAAATAATAATTATTACGCCGTGAAAAAGACTTTCCAAAAGAGCGACATTTCCAGCACGAATTTTCAATTAACATTTGGTGCGGCATTATGGACAATTTTTTAGTCGGCCCATTTGAGTTTCCGCAATGCCGCAACCGAATGGAGATCAATATGTGCAGTTTTTGGAAATTGATTTATTAGTTTTTGAACGGTTGATCGCGAGTCTCGATTCGATCAACCATTTAGAAGCTTTCAATATCTGCTGCTGGAGCCTGGGCGTAATGGCCGAGGTTCCAGAACCGTTGTTCCTATTTTGAGCAATAGTTGGTAGTGATCAGAAGTAAGCTCATGAATCACCTGTAATGCGATCTTATTACTAAGATTTTTAACAAGGAAAAGATTTAGATAATTTTTGAATCGAATCATTTCGTTGGAGATAAGCAGATTCAGACCGTTCTTGCGCACCAATGTCAGCAGGTCAGAATTAAAGAGATCGGTTTCCCGCGTAATATTTATGTCTTTTGGCCTCGGTCGTAGTTGGTAGTGATTGACTGGCACAGGCGCCGGCTCCGCCCGCTGAGACGCTTTTGACGTCTTTGTTTCCAATCGTGCTTTGGATGGCGTGCTATCTAGGTCTGCCTAGCTAAGAACGCTTTTCCACGTTGGTGGCAAGTGTGGAGCGTCGTCCCTCCTATTTAGACCTTGCTTTTCAATTTCTATAGCTTCATTTATATATAGGCGAATAGTGTATATATATATATATATATATATATATATATATATATATATATATATATATATATATATATATATATATATATATGTATATATATATATATATATATATATATATATATATATATATATATATATATATATACATATTTATATATATATATATATATATATATATATATATATATATATATATATATATATATATATATATATATATATGTATATATATATATATATATATATATATATATATATATATATATATATATATATATATATATACATATTTATATATATATATATATATATATATATATATATATATATATATATATATATATATATATATATATATATATATTATATTATATATATTTATTTATATATATATATAAATAAATATATAAATATATAAATATATAATATATATATATATATATATATATATATATATATATATATATATATATATATATATATATATATATATATATTATATATATATATATATATATTTGTTCTTAAACGGATGGGTTGCTCTTGTTATATATTTTGATATTATTTTTAATTTTATTCAAATTTATTTATTAAGTTGTTATATCTATTATATGCCCTGTTACCTGTGATTTGGTGACATAATATATTGATAGGGTAGTGATATTGATTTGTTCATTTATAAGTCAGGCCCAGGTAAGTGAACTCTCTGACTACTTCGATATTCATTAATTGTGAATTTTGGGTCTAATTTGTCTGCATGTTTTCACTGAAATATATTTACTTTTTTTGGTTTACCTGCAAATCAGTTTTAATAACATCCTCTCGAGCTTTTTGGAATGCTTGTTCTATATATTGCAGTCTTGTTGCTGTTATGTTGACGTCGTTGTTAAAACCAGATGGTTGTAGAGGTTGAAAAGTGTGGATACCAATCCGTCTCCAGTAGATAGATCATATTTGATCAGTTTCCAGTAGATTTTTGGAATTCATCAGTAGATTTTGCCCCACACCTTGCCCTTGCATGTTCTTACTGTTATATTGTATTGACATCGTCGGCAAAACCTTATTGCTGTACAGCTTGTTAGCTGTACAGACTATATTATAAGTGATTTCCATCAATTCCCATATTCCTTTTTATTATCGTATAACTTTTCAAGAGAAAGTGTTATAGAAATTTGAAATTGATCTGCAATGTTCTCCAATGCTTACTTGATATATTGACCCTAACATCCTCATCTCAATTAGTATAAGCAGTTTTTCAGTTATTTCAGCCCCTTAGTATCTGATTCTTCTCTGAAGTTTTTTTTTGAAGTGCACCTACGTATATTAAACAGTATTTTGTCAGCAGAAACCGGGTATTTTCACGATATTTATCCGCAAAATGATTCTTAAATTAAATCTCAAATGTATTTAGTATTTTGCATATTGTCTATAATTTATGTTAATCACAGTTTTTTTTGGCGGTAGTCGTAATCTGGCTTCTGCCAAATGTTTCTAGCAAACTTTAGCAGTTATTTTTCAGTTGTCACCGGTTATTAAAATGTTTTAAACATAGTTTTGGGAATATTTACCTGTGTTACGTAAAATGTCTCGTATACTTTTAATTATAGATCTTATTTTTTTAAATTCCTGGAGTTAATAACTTCCATTGACTATTGAATATTATAAATACATACATACACACACACACACACACACACACACACACAGATATATATATATATATATATATATATATATATATATATATATATATATATATATATATATATATATATATACCCATATCGTCATCGATAATGTGAAAACATTTCAGATAGTCCTCTTAATTAGTATATTAATTAAAATATTTATTTCATTATTAGGTCCATTTCCAGTAAACTACGATGCAGAAAACTGGAATATGCTGGCAGAGTATTTGCAAACCGAAAACCGCACAAGGATCCCTGTTTACACTAGAGCTAAACTCTTGCACGATGCTTGGAATCTGGCTTATGCAGGAGATCTCAGTTTCGCGACAGCTCTCAACATGACACTTTTCCTGAAGAACGAACGAGAATACCTCGCTTGGGATCCAGTATTTACTCTCATCGATCACATTGGCAAACACATTGATAGTTCGGCTGTACATAAAAAATTTCAAGTAGGTAATATAAGTAGAAATTATTTTGGTATTTCTATATTTTGTGTTTTTTAATTGCGTTTAAATTGCGACTAAAAGTTTGCTGAACCGTAATAAACAGGATGACTACCAATAAGAACTAGTTGGGACGCTGAACTTTCAGTTTTAAAATAATTTTTAGAGATATGAACTTAATATGTGCTATTCTAGGGAAAACTCTGTAGCATACTGTAACTGCATAGTATATGCATCGACAAAAAAAGCGACTAAAAGTTTGCTGAACTGTTTACAAACTGGATGACTACCAATAAGAAGTAGTTGGGACACTGAATTTTATCGGTTTAAAAATAATTTTCAGAAGATATGAACTTAATTTGTGCCATTCTGGAGAAAATTCTATAATATACTGTAACAATTCTGTAGCGTGTTAAAAGTGGTTCTGCGTATTTGGAGATGGATGGAGATTTTTGTCTTTCTGAAAGGGGAACACCCGGAACAAATCCACCATCTGAAACTCTAGTATATATTTATTGAAGTCATCCAGAACTTGGTTTATAACTTAAAGTTACTCAATAAAACAAATATGATCATATATTTTTTCAGTCAAAAAACATTCTGGGTGGTCGAAGGGTTCTGAATAATTTCAGTCCAGAAAACAAGAAATGAACGATCTTGGTCTGTTTTTATTGACCAAATTTAAAAGAAAATAAGTAGCAGAAGTACATAAGCAGAAGATAATTGCAGCAAAGCAACCATAATTGCACGCTGCTTATTCACCAGTTCTCGCTCCGTTCGATTACCATGTATTTCTATCGAATTAACTTACGAAGCCGGATGATTACTTGACGAAACCGGAAAAAACATCTATCAATTTATTCACACAAAATTGCCAAAGTTTTTTTCTCAAGGATATTGGTCAGTTGAGTCTTATAAGCACGGAGCGAAGATCATCGAAGTTATTAAATGTAATGTAGATTATTTTGCATATCAAATGTTTTTTTTTAATTTTTCGACCAAATTCTAAATTTTGTTAAAAAAGTGTCGAATAGGTTAGGGTCCAAAGTTTTTTACTGTTTTGAATTTATGGGATTGTTACAGGTTTATCACTATTACAATTGTTGCATGACAAATAAGCGCTTGAACTGGGATTATAAGAACAAGTGCTCTTAGAAATATTCAACATATAGTATTTTGTCGAACAGCTTATTCTTCTGATATAACATCTTGTGATATGTTTTGATATTCTTAACTAAAATACGTCGTTCAATAAGTCCTTAGAAAATCCAAGAGATAGCATTAGTAGCATCGGAAATGGTTTGTTTTTAGTAAGCATCATTATTTACCAAATAGCTGTCAAAGTCTTAGTTATATTAATCACATGGAGTCATTTTTATTGTCGATTGAAGCAAGAAAAATTTGTTTATTTAGAAAAATGGAAAAAAGTGAGTTTCGAGTGGTGATTAAACACTTATATGTAAAAGGTTTAACATCGAAAGAGATCAAAGCTGAGGTGGATGAAGTTTATGGCGCGTTTGCTGCTTTGAAATTGTTTATAATTGCGTAAATGTAAAAAAAACGAATATTGTTCGGGA
The DNA here is from genome assembly GCA_031761425.1 of Cosmopolites sordidus. NCBI lineage: Eukaryota > Metazoa > Arthropoda > Insecta > Coleoptera > Curculionidae > Cosmopolites > Cosmopolites sordidus. The sequence continues at coordinate 268,504 of JARFXV010000377.1, forward strand.
CATCCAGTGGAAGTGACTACTCCCGAAATGATTGACAAAATCTACGACATGGTTTTAAGTGATCGACGAATCAAAGTCCGCGAAATAGTTGAGGCCACACACTTATCGCAAGGTACAGTGTTTTCAATTTTGCACGAAAAATTGGGTGTGAAATAAAATTTCGGCAAGATGTGTGTCGCGTTTGTTCTCAGTGGAGAATAAACGCAATCGTGTGAAGGCCAACGGGGTCCGAAGACGGTGAAGACAGTGAAATCGTCCGGCAACGTTATGGCCACAGTTTTTTGGGATGCACGCGGAATCATCTAAACCGATTACTTGGAAAAAGAAAACAACAAATAAAGAGTATTATGCGTCGTTATTACGCCGGTTGAGAGAAGAAATCAATAAAAATCGGCATCATTTGAAATAAAAAATGATCCTCTTCCATACAGTTTCACACCAGTACAGTTTCAATGGCAAAAATCATGGAATTAAGGTTCTAATTATTACAACATCCACTGTATTCACCGAATTTGGCCCCAGTAACTTTTTTTTTATTTCCGAACTTAAAATATGGCTCAGCGGACAACGGTTCACATCGAACGAGGAGATCATCGCCCAAAACGGGTGCCTATTTTGAGGACTTTCCGAAATCTTACTTTTTAGACGGATTAAAAAAGTTAGAGAAACGCTTGGAAAAGTGTATAGAGCTAAAAGGAGATTATGTTAAAAATTTTTAAAAAAATCCACTTAAAATTATTTGTTTTTCTATCCTTTTCTAAGGATTTATTGAGCGAACGTTGTAATTTGCACACGCTGTACTAACTCAACAAATATATTCCTAGATAATTCCGTATATTTTTGAAAGATAAATTAAATTCATTATAAAAGTTGCTTCGATAATTGAAAAAAAGGTATGCATCTGTGCATGGGTACCAGGTAATAATTTGGAAGAATATAAAATATGTATGAGGTGTGCAAATATTTTGGCTTCCATTTTAAAATTTGATGCATCTTCGGTACGAGTTTGAACTTCAGCGACTTGGACAGAGTGCGACGGAATCTTTTGTAAAACTTCAACATGCCTATGGAAACAGTGTTTTGTCAAGGGAACATATTTTCAGGTGGTTGACGGAATTTTCAGAAGGCTGAAGATTAATCTCGTGCCGAAAACCTTCAGCTACAAGAAGTGATGAAAATATTTATAGAATATGGGATCTTGGGCATTCTGATAGTCGGTTGATTGTCAGAATGATCGGGTAAAAGTTGATCCACAGAACCGTTCATCAGATTTTTCAATAAACTATCGGTCTTCTAGAAACGCCTAAAAACCACCTGACAATTCAAACCTTTAGGCAAAGTATTGATTCCAAAGGCCTGTTATACTTTTACAAAAGTTACCGTGCCACTGTGCCCAAGTTTGAAACAAACCTTGATAGCGCACCGTTGATCGACATTGTTGTGACTCAATTTCAGTGCGCATTACTAAAATCCGGTTCATGAAAAGAATTGCTATAGACCAGCTAGTGATATTAGGCAGTTCAAATTCGTAATGAAGAAGTATCAGATATTGGCCATTTCTCCGTCAGCGGTGTTGCCAGATCGAACGCTACGCTACCAGGTCCTCATTACTGTATTTATACATCTTTTATACATTCGATTTGCTGAACTGGTCTAATACTTTCTTATTTAGATACATTGCTATGAAAGTATTTTTTGTTGATCTTAGACTTACGTGCGTTTGCTACTGACTCCCTTGTATCAAGAATTAGGAAATGAACCACGACCATGTGAATCGGAAGGCAGAGCTCATCTCAGAAGTTCATCTAAAGTTTTCCTGTGTCAAGCAGGATACAGACCTTGTATTGAGGAAGCCCAGAATGCTTTTAAAAAATGGATGGATAGTAAAAATCCTGATGAAGGAAACCCGTAAGTGTTCGATAAATTTTAAACTATGTTGTTAAATTCTGTTCGTATTACAGTGTTGCCAATCAATATATTTGTCCAGTATTCAAATGGGGCACCAAGGAGGAATGGGAATTTGGTTTGCAAAGAATCATCAGATTCCCACAAGGTAGAAAACCAAACGAAAGAACGTATTTATTGAAAACCCTGACAGGATGTCCCAACGATCCCTGGAAGATTGAACGATTGCTCAATATAACAGTTTTAGAACAGAACGGTAACTTTACCGACAATGACATCTACCTGATCTTTAGTATGCTGACAGGAAGCGCTAATGGATACACCACATTGTTCAATTTCCTTAGGAAGAACTGGGATACAATTAAAGCTAGGTGAGTAAATTAGCTGATTTATCTTAGCTGACTTATCGTAGCTGATTTGATAACCATATCCTCTATTTTATGATTTTGTCTTAATCAATTTTTACTTATATATTTGACCTTCTACTTTGCTAAAATCTATTAATACATTTTTCAATAAAAATACTTTGTACATGTATAGTCTCAAATTTATAATTACAAGAAAAGCTTTCAAAGAAGCAAATCTTCCTCGCAGAAGGAAAATGACAGGTCGCAAAAATTGAAGCTAAGAATATATAACTCAATCATAAAATCGACAATATTTTAAGGCAGTGAAGTTTGGATTTGAGGTAGCAAGACACCAATAAACTACAGCTAGTGAGAGAATAATTTTGTGGAAAATTTGCGGTGATAAGGCATAGGCATGGTGGAGTGAAAAACGCGGAAGAATGGCCGAGGAGGCCCCCATCAAAACCTCTTGAAAATGAAAATCATGTTTAATGTTTTCTTTGATTATTGTAGTATAATCAACTCCAAATTCCACCCAGTAGAGTATACTATTAACAAACAATATTATTTGTGGTTTAAGGGGTATTTGAAGAAGAACACTTGTCGAAAAAGTTATTATGTATAGAATTTTCACCACGATAATGGACCGTTAACCACATTGATCCTTGAATGCGAATTTTTGACCAAAGACGAATATCATAGGCCAATCACCGTATTTGCCAGACATGGCTCAATGTTATTTTCCTTTTCCCAAACTCAAACTACCACTTTGTGGAAGACGAACGTTTGATTCAATTGACACCATAAGATAAAATTCGCAGGAGTTGAAGGCCATATCGGAAAGTGCCTAATAAGAAGTGTTTCGGGAACTGGATTATTCGGTGGCAAAATTGTATCGTATTAAATTGGGGTTTGACATTGCTGTATTATTTGTGTCGAAACTCTTTATATCTTTGTGTTATTTATTATTATGTTTCCAGAGTTGTTGAATAAAATATGCAACTTAATTTACACATTTTCTTAGTTATGAAACATATATTCATTTTCGCAAAAACCGAAATACCCCGAGACGAAAATTTGTCGAGTGGGATAATAATCCAGTATTAACTATAAAAAAAAACAATTACAAACATAGCAGTTTACTTACAATGTAATTGCAAAGTTCCTAAATATAGAATTTTAAATGTTGTCTGGTATATGTACATATATGGTCAAAGGTTATCTTTATCAGAATTGAAATTATTATTGATGATATGCAGGAAATTAATGTGTGACTTTCATACTTAAACATGTGTGTTTATTCATCGCATTAATATTTGTCAAAAAGTAAATAATATTACTAGTTATTAGAATTTGGTAACCAAATGGATAGGAAACAAAGTTTGATAATGAACTATAATCTATAAATATACACAGCGGCGCCATGACTATAAACGCGAGTTGTTCGAAAAGTATGACCAGATGATTATGATATTTATCAAATATGATTCCTTAGATGGTGAGCAATGAAGTTTCAAGATTAAGATATTTTTTGAAAATGGAAAAAAATGATGATCGAGCTGTTATATAAGGTCTGGTGTTTTAGGGACTTTAGCCTTAATGTATATACAAAAAGTTAGATTCCATTTTAAAGCACTTTACCCTATCGTTTTGGTCGTACCTCCATTGAACTCCATGAAGGCTCGCGACTTCCAAAAGTCGTGCTACGCCGATAAAATCATCATAAAATTCCACAATATCGAATTAAATGAGTGCTCAGTGAAAGTACGCGAGTTGTAAATATATTGATAGATTTTATAGGATCAAAAATATTTCTTTTCGATGTGTGTCGAGTATATCTGTTCTCAAGACTGTTTAGAATTATATAAACGTGATTCTACTCGAAAAACGAGTTTCTTCGATATATCAGAAAACTATATGCCACATGGATTTACCATTACATATCAGAGATGAAGTAGCAGTCCAAAGAGATGGTGGGACTATGTGAAAGTGTCCCAACGAAAGCAAAAACGGTTCCATCAGCAGGAAAAATTATAGCTATGTTCTTATGGGATTTTCATGACGCAGTGCTCACAGACTACCTGGTAAAAGTCAAGATCACAATGAGAGTGTATTCCACTTCACTAATGAACCAATTGAAGGGTGCTATTCAGGTTAAACGTCTATATATGGTCAATAAGAAAGTGTTCCTTTATCAAGATAACGCGCTTGTTCACAATCGGGTTGTAATTTCAAAACCCTATGACGAATCCTTCTAAATGTTTCTACATGCACCATAATCATTGGATTTGACTTTCAGTGATTACATCTTTTTCCCAAATCTGAAGAAAACGTTTGTTGGATCAATATTTACTTTAAATGATAAGAATGATAATAATTAAAACACTTGGTATTTGTTTCACAATATATTCAAGATATTCTCTAACATGTTTCGGCCTCGCGACCATTCTCAAAGAGAGTTATGTATAAACTAAACTAAAGTTTCAAAGTGCTGTCTAATGGAAGTCGGTTTTTCTAAATATTTCGAATTCTTTCTTTCGAATTCTTTCGAACCCACGTATACCGATACAATTATTCACGCAAGTTCAAATCAGTCATGGAATGTAAAAATGTCCACTTTTCATAGTATGACCCACAGACTTCTAACGATTCCACTTAAAAAAGACAGCTATGAAAAAGAACTTAATATTATCAAAAATATCGCAAGGAATAATGGATATCAGCCAAGCATCATAGATAAAATGATAAGAAACAAGATTAAGAAAAACAACACCAAACATTTTTATGCCGCAACACCCGAAAAAGATTCTAAAAATTGGCATGCTATAAACTATATTCACAAATTAAGTTCAAGAATCACAAATCAGTTAAAGAATGAAAATATTAATATTACCTCTGTTAATAAGAATAATCTTGCATCGATGTTAAACAATAACAAAGAAAGAGCAAAATTTTGTGACAAATCTGGAGTATACGAAATTAAATGTCTTCTTCTTCTTGTCCTGGAGGTTAAGTTGACCCGAAGGCCCTGACTTGTATTCGCTGATTTTTTCGAACGTCACGACAATGTCGCTTGTTCGAGGGGTTTTAGCTGCCGTCCTTTAGGCATGGAGGTGATGACCGAAGAGGATGGTCATACTGGGGTAACGGCCGGCAATGAAGCTGCCGTGGCTCTGATTAGCGGATTGTCCGAAAGGGACGCCGTCGCTAGGAATTTGTCCAGAAGTCTGGACAGGAATGTCTGAATCACTGGTATGTCAGTTTCCCGATGGATTTGCGCATTCCTTACAAACCATGGGGCACCTACTAACGTGCGAAGAACACGTGACTGGAACGATTGCAGAATTGCAATCGACGTTGGGGGGAGGTACGGAAACCAGGCCTGAGATCCGTAGGTGAGGACGGATCGGACCATGATTTTATACAAGGTTATTCGGATGTTCAGCGAGAGCTTACTTTTGCCGTTCATTAGGGGGTAAAGCAGACGAGCCATGGCTCTTGCTTTCCCGGTTACCTTCTTTAGGTGCGGCACCCACGTGAGGGCCTTGTCGAACTCAAGGCCCAGGTAGTGTGCCGATCTGGCCCATTTGATGGGGACTCCGTAGATGCGGATATTCTGTCTGATTATCGGCTGTCTTCTTGTGAAGAGGACAGCCTGGGTTTTGCTGCGATTTATTGCTAGCCTCCAATAGGCTAGCCATTTTAGGGCTTTTAACGTCTGCCTTTGGAGCCTGGATGTGATCAGCCAGGTCCCGGGGGCTGACGTATAAAAAGCGGTATCGTCAGCATAGAATGCAGTCTTTACATGCGGAATTTTAGGAAAGTCCGCCATGTAGACGTTGAAAATTACTGGGGCAAGAGGGGATCCTTGCGGTACTCCCGCTTCGATTCGCTGGACTGAAGACAAAGTACCATCGACGAGCACTTGGAAGGTGCGTCCAGTCAGGAACGATGCCAATAGCTTGACTAGGTCTGTTGGTATACCCAGCCTGAGCATCTTGACTATGAGTCCGAGATGCCAGACTCTGTCGAAGGCTTGCGAGAGGTCTAAGAAGACGGCTCCCGTGTGGCGCCTACCACCGAAACCCTGCCTGATTTCCGTCGCGAGCCGTGCCGCCTGGTGGACGGCCGCGTGCCCCCTTCGGAAACCGAGCTGTTCGTCCGGCAGTATGTTCTTGTCGGCAAGAACGAAGTTGAGAGCGCGTAAAATTGCCCTCTCGACGACCTTGCCGAGTGCGCTAAGCAAGCTAATGGGTCTATAGCTACTTGGCTCTCTTGGGCTTTTTCCTTTTTTCAGGATTACTATGATTTGGGCCTGTTTCCATATAGCTGGAAAGTGCTGAAGTCTGAAAGAAGCGTTGACAATATTTGCCAACTGAGCTATCTGCTTGTTTGGTAGCCGTTTCAGCTGCATCGGAGAGATACGGTCGCGACCAGGAACTTTTCTAGATTTCAAACCTCGGATAATATCGTGTATTATCTTCGGCGAGACTATTTGGCTGATCAAGTAGCCGGGATTAGGAGTTCCTTGGTAAGATAGAATTTCTTTCCTGAACTGTTCAACTTTAGTCCTCTTTTCGGCTGAAGGCCGAAGAGAGGTCATCTGCTTTTGGTAGGTCACGGCGAAGAGCTCCGCTTTTTCCGCCCCCGTGACGGCGTGAGTATCACCCGTCCTCAGGGGAGGAATCGGCGCCCTCGCCTTTCCCACCAAGAGATTGGCCGTTTTCCAAATCGATCGATCGGCCCTGTCGATTGACGCTAGAAAATCGTCCCATCTGTCGATCCTGAACTCTTCGAGAGCCCGAAGGGACTCCCTTTTGGCTTCGTTTGCACGTCGCCCGAGCTCAGGGTCGCCAGTCAGTCGATAGCGTCTGTATAGTCGATTTTTCAGACGGATCTTCTCTTTTACCTCGGACGGAATGTCTAAGGTGGTCCGAGAAGGGTCCGTCTTGAAGCTAGTCGCCACTTTCGTGGCTTCTAATATATCTTTAGTTAGTTTCTCGACCGCATCCTCTAGCTGCTGAACGTTATCAATGCGCGGGTTGGGCCCGCTGTTTTGCAAATGCTCTTGGAATTTGCTCCAACTGATGTTAGATACCTTTCGCGGTGGGAAGGTGTCCACCTTGGTACCTATGGTTAGAATGACCGGGTAATGATCCGACGTAAGCTCGTGAACAACCTGGACGGTGCAATGATTCGTTAGATTTCTCACGATGAAGAAATCTAAGAAGCTGTCGAGACGGGATGGTTCGTCCGGGACAAGCAGGTTCAGCCCGTATCTATCCGCCATAGATAACAGGTCAGCGCCCCTCTTGTTTATCCATCTCGAACCCCACACTTGGTTATGAGCGTTATAGTCCCCTCCAATGATGAATGGAGTGTTGTTAGTCAGGAACCTGCTCACTTCACCTGAATCGAAGTTGTTGCAGGTTCTCTGGTACCATGAAGATAGGTTTACTGGACTACCTTCTAGAGCCACTTGGACCGACATCACCTCTGAGGAAGTAAAGCCCGTCGGGGGAAAAAGGTTGTGTCTGATTCCTCTCCTGACGAGAATCATCAGACCACCCTTCGCTCCGCCGAGGCGATCCTCCCTATAGCAGCAAAAGTTCCTCACGCCGAACCGTTGGCTCGGCTTGAGGAAAGTTTCCTGAATCAGGGCTACGTCGATGCCGTGGTCTTCTAGAAACGCCGTTAATTCCAACTTTTTCCCGCTCAGGGAGTTGGAATTCCAAGTCACAACGCGCAATGAATCTTTATTGTTCATTGGCGGTTTGATACATGGCTAAAGCTGCGTTCAGTTGCTGCTGTACCATGGCAGCCATCTGACGCATCATGTTCTCCATCATTGCGGAGAAGTCCGGCAACTGGATTTTTGGGAGAGTGGCCTGTGTCGGGGCGACCGTCGCCTCGACCGGGGTTTTCCTGTTTGTTTGAGTCCCCCAGACGAATGTAGGGGGTGGAATCTTCGGCGGAGTTTTGACCGGAGCGGCTTCCTGTGTTTTCTTGCCCTCCAACCTGTTCGGGGGTTTCCTGGGGCAAGTTTTCGCGTTTGCTGGGTGGGGACCACCGCAGTTAACGCATTTAGCCGGAGTGTTCCTCGGCTTTTTGCAGTCTTTTGAGGCGTGGTTCATCGAGCACCTCATGCATTTTGGTGGGGCGTGGCACTTCTTGGCCGTGTGCCCATAGACCTGGCAGTTGAAACACTGCGAGGTCTCACCGTTAGATTTTACACTCTCGACTTTAATTTTCTGGTGCACCAGATACTTTAGATTATATATCCCCTTTTGTGTCTTGGGGAGGATGACGTGTACCATGGCTAGTGGTCCCTTGTTATTTCTCCATCTCTGGACTTTGGATGGAGTGAACCCTAGTTCGACGAGCTCATCTCTGACCTCGTCCTCCGTGACCGTTTCCACGATGTTGCGGAGCAAGACATGGAGCTGCTTCTCGTCTTTTGAGCAGAACGTGTGATAGGGAATTTTTTCCCCATCCAAGAACGCCGTCAATTTCCTATAATCGGTTGACGATCTAGGCTGAATTTTGACCCCTTCAGGGCGATTCAGCGCCTTGTCAGTGCCGATTTTCTCTTTTAAAATGAAGGTCATTACCTTCATGTACTGCGCTTTGCTGCGTAGTATCACCGGCGGACTTTTTCAGACTTCGCTGCCGGTATTTTCTTGGTGGTGGCCTCTTTGGCTACCGGGGTTGGTTTTGCGCTAGGGCCCGCCTCTCCGACGGGTCTTTTCTTCATTGCCTGTTCTGGCTGCCTCTCTTCCTCGGAGGACGGCCTATTTCGCTTGGTGCAGCGCCTTTTCCTGCCGGTGCTGACCTCATAATCAGAGTCAGAAGAGTCTCCGCCGGTGGAGACAACTTCAACTTCACTTCCTTCCTGTTCCATTCTGGTCACACCAGGAATTTTATTCGATGTTTTGACGCCTTTTGGCGGTTTTAATGGAGGGAAATCGGCCTCGCTCAATTTCCCGTCACCAGCGGTTATTATCTTTCCCTCCTGCTGTTTGTCGCAGGCCGCCTCTTTATCTTCTGTAGGCGCCGGCCCTTTGGTGCGGCCAGTTTCCTTTTTTAATATTTTTGCCGGCCCTTTGGTGCTGGCGGTCTCTTTTGGGGGAGAATTTTCCGTCCCGTTGGTGCGGGCGGTCTCTGTCCTTTCCATTTTGTCGACTTTCGCGTTAAGCGAAGCCACCTGGTCTCTGAGTTGTTTAACGAGCTCCTTTAGCTCGAAAATAGTCTCATTTAACCCGTGATTGTCGCTACGGGCCTGCGCTAATTCAGCCTGAAGGGCCATGATGACGTCATCGGGTCCGTTGGACGGACCCGGTAACACGAATGCCATTTATGCCAAACAATGAACACAGTAAAATATAAAAAGCAATAAATATACACAAAAGCAGCGCATAAGGCGCTGTATTGAAAAATTTAAATGCCTTAAGATATTATTTATGATTGATTTATGCCCAAAGACTATCCTATCACTTACCGGCCAGGATCGTCGAGGAAAACCTGTCAAAAACAATTCCAACACTCTCCACTTCACTCGTATCGCACTGAAGCGATATAATCCGCACTAAAAACTTGGGAAAATAGGTCGTTTCTAAAGAAACAACCTAATTCCAGAATATTCTTTATTAGATGCCACGTGTAGCTGCACTTGGATAGTACCAGAATACATTAACCAATGGGAGCGCAGGAAATACGTCCTCACTGTACGAATGCTTCTGATTGAATGAAATTAAATGTAATATGTGTGACGCTATTTATATAGGCCAAACGGGCCGATCGCTCAATGATAGGCTAAAAGAACATAAATATTCAATTTTACACAATCAGAGAAAGACGGGCTTTGCCGAACATTGTATAGACCAGAACCATTTTTTTAACATTAATAATACCAAATTAATACATAGCTGCAATAAAAGCAGGCTGTTAAATTACCTGGAAATTTTCGAAATTAAAAAAGCCATATACGACGGCAAAAACCTAACAAACACCCAGCTAGACTTCGGAAATACTCCAATTATTGATAGTGCAATAAATTTAACGAGATGAAAAAACCGACTTCCATTAGACAGCACTTTGAAACTTTAATTTAGTTTATACATAACTCTCTTTGAGAATGGTCGCGAGGCCGAAACATGTTAGAGAATATCTTGAATATATTGTGAAACAAATACCAAGTGTTTTAATTATTATCATTGTTACTATGTTTCACCAAGAGCCAACCGCGCAATCAATCAAAACTATTAAATGATAAGGTCAAAGCTGATATAATTGTTTATGGTATTTTGCAGAGTCGGATAATCGTATTCAACTGAGGGTATTTTAAATTTTGGAATATCGTTGGGGTAAATTTATTAAACCACAAGATAACTACTTTGAAAAATAGAACCTAAAAAATGATGTATTCTCTTTTTAGGCCAATAACTATTCAAACGGCCTCATACACATAATTCATTAAAAACACTTAACGTTTAGGAAATATTTGCTATATGTTGATAAAATTTGCTTTTTGTACGAATATTTAAATGTGCTGCGACAGAATAAGAAAAATATTCAATTTATCAAAATAGTTAACGAGAATTCTACTGGAAAATATGATGTAAATGATCTGAAGGAAATGCGAAAAATGTTGGTAGGTATGATGGAGAAGTGTGAAAAAAAGCTCCGGATAAGTGTAGAGCAAGAAGGACAAATGGAAGGAATATTTTATGGGGGTTAATGTAGACAATGCTTTTCAAATCACCGCATAAAAAGCATATGATCTTAGATATGCCGATAGGAAAAAAGTTCATTAATATTCTATCAGTATGAGTAGTCTCCTCGCCATACTGAAACGATGTATTAAAAACTCGATTATGTATACATGGAGGCTGATGTAACAGCCGCCGAAGATTTTCATTAGCGTACTTTAATGCAAGTCTATTAAAAATGTAAGGATCAATAATACTAAAAGATGATACAGGGTGACAGTTTTCCGTAGTACTATAAGGGGGTTTCTCGTGCAGTTCGCGAAGGCTTTTGTCAAACTAATATAGAAAATTTCGTTCAACCAGAAAAACCGAAAGGTGAAAATGTGCTGCCTCATTTTCATCCAAAAGATACGAGAATTGACGACAATAATGGATTCTTTTCGCTCAGATCAGACCCTCGTTCCATATGTTCAATAAAACAGCATACATACAGAGAGTGTAATAGTTTCTTTACGTAGTTTCTTACACCCATTATATAGTATAAAAGTATAAATCAGTATAAATGATGTATATTAAAAAAATAATGATATATTATGCTTTTATAGACTTCTTTCACTTCTTTCATAGACTATTTCATTAAAATTGTTTGCAAACACCCGCGAAATAACGATGTTTCAATTCAATAATTAGATTCGAATGTTGATAAGATAACAGTTGTGCAAGATAACAAAATGATAATGAAGCTGGTGGCGTAGCGTTTTATCTGAAAAAGTTGTTGGCTGATCTTTTGACGGTGGGTAACACCTGATGCGTTTTCAGTACGAGTCCGAATCATATAGTCACTTGGTGGCCCGCAGCACTTCTTTTCGCGAATCGGGCTTTTGAGGTGCATTTTGAAAATGAGTGGCAACAATTTTGAGTAACGATGCGCTATCAAGTTTTCCTTCAGACTTGAGCACAGCGCGATGGAAACTTTTAGAAAATTTCAATAGGCCTATGGAAAAAGTATTTCGACAAGCACGCAAGTTTTCAGTTGGTTTAAGGCATTCTCAGAAGACGTAACGAAGATGAAACTCGTAGTGCAAGGCTTTCAACTACAAGAAGTAATAAAAATGTCCATAGCATCTGGGATCTTGTGAGTTTGCATTGTCGGTTGACTGTTAGAGTAATCTTAAAGTTTTGACCAACAAAAACCTGCGCGAAAGTGGTTCCGAAAAATATTTCAAAAGATCAAAAGGATAATAGAAAAGATCAAAAGGATTACAGCAGGGAAACAGGTCATAACTTTTTGGGGCGAACTGAAAACTAACTTCTAGACTCTAAGAAGTTCAAACTCTCCAAACCTTCAAAAGGGGAAGCCAGCAGCAGCATCTCGTATTTCAACTATTACTGATAACTTATCCACACTGTACTGATATTGTACATTGCACTGATACTGTGTATGTATTTAAATTACTCAATATGAAAGTCTTGGCCCTTTTTTAACATATTTTAACCCTCTAAAGGTAAGGTGTAATTCTGCGAAATAAATAGTAAGCTGGGGTCAAATCCGATCCCTTCTGCAAAAAATACCTTTTTATGAGTTAAAAGGGAAAAGGAAATAACTTTAAACGTTTCTATTAATAAGTTTATTAATATTATTATTAGTTTATTTGTTTTTAAAGATAGATGCATATATCATATTATGAAAATTAAAAATTGCAGTATCTCTTAATATTATCCTTGCTTATAACGTTTGTATTTCTCATAATTGCACTTATATCAGAGAAATCACATTTCTTAGAAACTAGAGTTTCTTACAGATTTATGACTAAAAAAGGTAAAAATGTTTAGGAAAATATAAAATAATGTAACAACATTCTTACAATATGTTAGTTTTCATTTTACAAAATAATTTTTTAGTTGCTACTGACTATTTTTTTATCACATTTTGGATAACGAAATGAAAGATTATTTTGGTAAACGAAATGAAAGATTAAAAAAGTAAATAAATCTTATAATTCAAGACTAGTCATAATAATCACATTTCGGTTTCATTGAATTGGAATTACAATTAGGACATAAAACAATGTTATGATTTCTGTAAAGGCAACGGTTGCAGTTTACACAAAACTCGCTTCCCTTTCTATCCAGTAACCTATCACAAAAGTCACATCTTCTTTTTTTAGGGACTTCCACAGCTATAGCAACTTCTCGTAATTCCTTGCCCAAAAGCTTGCATACTGAAATACAAAGTTCTTTTGGAAGACAATAATTTTGCATTCGTTTCTCCATTTGGGGGTTCGTCAATGCAAGGGAAAGCTTTTTTATAAATGAGGATCTTATTGAGGAGTGTTATTAGAGATGCTATCCAGTTTTGAGTTCCATTTGTAAATAACAAAACTATTCACTGCAGTGATATCTAGGATCCCATAAAAATATCTCATCGGCCATATTCAACATTTTCTCTTTGTCGTATTGTGATGGCAAAGCATGTCTAGAACGATATCAGCAAAACCTTTCCGTTTTTCTTTTGAGTAAATAAAAACAATGTTTTATCATCTTGCTACTTGAATTTTTAAGACCCCACTGGAGCTGCAGACAGCATTGCAGGAGGCATCTGAATTTTATTTTTCCTCAAAGTACCCACAAAGGTGAGTTTGTTTTTTAAGGAGTGCTTTCGTCAATTCATAACATGAGAACCAGTTTTCTGCAGTAACGTTTCTACTGGTTCCCATTATAGACTCAGTGAGCTGTAAGACATATGGGGCTGACAAAGGTAAATCTCGGTTCCACTTTTTTTTTTACCAATATATAGTATGCATTTTATAAAATAAAAAGTTCTGGTGTCACAAATTCTGCCTGGTAGGGTCCATATCATCTCGCGGCTATTGAAAGGGGTGGGAAAAATAAGTAAGCAAATTAGTTATGTTGGGCTTTACCTTTTAACGATTAAAGGTAAAATGTATACTAAAATTCCAAGAATAATTAATTGATTATAGGGCATGATTTTGAAGGCCATTTAACAGATGCCTTATTTTGTGACAAAAACATTTGATATTTACATCGGTTATCCATTGCCACTAAGTATTTTGCTAATTGTGAAAATAACTTATCTGAGTCTCCAAGTATACCATTACCTTAAAAGTGGTAAAACACATTTTATCAAAATGTATACGGTATAGAAACAAATGGAAAAAGCTATTAAAAGTTATCCTTCGTTTTAATGCAAAAACTATTTTCCTATTGATACAATGCAATAGCAATATTTGTCAGAAATATTAGCTGATAGCTGGCTAATGGTTTATAATAATATAAGTTAATATTCACACCTATCATTGGTTGTTATTACAGTTTGTCCTTAACCTTGTTCTAAGTGAAGAAAATAGTATAAAGTACAGATACGAAATGAAATATAGATATTTTTCTCCACTGGACAATTTGGGTCAGATTACAAAACGTAATTACAACACTAAGCGTACCTAAATGTCCGAATCGGTCAGTTATCTAATTTATTATGTTTCTTTTAGTTCTAGATTCAGTTTACATGTGAAAGGTATTACACCAAACTCGAGAAAAAATAATTTTCAAATTTATGAGCCTACAATGGTTAATAACTATTACAAATTCACAAGAATTATCAGAGTTCAAAGTATAATTTAATTATTTTTTATAAGAAATATTTTTGTTTCTTTTATACTAATGTTGTTCGTGATAAATAATACATTGCAATGTTTTAAACGTTAAACATTAAAAACTTTTATTTATATGATCAGAAATTAATTGTTGTCTTTGCCCATTATTTTTACACTTGAAAAAAGGAATCGGTTTTTCTAATGAATTCGCTTCTTGTGCGATTGATCAATCTTTACAATAAATAAAAATCCAGTTGATGTAAAAATATGTCTAAAATATAAAGGCTATAGAATGTTTACTGGGGAACAAAAACAGTGGAACACCCAGTAGACGAATAATTAAATAATTTTATAATTTGCACTATTCTATGATCAAAAAGTAAAGTGACTTTTTCCCCTTTCCCCTCTCACTGCAATATAATTATTTCAGCGTTTTTTTCGAGCCTTCGAAACAATTTTTATACTCGATTTCTGGTATATCGTTCAAAGCCCCCAGTTAATTCTTTTGAGTGGTTTCCAAGGACTCAAAACGGCGAAGTGATTTCTTCAATCACTTCGAAAAAATCACACGGTTAAAGAAAACTCACACGGTGCCATATCTGGATAATATGGTGCTTATGGAACATTTGTTTAATTTTTACCGAAAAATTCATGAATAATTATTGCGACACTTGCAACACTATATTTGCATTTATTTATTGTATTTATGATACTACATCTTGACGTCATTCAGCTTATTGAAGCTCCATCCATGTAAGAGATGTGGGAATAAACGGCAACGATAAAAATCAGAGGGTGCAAGATCTGATAAGTATGTTGGATAGGCAGGAATTTTAATCAGTCTGGTAGTAAACTGCCGGGCATTATCCGGTCGCAGAATACTCATTTTCGGTTGGCCAGAACCAAATAACCAAAAGTTAGGAGATACATTTTTATTTTACAGCACTGCGATGTGAATGACAAATTTGAAATGTGATTTTTTTTTAATTACCTTTCTGTTCTTTGAATTGATATTGTTTATTCACCTTTTACTTCGTATAGTTTCTTTTCCGCTTTGATTTATTTTTTGATTGGTTGATTTATTTCATAAGCTGAGTCCACACCAATAAAACTTTACGTGCGTGTTGAATTTACTGAAACAATTTGTTTGAATTATCTGGTGGACAACAGATGGTTCGTGTGCATGCTGTGCGGCGACAATATTTATGTGTGATCTTGTGTCAGAGCGTCTACATTGCCGCGTACGCACTCCACATACAACACATACAGCCTGCACAAAGCAAATTTGTATTGATGTGGACCCAGCTTTAGAGTAATGGTACAAGAGCACTCAAATATCAAAAACTGTCCAATTTATTTTCTACTACTATAAGGTTATAAATTTTCAACTGTTTAATTTTCAATATCAATAATTCAATGCAGAATAGCGATTTATGAAATGTCCATTTTTCTAACATAAATAAAATTAATAGTTTACATAATTTACGTACCCTTTTATTATAACTATTCGAAATACTTTTACGTATTATCGTAATCTAATTCTTCAATATTTGAATGGTCCGGGTCAGCTGTTTGTGAAATATCAAATTACTACCATTTTTGATAAAATTTTGATTTGACGTATTAGTCAGCAGCGATAAGGAATATGTTTTTTTACAATTGTTGGTATTACCTCATTTTATTAAGTACATAGTGCGTGTCTTGATAAGTAAATAAGTTTGATTTTTTTCAATAATTCGTGCTTAGTATTACTCAACGATTTAATTTCAATGTTTTCAACTTTCAATTAATCATTTTTAAATTTAGTGTAGATCTTTTTTAGATGGTTGCTGAAATTTAGCTTTTTCATTGTATTGAACATGTATGCAAATGACGTATAATGGTTAAATAGTATTCATTATTAGCTATTTGACAAGTTGGAAGGAACACTTTGAGTACAATACCACGGTGATCGAAGAAATCAATTAATATGAATTTGATTTTTGGCAGAATTTGACGTATTTTTATTTATTTTTTTGGCTTTGATTCATCTTTAGCACGACGCTATTTTGATTGCGTCTGGATCTGGATCTTGATATTTCTGGATTATAATAAACGCATGTTTTATCGCCAGAAATTATGAATTTTTGAATGTTATCTTCCAAACAAGGGTCTCTTCAGCAACTTAAACACGACAATTTTTTTCAAAAGAAAAATTAAAAAAATTGTCATCAGCCCAACACGAGACAAGTCTAATTTGTTCACGCAAATTTATTGGATTAATCCAAATGATATTCCAATAATATCTACAATGTATATGATACGTAATGGGTGATTACTGAGTATAAGATTCTTCGTTTTGGTAACGTTTTCATCATTGTCCTTGTACAACTTGAATTTTTTTTAATTTCTTGTATTGCTTTCTTGGCATTTTTAATTCATCAGCAGAAGGAATTTTGTTTTTTTAGAAAAAAATTAATGCACATTCTTTGTTTAATAAATTTATCGATTTTAAATAATCGCCTAGAAACATTGTAAACAATTACTAAAGACGCTAGAAATTCTAACTTAAAGAAGTACAAGCAAATATATGGGAAAAACAGTTTCCAAATCTAAGACTTGAAATTCGGTAATTGCGACGAAGGATATGTAATTGAACTAACTCTACTCAAGACTCATCAAGATCATACTGGTAAAATGATTTCCGCCATGGATTTTTCTATTTCTTCACTATCAATCTTCCAACTTTATAGAATAAAAAAACATCTCATGATAAAGTTAAACAATTGAAATTAAACTTTTTTTTTAACTTTCGACTATTAATAACCACACTCACCAATAATCTGGCAATTTCGTGTAACCAGTTGAGAAAAAAAAATAGAGTTATAGCTAAAAAGAGAGATTACTATGTATGACATTTTTGAATTTGAGGTTCAAGAAGTTATTTTTCTTACAGAAATTATCTTTGTGTCTAAAAGAGATATTTTTTTAATATAAATTTTCTATCGGGTAGCGTCAAAATTATCATACATAAAAACAATATACATTAATATACACTTTAATATATATATATATATATATATATATATATATATATATATATATATATATATATATATATATATATCACGTGTAAACAATAACGAAGTCAATTCGGTACTTTTTATAAATAAATAATAATTTATTAATAATTATAAAGTTTGTTTTAGTATTATAAATAAAAATTGTGAATTTCTGTAACTATTTTAAGTTTTAGGAAGACAAACAAATTTTATCATTATTTTGACTCTAAGTGTCGCTGGTACTTCCTTAACAAGTGAAATAATATTGAATTGCAGATGTTAAGCACAGTAATACCAACTTAAAAATACATTGTTTTATCGATAATGAAAGCGCGCGAATTTTTGAAACTAGAATTACCTTACTATAGTATATTGCTTGTTGAGACGCAAATTATAATAAATGGAAATGTAAAAACATTTCTTCACAAATTGTGCTTGTTAAAGTTTATAAGGTGGAATATTACATTTTTATGTAAGATCTGACAGTGACAGTGAGCTGACTCATACGCAATACTTGTAAATATTTCCAAGCTGAGTGCCCAAGGCTTCTAACGACTATCTCCCCAACTAGGTCCACGATTTGCGGAGTCCGAATACATGAACTTCTTCCGGGAACTTCACACTTTCACACTCTCTGTTGATCGGAAATTTTCATCCCATTATAATACTGAGTTGTAACTTGAGACCTTACCATGATGCCCAACATTGAAGTGTGGTTGAAGATGACGTCGAACTTCAATAACAGAATTTCCATTCGCGACGTGATTACCGTGCAACAGAGGGATGATGACTAACAAATGATAAGCTCTGAAGATTTAATGATTTCCCTCTTTTTTTACTTCCTATTCTGTAAGGTGCATAATAGCCTTACTTACCTTAAAGTTTTTAAATAAACCTCGTATTATAATTATATATATTTTTTATCAACAAAAATTTAACCAATGTGTAATTAGCAAATTCATTAAAATATCTGACTAATTTTTATCGTTCATATAATCAGCTGATGTTTTTTCCAATATAATGATTCGACAAACACGCAAATAAAAATATAATGACCACTTTGTGAAAACAAAAACATGTTTTTATTTCAGATTTGAGGAAAAACCAATGCTCTGGAACAGTATCATTACATCGGCCACAACCGTTTTCAAAACACAAGAAGGTCTGGATATGGTATCGAATCTTTATCTAGAAAGGCAAATGGAATTCGGCAACGCTGATTTCGTTATCGAAAAAGCGTTGAAAAACATTAAAGAAGAAACCAAATGGAGCAATGAAAATTTGCCGGTTATAGAGAAATGGTTAGATGGATATCTCAGGAACAATCAAGAGAAAATCGACACCTAAATTGTTGTATTGAGATATTATTTTTTTAGTTTATTAGTAACATTGTTTTGTTTTATTTGTACATAAAAAATGTTTCATTTCGTCATAGTATTGATAATAATTAATTAACCTTAGTCTGATGGATTATAATTAGATACAATAAAACAATGGCAATGCCAATGTTCGATTGCTACTGTTATTGAGGAAAATATATTATTTATATTACGTAGAAATTAATATTTTTATTGCACCTGAACTTGAAACTTAGTTTAGTTGAAGGTTAGTTATAAAAACTATCATCGTTACGTTCAATGAATTTAGTGTCGCAATCATTCGATATCTAATTTTTGATATTCTCCTACGAGGGCCGTTCGAAAAGTTCTTGGTCTAACTAGAGCTAGCCCAAGTGGGACAAAAAGACAGCTCACCCACATTCTTCAAAATAAATTAAAATGTTCACATTATTTTTTATAAACAATTCAGCTATCAAAGTTTCAAAGTATTTTGTTCGTTTGAAGATAATGAAAAATACATTTTAAGAATAAATAAAAACAATTATTTTTTTGTTGGACGAAAAGATGGCGCACTTGTTTGTTTATCAACCAAAGAAAATAGCAGTTATTAAACATACTAGGTGAATCCAGTGCTGTCTTCGTTGTTAGTCGGCAAACTTATAAAAAATAAAGGGTGTTTGGTGTATCGTTTGCCAAATTAAAATTACCAATAGAAGGGGCCTTTTGCTATCTCTTCAGCATCCATAAAGCAATATTGGGCCCACAGGCTTTTCTATGTTAATTTTTAAATCTTTTTTGAAAAATTTCAAAAGTCAGCATTAAAAGTTGAATTTAAAAAAAAAGTTATTGGTATATCCTCCGAATTATTTTTTATTTTAATATGTAATATTTTAGGGTTCTATGAAAATCAAAATTACATGTAAGTTTTTTTACATATCTAGTTTTTTTAGTCAATTCTTTGGAAGTCTTTGGAAACAAAGTCTTTGGAAAAAGTAAAAATAAATTTAGAGCTCAATTTTAAATGGCCTATAAAAAAATACCAAAAGGTATCATGTTCTTCGAATTCTTTAAAAAATCTCTGGTTTATTCTCTTTCTAACGGTATGCATTCATGCCATAAAAACGTTTTACTAACATCACTAATTTGTTAACTTTGCTGATATTCGATATTCAGGATAAAAACTGATTTGTATGTAAACAATACGCGCAAAGCAGGTAAAAACTGTTATCTCCCTCATACACAGTAAAACTGCATCATCTGTCTCTCTCTTTCATAAGGTAAACGGAAAACCAGCTCAAAAAACACGCGCCGTGGTTTCAGTTTTTTGTGATACTTTTGTTTTTGTCATCTTGTGTTAGTTTTTGTTTAGTTTTGTTAGTGTTGTTATGACATTTTGTTGATTTGATGATGGCTGCATTCTCTAATGAAGAACACGCGCACATTATGATGACATATGGAAGCGTCAATGGTGTTGCACGAGAGGAATCTATCAAGAACGTTTTCCTAACAGGCGCTTCCCTTCCCTCCACACGTTCGAAAACACTTACTGACGCTTACGCGAGAATATATATATATATATATATATATATATATATATATATATATATATATATATATATATATATATATATATATATATATATATATATATATATATATATATATATATATATATATATATATATATATATATATATATATATATATATATATATATATATATATATATATATATATATATATATATATAAGAAACCCTATGTAAGAAAGAGATAGCAGCTAGACTTCACTGCGCAAGAGTGAGATAGCATTTTCTCCCTACTTCGCGTATGTTATTTACGTAAATAAATAATAACGAATATTAGCCAAATTCGTCCTGATACACAAAGTTAGCAAATCAGTGAAGTTAGTAAAACGTTTTTATAGCATGAATGCATACCGTTAGAAAGAGAATAAACCACAGATTGTTTTTAAATAATGTGAAGACTATGATCGCTTTTAGTTTTTTTTATGTGCAATTCAAAATTGAGTTTTAAATTTATTTTTACTTGTTCTAAAAACTTTGCGAGTCTATAAAAAAGTAGATGTCGCTTACACCTAATTTTAATTTTTATAGAACCCTACTACATTACACATTAAAATAAAAATAATTGGCTGTACCAATAACTTTTTTTTAATTCAAGTTTCAATGCTGACTTTTGGAGTTTTTCAAATAAAGAATCAAATAATTAATATAAAATAACCCGTGGGTCCAATAATGCTTTATAGAGGCTGAGGAGATAGCAAAAGACCCCTCCTATCGGCCAATTTAATTTGGCAAATGATCACAAAAAATCACACAAAACACCCTGTATAATTGAACGAATGAAAAGGCGAGCATTATCGATTTTCGAAATCTCCAGGAAGACAAGCAGGAGTAGAAAAGTGACTGCCAGTTTACTTAAAAGACAAATACCGGCTATTTTACAGATCGAACTCTACATTAACATCACTTCAAAAGGCTCGAAAACCTGGCATTAACACGAACATAAAAAACGTTAGGAGGCTGCGCCAGACCTCAAAAAAAAATTAAAAAGATACCACTACTTAGTATCGGCATAATGAAGGACGGAAGAAGTTTGCCCGTGATCACATCGAGTGGAGGAGAGTGCTATTCACCGACGAAAAAAAGCAATAGAGTAAAGCCGGAGATATATGATATTTTTTGAAATATGGATAAAATTGAAGTTGGAGCTATTTTTTTAACACTGTGTGTTTCACTCGGTTTAATCCCGATACGAACAAAATTAGATTTCACCTTAAAGATGTGTTTTTTTTTCGCTAAATATAATACATGAGCTTGCTGAAATAAAAATTGGGGACTTTTTTTGACTCAATAGGTGCCGCACATGATAACGGGTAATCAAATACACATTCGAATGAAAACTCCCAAAGAACGTTTAGATTTACTTAAACGTTATATAGCTCAGTTTCTTCCATGTGTTGTAATAGTAGATGAAATATGGATTTAACATTAGATATCGGAGATGAAGCAGCAGTCCAAACCGTGATTGAAAGCAAATGAACGTGCGCAATGGAAAGAGCAAAATGGTTCCATCTGCAGGAAAAGTCAAAGTTTTCTGAGTTTAGGTGGTGTGGTATTTCTAGATTACTTGGTAACAGACGGGATAACCACCAGGGTTAATACTTAATTAATACACCCTATGACTTATAGTTTGAACTGTTTCTATGTGCACCCTGTTCGCCGGATTTAGAACCCAAAGGTTACTTTCTCTTTCCAAACCTGAAGAAAAAGCTCGCTAGAGAAAAATTCACTTGAAACTATAATGTCAGCTAATATAAGGGTTTAACCTGCAGAGTTGATACAGCCACATTATAGTGAGGGTATAAAAAAGTTGGAATGTCACTGATCTAAATGTAGTACTAAACTTTTTTAAATTTTCAAAAATTTTGTGTGTTCTTTGTCAGGACGATAATCTTTTGAACGGCTCTCGTATAGTAAATTACTGATTATAATTGCTTATAATTTCATGCCTACCATAACAGCAAAACAACTATCTATTACATTAGAAAACGGTGACGTAAAAATGACTGTTTAAATGCACAAATATTAGTAGACCATTAATATATGCGAAACATATAACATGCGAAAAAATGTGACGAATATTTCCAATATGTGAATGCTCAGATTTACATTACACATTTTTTTTGTTCGTTCAAATTTTGGTTCAAAGTTGATTGGCATTTTTGCGATTGGTATTGGTATTTTCCTTCGTCCACTTTGTTTCCGATCTCCTCGAAACTTCGCTCTCTAATGCAATGTTCCACATATGTATTTTGTTTCTGTACGTTCTTCTATGCTGAATCTCTGTCGGACCCATTTGTGCCTTTCCCAGATCAGCTCTGACTTGTGCAATCCATGGTATTGTTGACTTGACCCCATTTATGTATGTTAGAATTCTGTTGGTGAGTCTTGTCGGTGGGAGTCTACTGATATGTCTATAGAAATTCAACCATCTATTTCTTATGTCCGCCTCTAAGTTGGATATTCTCTCTGTAGTCTTTCTAGAATGTAGTCTGTATCCTTCTTCTGTCAGTTTTGGGTCGAGAATTTTCCTCATAATTTTGCGTTCTTCTTTTACTATGTTTTCTTATGCCGCTTTTTGTAAGTGTCTCGCTTGCGTATAGTACTTCTGGTTTGATTTCTGTGTTGTAGTGTCTTATTTTTGCGTGTGTGGATAGGCATTTCTTATTGTAGATATTGTGTGTCTTGCGGTATTCCCTCTTCATCTTCTGTAATCGAGTCTTCTGTTCTATCTTCTCTCCTCCTGTGGGTTCGAGTATCTCGCCCAGGTATTTGAAGTGATTGACCCTATTTATTTTGCCGTATTTGGTGTTCAAATTTTGGACATCTAGTTTTGAGCCGAGGAATTCGGTTTTTTGAAAAGAGATTTGTAGGCCGACTTTCTCTGCACATTCCTTGAGGACTTCGATCTGTTTGGTTGCCCTTCGATCTGTTTGGAAGGCTAGGCATGATATTTCTATGTTGTTTTTGTATCGTCCGAGTCATATTGGTTTCCAGTGTGTTTGATTTTTCAGTTCTTTTTCCCATTCCCTTATGACATTGTCCAGGACCAGGTTGAAATGGAGTGGGGATAACCCATCTCCTAGATGTACTCCAGTTTTAATCAGGAAGGGTTCGGAAATTTTTCCCCTAAATTTCACTTTAGAGGTTGTCAGTCAGTGTCTGCTTGATCAATCGTAATGCTTTGTGGTTGAGTCCTTGGTCTTCTAGGATGTTGAACTGAGAACTTCGGTCGATGCAATCGTATGCTTTCTTGAAGTCCAAGTATATATATGTATATATATATATATATATATATATATATATATATATATATATATATATATATATATATATATATATATATGTTTTGACGAATGTTTTCACGGGTGTGAAATGTAATGATAGTTTCTCGGGTATCCCGTGGTAGCTGAATGTCCACTGATGGACGGTTTCGCTGACGTTTCGATGGAATCTCATCCATCATTTTCAAAGCGTTTACTCGACGGTGTTTCGACAATAAATACTGCATCATGTCAGATGGTATTGACGGTAAATCAGACGGTAAATAAAGAATATTATCTGAGCGTTATGCGGCGTTTGAGAGAGAAAATTCGTTGAAAAAGGGCAGATCTGTGTTGAATCAGAAATGATTTGAATAATCAATGATTTGAACAGAATCGATATCGATGCTCTGCAGGTTGTGTTACATAGCCTTTGAATAATGTTGTTTCTTGTTTTTATTTTTTCGACGCTTTTTGTTAAGTGCCCTTTGAATGATAACATTCCATAAAGAGTTAATCCTAGGTATTTTGGTGTATATAAGTTATTATAAGATATTAAAAGTTATGATAAGAATTAACATTTCAAACAAATACTTGAAAATAAATAAAACATATAGCAAAAATAACAATAAACATATCATATTTTATTTTCAAATATTATCTTTTTGAGGCCAATGCAAAAAAACTGAATTCCGATCGATCGAAGTAAATAAGACATTGAAACAGTTCCATAGAACATTTCAACAGGACGTTGCAATTGTTAAGAAAATTAAAATCATCTTTTGACCTGTTTTCCGAGGAAAAAATACGGATAAGGAAATATATATATATATATATATATATATATATATATATATATATATATATATATATATATATATATATATATATATATATATATATATATATATATATATATATATATATATATATATATATATATATATATATATATATATATATATATATATATATATATATATATATATATATATATATATATATATATATATATATATATATATATATATATATATGAACAATTTTGTTAGGTGCTTAACCGGGAATGAACCCCACCCATCCCCGTAATTGGAGGGCACATGTTTTGCCTCTCGATGTTCAGGCTCGTCAGGCTACCGACACATGATCTCCCGTCAAGAATAGGGAGATCCCATCCACAGTCAGCAACCTATACTCTCGTCGACTTCCGTCGGATGGCGTATATATGTCATGTTAGATTTCTTTGAACAGCGTCCAATGAGAGAACAGTAGTTGAGTGTCAAGTACACCCAACCGCTGGGTTCCACAATCTCATGTGGAATCATATACCCTCATATGCTCATTACTTGTCAAGTTGACACCTTAGCGAGGATATTAAGAGCAAAATTCACTGTCAAGTAAACTGCTCGACATTGTTTGACTGCTTGCGTGATCTAAATCTTGTAATCCATAAAGATATATCCTGACCAATTCCTGGTTCAAAAACAAAATGTAGGGAAACAGAGGTCTTCCGATGCCGCCGATTTTTAAAGTGTGAGGGAGTAGAACAACATAGTTCCTTCCTCCTTTTTACTTTTCGTGCTATCGAAACCCTATAAATTAGGTGAACCAGGGAAGCATTAAAATTTTATATTGTTACTATTTACAAGGACATTGGAGGATGGGTTGTTGCTTGTTGCGCAGATAAAAGAATGAATAAATAGATACTTATCGTTTCCCGAAGAGTAAACTGTTCAAATCCAAAACAAGGTAAATCCCAAATCAAAACAAGTATTAACGAGGTCTACGACATATGCGACGCGAGACATATGAAACGCTCTGTACCCGTCAAATTAGCGTTGAAAATTAATTATCGATATACTCAGTTGCCGCGAATCTACGTCTTAGTCGCATGTTTTAGAATGCAGTTAAACGCCCGAAATCTGGCAACCAACAAAACATGTAACGCCGACGACGAGATAAGATGACGTAGCGTACGGTCGTTGGAGGTAAACGTCCGACCAATGATGTAAAAATTGTGGCAAGAGGATGGACTTTTTATCCGCATTATTTGGCGTGATGGGTCGACATACGTTCTTGTACATTTGGAGATTTTAATTTTTAATAATATCTTAAAATGAGTTAAAGGAAAGATACTCAACGGAAATAAAATGGTTTTTTGCTCTGAAAAATTGTTTACTGTGATAAATGCTGGAGGAGCGGCACCTCAACGCCCTCCCTCACGAGCCGCCACTGATAGATATCCACAGATACTAGAACAAGCACTGTCGTGGAAATAAGAAGTATCCCATACATCTCTCCCACAAGCATCTCTAATGAACTGTCATCGCTGTTATATACGCAAATACTTTTGTTATGCCCTAGTAATACTGAAATAATTGTACTAAATTGTGGATTGCATTAAGAAACGAATCATTATTACGTTGAAAATTTACTTTTATAAAATTAAAGATTAGTAAAATTATATAAAAAAAAATAAAGAAAAAAATAAGCAGAAATTTCTCAATCATATAAAAATAATGGAATTGATATATCAGAAATCACAAAAAGATAATCAGCTCCTAAATTGTGGGGTTGATATATTGACTTTTTTTACCTGACAATGCGAATATTCGACTACCGTTGTTATCAAGAAAAATATTTTAATTAAATCCTTTGGGAAACTATAATTCTATTCGAAACACATTTAAAATTTTGTTTAGATCAGTGTTGTTAAAACACCACTGTCAATGATATTTAATTTATGTTATTTACCAACAACAAAGTGATTATATGAATTATTTATAATTTTTTGTCTACTACAAATTGTTTAATGATTTTTTTTTAATTAAATAAGTGTTAGTTAAAATTCGATTATGACCTAGCAAACCTTCATGTGTCCGATGAGTCAACCGATCGTCCTTGGACTTGATTTTTAGAAACTAAATATTCACCAAATGCTGCAATGTCATTATTGTGGTTACTGAAATATATTCAAACCACATACTGAATATGTGTACGTTTGAATACGATTATTACTACTCGATGCTATAAAAAAACTACTGTTAAATGATTTGTAATGAGTCAAATTATTATTACCCGTTCTTGGATTTTGAGAACTTGTAAAATTGAATATCCTTAGAATATTAAATCTTAAAGATCTCATAGGTTTTTTTCATGATTGCTGCTCTGATTAGCATTTACATCTTTATTCTGTAAGTCCCTAGAACTATAAAAAAAAAGATCGAGACATTAAGACAAAATGGCTTCTTTTGCAAGGATGATACCTCAGTCCCCAGAATTGCGTCTCAATGACTGCTATGCAAAACGATGAAAAATATTGTCACTTCTATTTGAAGATAGAGGAAGTATTTGAACGAAGGTAAATATAGTTCAATCGACAGTAAAGGCCATTACATCATTTTAAAATATGTTAAACGATAATCGAAGAATGTTGTGCAAGTCTTTACTTATGGTGCTTAAAAGAATTTGTGAAAAAATTCCCGATTTCTAAATAAAACTAGACTAAAACCTACAAACTAGATCCTAAAGCAGAACGTTTTTAATTACATATATCTTAAATAAATAGAAAACAAAGTACAGGGTAATGCGAAATATACAGCAAGAAGCAGAAAACTATCTATATTTATCAACTTGCAAAGGAAAGGAAAATAAGTTAAGTAATACAAGTCAGTGAGATCTGGATATTAACGAACGTAGATCAAAAAATCATTAAAAAAAATGAGAAAGAAAGATATTAGAGCAATTTACAGACTGAAAGAAATAAGTTTGGAGAAGAAGAGTTAATAAAAGAATGGGATAGATTGAATGGCTGGGAAGAGGGTCGATGCCGCAATTAAGTTACTACAGAGGCCACGTCGGTAGGAGAAGGGGATACCGAGAACATAGGGACATACCAATATAATGGAAGATTTAGATGTCAAGAATTGAAAAGAAAAAGCGCTAAATAGCGAAGAAATGAGAAGGATAATATGGGGGCGACAATCATTAATACCTTCGCCCTGTCCACAGCTGCTCTAAGTAACTACTTTAATGTACAGTTGAACCATTCTTTCAAATTTTGCAGCCATGACAGTCATGATCTTCCCACGCTTTGTCTTCCCTCAATCTTTCCTTGTACAATCAATCTCAATAGTTCATAAGGTTGTCATTTCAATTTCCAGATATTTTTGGTTGTTATTATACTTCTTTCTATTTCTATAGTGTATTCTTAGCGGGGTGTTGTTGGTTGATCATTGTAGGTCATTGATAGTTTCCACCAATATTGTGCTATCGACATACCTTATATTATTAATAGCCTGTAAATATAGCTTTTAAAGATAATATATAGATTGATAGATTAGACCATAAATGAAAATAAAAGCTAACGCCTTACAACATCGCCTAACAAAGTTCGCATTTTCTATTTTATATTATAAAAAATGGCTCGTAAGCGAAAACCGTTTAGTACTCAGGACAAAGCTGCCTATAAAGGAAATTTTCGAGGAGTTTACGAAGAACTGTATATCTCCTTATTGCTTGGGCCATGATGTAATTATTGATGAAACGATGACAGACTTTCGAGGAAAATGTTCTTTTCGAAGAAAACCTGATAAATACGGAATCAAACTTCATTCACTAGTAGATGCAATGACGTTTTACGTTTTCAATATTAAACTTTACGCTGATAAGCACCCAGATGGGCCGTATCATTTGAGCAACACGGCAATCGATATAGTAAAGAGATTGATTACACCAATTTCAGGCACATGACAAAATTCGACCATTGATAATTGGTACACCAGCATTCCTTTTGTAAAAGATTTAGCCAAAAATCATAAAATTGTAGTTGTGCGCAAGAATAAAAAAAAATACCCCGAGGCTTCACAACAAAAGGCTAACTTGAATATCCTAGAAGATTCAGATTTTCTGACAGAGCTACACTTGTGTAGCATAAAAAAAAGATCTGTGGTATTACTATCATCACTTCATTGTGCACCTAAAATAGAGGAAAGTATAAATGAAAAACGGAAGTCAAGCATTATAACTTTTTAGTAGATATAGAAAAAATGTTAACATATTTTCGTGAATGGGAATGCATCTGATAAAAGGGTATATAGAGAAAAGAGCTACGATGATCAACTTTCCGAGAAAACTCAAAATATAAGTTAGGGACCATTTAAATATAAGTGATGGTAACTCATGTATCGAACCAGGCACAAGCTTCAATTCATGCAGCGGAAGCTGCAAAATACGTTTCTTTGCAATGAATGTTCCCGGGATAAAGAGACTAATGTTGAAGAAAACTAAACCTAAGGAAAAGAATTGAATACAGACAGATAATAAACATTTTAGTTAGTTTCATTGATCTTATTGTCAAACTAGTTCATTTTATAAATTTGATTTTATTTTACGTTTAAGTAAGAGTTATAACTAAACTAAAAATTAAGAGCTAACTAAACTAAAAATAAATATAGGTAAATAATAAAAACTGCTGTTTTTTTTACTTAATCTCGCCAAAGTGTAATTGTATAAATTTCATTTTATATTTAAGCAACATTTTTGTGACTAAATTGTGTTCCAATTTAAAGTTAATGTGTCTAAATAAATAAAGCGTGGTAGACAAATATTTTTTTGTTTTAATTTGTCTTCTAAATCTTTAATAGGTCTGCCGTAACAAATAATCGAACCTGCTTCAAGGTTAATGGGTTTGTGAACAAATGTATCTACAGGATTTGGGTCTAAAGAAATCCTTATCATCCTTCTTCTCATCGTCAAAGTCAATCACCTTTTGGTGCATCTTGGGGTTGAATGATTGATATTTTTGAAGACTATGAAATTACAAAATATTTGGCCTGAACTGATAAATGTGAATGTGTTTTCTTTTAATAAGACCGTGAGACACACATGTCATCAGACAATCGGTTTATTGCAAGAAAAGTATCCTGAATGCGTTATTTCCTGACATGGTAATGTTAATTGACCATCAATATTTTGCGATTTCACTTCCTTGGATTTTTTTTTTGTGGAGTTAGGTCCAATGTCTGTTTTTCAGAAATTAATCTCGAACATTTCTTGACCTTAAACGAAACATTCAAGCCACCATGGAAATTATACCACGTGATATGTGTGAAATGATAATTGAACATTGGGTTTTTAGAATGTATTCCACCAGAGGAAACCGAGAGGGATATTTGAATGACATTGCTACCGAAACATTATACCATTTGTTCACCAAGATAAAATAAATAAATCGGATTATTACTGAAAGTTATCATTGTATCTCATTTTAATGTTCGATACTTTTATTGGAGTGCAGAGAAACTTGATTTATATTCAAAATTAATCTAATTAATCACAACTACAAATTATCCAATTTATGCAATAAATTTCTATAAATATTAATATAATGAATTAGATCCTGTAATTGCATATTTGAAATTTGCATAATAAAAGAAAATAAAAATAATAAATGCAAAATAAAAATAAACGTCTTTAATTGCAAATTTCTCTTAGATTTCTTTAGAGAGTACGTGAATGTGCATGGCTTTAGCGGTCATAACATTTCTATTCAATAAACAATAAACTGACTGGCTCCTACTCTCGTTCTATGTTATAAATACTATTAGAACCATCAATAATTATGATCCCCTTTAGATAAATCTTTTGTCGCAGACACACATTTGATTTTTAACAATTTTATGGATTTAAATATTATGTTTGGTTCAAAGTGAATTATTTTAGGAGAAAATATATTACAAGGTGTCTAAATAAAGTAATAATTAAATAATTGTTATAATTTTTTTATTAAATTGAAATTTTACATTGTGCCGCTTAAAGTAGTTGCCTTCTCCACTGTTCCTAGCAATGCCGGGTCTCAAAATGGTGTTCTTTGAGGTGAGTTTTCAATCTGGGTAGAGGAAAAAGTTATAGGAGCTTATATTTGGCGAATAAGGGGATAGCATTTTTAAATTACCAAAAACACGCTGTTGAAACACTCAGGTGTTTGCCCTTTTTCGAAGTGGTTAAGAATCTATCGGAAAAAATGTTAGTTTACCTTTGGGCTTTGAGGCACAAATTCTTAATGGACCATCACCTGGTTATCACCAAAACAAGCCAGCATGCTTTTGCTTGTTGATTTGCTTATTCTGATATACATATTCAGATATACTTATCCTGGTGTTTTTTTTGATCGTGGTGATATTATAGTGCGTTATTCCGGACTCTGGCGCTTCCTTTGCGAGTCGTAGTGAAAACTCCAAGACTCAGCAGTATTGACACATTCCAGAAAATGAGGGCATTTTTTAATTCGCCCCAAAAAATTAAGATATATTTGTCTCTTGTTGTCCTTTTAATCATGTGACATGTTTTTCGAAACCATTTTCGCGCAGATGTGGTTATGTGAGCAAAATTCAACTCTTCCCTGATTATTCTGACCATCAAACGACGATCAGAACATCAGTCATTTTTCACTTCTTACAAATGAAGGCATTCTGCTACGAGGTTCATCTTCAATCGAGTTTCGGTTTTCTAAGAATGTCCTAAACAACCTGAACACCTTTGTTCATTCAAAAGTTGCCGTCATACTGTGCCAAGGTCTGAAACAAAACTTGATTGTCCCTCTTCTCTCAAAATTGTTTTCATTCATTCTCAGAACGCTCTAAAAAAACTCAGTTCACGAAAATAATTCCTGCGGATCATCAAGTAACTTTAGGGAGTTCAAACTCTTATTGAAGGCGCATCAATTGCTCCCCTAAGGGGGGAATTGCCTCCCCCCTTAAAAAGGAAGCCAATAGTGTTCATCAAACGTCATGTCACCAGTCTCATTACATCATTCACATTGTTCGGGTAAATAATAAATAAATCTATAAAAATGTATAATTTATTTATTATTTTTATGTAATACTTTATATGCTTCTTAATTATAAAAAATTCCAATCACTCATTGAAGAATAATGAAATTGTCAAAACATTGTTTTTTTAAATAAAACTTAATTGGTAATTTAAATAACAATTAAATAGACCATGAGAGCTTCTTTTATATATTGATGACCATGAATTTGAATTGACGAAATCTCTTGTAAAATATTATGATAGACTACAATTAAGAATTATTAAATTTCGTTTTAAAATTGGATACATTTTTCATGTTTTAAAATAATTACTATAGTTTACCAACAATATACACTACTACTATTTGGAAAGTGCTACATCAAAATACATGTTTAGAGACAAATTATTTCCTGGTAGCAGACACATGTAGTAATCCTTGGAGAAGTAGCTTTTGTAATAGTGCTCCAACAAGGAGTTTTTCAATGATAGCTTACTTTTATTTCGTCTTAACAATAGATAAGTTGCAATTTTCAAAATGGTGGCATTTAGCACTGAAAAGTGGGTATAGTTTATTTAATTTTACTATGCCATTGATTGTTTTATGAAAAATATTCTTCTTAATTTAAAATTAAAAATAAAAATGAGAGCTTCTTTTATACTTTGATGACTATGAATTTGATTTACTACATAGTATTATTCTGAATACAAAATGATGATTCAGGGAGAAATATCTTGTAAAATATTATATTAGGCTACAATTACCATAAATAGATTAACGTACATGGTGGTGCCAAAACTAGTATTGGCACTAGTAATCTATGCGCTTTTAAAATATATTTACTTTGTATAGATGCATGGAGATTTTGTTTTAAAATACGCTCTATGGACCATTGATATGATTCTTGGAGTTTCCTGAACATTTTCCTGTGCTCGTTGGATAATTTTCACTGATCTTGATCTTTACGATCTACCATTACCCACAGACTCAGTTTCTATCAATTTGTGTATTGTGTGTTTGGAAAAAGCATATTTAACGTTAATAATTCGTCAAAATTTAAGCTGAGTTGAAATAACGCTTTTCCCATATCCAAAGTAAATTGTAACTATTTGTGTTTACTCTGCAAGTTAACTATTCTACTATTTTCAAAACTCTTGAATTTTTGTCTTATCATGAAATAAATAACCAAGAAAATAATAAAGCCAAACAATATATATTAATTTAAAACGGGGACACTTCTTTTGGGTCACCCTGTATCATCTTAACTGCATAATCACTTTACACAATTTAGTATTTTAATAAAAATGCAGAAGTAGCAAGATTAGAAAGCCGGATTTGCAACTACTTCAACGATGTAAAACAAAAATAATAAAGATAAAACTGCAATATATATTTTTTTTATTTTAACCACAAAAAAGTAACGTATAATAGTAAATTACAATGCATTTTTTGAAGTGCTCGTATGCAAATTTTAATTTTTTATTAAATATTTTTATTAAAAATTAATAATAATTAATAAAAAAAAATTAGTAATTGTTTTTTTTTTAATAAAAATAAATAATTAAATAATCTGTTAAGTTCCCCTCGGCTTTGATTATAATCTTTTCAAATGTTACTGTTAAATCTACTTTAGATTTGAGGCGAAATTTCTTCTTACGTGCCTAGATAGTACTCTTTTGAGAAGGTATTTCACAAAAGCTAAAATAGAGGATATTTCAGAGTCTTTTATCACAGCTATTCTAGTACGCATTTCACAGCCGAATTTATTTTTCGTTTTCCTTGCAGCAGACACATGTAGTAATCCTTGGAGAAGTAGCTTTTGTAATAGTTTGGATAGTGCTCTAACAAGGAGTTTTTCATTGACAACTTACTTTTGTTTCATCTTAACAATAGGTAAGTAACAATTTTCAAAAAGGTGGCATTTAGCACGGAACAGCGCATATAGTTTATTTAACTTTACTATTATCATTATTGTTCTAGTCTCTATCAATTTGTGTATTCTGCTTTTGGAAAAAGCATATTTTACGTTAATAATTCGTTAAAATTAAAGCTGAGTTGAAATAATGCTATTTCCATCTCACATTCATTATTTTCAAAAATAATAAATATAAAACTACCACAAAATTTATAAAATGAACGAACCATAGATTTGTATTCAATTAATATGGTACTCGCATTTATTTACCGCGATTAAAACTATTGTTTGAATTGTCAATCCATTTTGTTTGACTGTTCACAATTTTCGGAAACATCATAGAAAATAATTTTGTGAGAAAGCTGATAACAAGAATACTAGTGAACATTAAAAACTAAAACAAAATCGCTTAAAAATGCTGCAATAAATTGCGTTGTTGATTTATTTCCCATGATTTAACCTACACATTTTTTTATTTTTGCCATAAAACAGCTACTATATTTATGAGTAAAATGATAAACTACAATCCATGTTTTGAATGGCTTGAATGCAGATTTCAATTTTATAATAAATATTATTATTAAAATTTAATAATAGAAATATAAAAATTAATATTCTTATTAATTGTTTTTTTAATACACTTTTAAATAATCTTTGTTAAGCTCTCTTCTGCTTTGATTACAATCTTTTCGATTGTTACTGTTAAATCCCACTTTAGATTTGAGGCGAAATCGTTTCTAACGTGCCTAGATAGTACTCGTTTGAGAAATTATTTCACAGAAGCTAAAATAGATGATATTCCAATGAGTCTTTTATGACAGCTATTCTAGTACACATTTCATAGCTGCATTTATTTTTAGTTTTGATATTTGAAAATATGAACAAATGGCATTTTGTTTTACTTTGCAGCGTACCTATTACTTATATGTTATTATACAGGAAAGTCATTGAAATATGCTTTCCCGAAAATGAGACAAGTAAAGTTGTAAATTCTTAAAATTTTGTAATAATAAGCTCCCATTTGCAAACAGCAAGAAACGATTAGTTGTGCTTTTAGATGCTTTTATTAATATTAATAGATAAATAATTTAATGTCTGAATTAAAATAGTTTCCAGCCCTTTCTTTGACTTTGACTCGATTTATCGGGCAAAAGTTCTATATATCGACCCAAATCATTCATTGATCCATTTCTAAATTTCTTCTTTGTAAGTAACAAAATGTATGTCAAAAAATTTTTTTACACCATTTAGAAAATGTGGAGTCAATGAATTACCATTAGTTTTTCGTTCACAGGTCTTGTTGCATAAATCCATCGTTCAATTTAATCAAGAATACTACTTTGGTTTTTGTTTTGGATGATTAATCATAATTAATACATTTTTTTTTTTACTTAATATTCAAATATTTTCTTTAATCATCCATCAACACGCCACTTTTGCGCTTTTTTTTCTCTAATTTGATAAGCAAAGAATTTTTAACCCATATTTTTCACCAGTTATAAATTAGACCTACAATATACAGGAATTATTAAATTTCATTTTAAAATTAGATAAATTTGTCCTGTTTTAATAATAATAACTTTAGTTTACCAACAATATCCTTCACCAATATTTGGAAGGTCATACTTCGAAATACATGTTTAGATGCGAATTCCTTCCTTGCAGCAGATACATGTAGATACATTGAGAAGTAACTTTTGTAATAGTTCAACAAGATCCCTTTCATTGATAGCTAAATTTTGTGTCATCTTACAACAGCTAACTTACATTTTCCAAAAAGGTGGTGTTTATCCACCGAAGGAAGGAGCGAGTACAGTTTGCTTAACTTTACTGTGGCGTTGATTGTTCTATGAAAAATATTCTTAATTTAAAATTTAAAAAAATCTTCATTTCCGACCTTGAATAATAAACTGAAATTAAATTAAATATTAAGTGCATACCCATAAGTAATGTCGTTGTTTGATACCGTACAAAATTTTATTTTATTTCATCAATATCTTCAATATCTTTGCTCGTCTCTCTAACAAACTTTCTATTCCCTTTTTGTGAAATGAGAATAATTTTGAAGCAAAATATTCTTCGAGTGCAGTTTTGAGAACTTTTGCAACAGAGTTTTTTCCACAAAGATTTCACATAGAAATTTGACGGTGTAGCATTAAAAGACGTAAGGAAGTAGTTTCCAGCCTAACTCTTCCATTTTTTCTTGAGTGATTCTAGCACTGTCTGGTCTTGCATTGTTGTATGTTGTTGAATCAATGTTTAGTCTATCAAGCTGAATGCAATAGTAGTATTATGTAGGGTTTCATTAAGATTCAGAAATTCTTAGTGAATAATTCCTCTAAAATCCCACCAATTACTGACAGTAATCCAATTACTGACAGTAACACTTTTTTAAGGTGAATACCTAGTTATGGAGTGCGCAAATGTGGTTAACCTGCTGTATATGATCCACTTTTTATCTTCAGTAATAATTTGTTGAAGGAAGGGATCTCTGCCTAACTTGGGCCAAAGTGCACTGCAGATGGTTACACGTTGAATCTTGTTTTGATTGAAAGTTGATGGCACCCACATGACCTTAATCAGTAGTTGTAACTACCATTCAGTATTTATAACTACCGTTATATTGTGAATCATTAAATTACTAGCTTTGTGGTTAATTCTTGGGTACTTAGTTTGGGATCAGCTTCAATTTCAGGCAACAGATCCTTATCAAACCCAATGTGGTGTATGAATTTGCTGCATTATTGTGTTTTCAACAAAACCTCTAAAGTACTTAGCAGTATTTTAAAAGTAAAAGGTTTTTCGGTTATTATTGTCAAATTTTTCGCCAAATTTGAGCGTTTACTTCATAACAAAATAAATCGCCTTAATAATCAAAGTATTGGCCATCGTTAGCTATTACTTTTCCCTTTTTATCTTTCTGTCCAAGAATGGATTCCGCGGCAAAAGAACTTTTGGTTTTTTGAGGCCAACCATCCATCAAGCCAAATGTTCACTTTTTCGTAAAACTGCAAGTATAGTTCTGAAAGTCTGTGCTGTATCGATCAAAATAACTGGTAGTCCGAAGGGGCTAAGTCAGATGAATACAGCGGGTGGGGTAGGACGTCTCATTTACCGTTTGCCAAATAGTTTTTACATATGTTGCAACATGGGACCGAGCATTGTCTTGTTAAAAAATTAATGTATCGTGTCTTTGGGAGTATTCTGGTCGTTTTTCCTTTAATGCTTGTTTCAATTTTATCAATTGTGGTGAGTATCGATCGTCAGTAATCGTTTTACAAATGTTTCAGCAGTTTGTAATATACAGCTCCCCTACTATCCCACTAAATACACAGCAAAGCCTTTTTTCCATGTATATTGCACACTGGTTCTGATGTGGAAGGAGGCCTGGGTCTAGCCATGATTTTTTGCACTTTGGGTTGTCAAAATATATTCACTTTTCATCAGCTGTCACAACTTGATACAAAAAAACCTTTTCTTTTCTGACTGGTAAGCAAAATTTCACAAGTGGCTTTTCGCATTTCAATGTATCTTTTCTTGAATTCATATGGAACCCATTTTTCTTCCTTTTAGATCTTTCCCAATGTGTGTAAACGTTCGCAAATGGCGGATTTGGCAACATTCAATGCTTCGCTCAATTGTTTCAACGTGCGAGTTGAGTATTCATTCAATAATGCTTGCAAATCTGCATCTTAAAACATTTTTGACTGTCCTGGATGCATGCTCGGCTATCCTGGACATCTTTGGGTTAAAGTAAATTCACCGTAAGCTTCAACCAACAATCGATAACTTTAAGCAGCCGTTTTCTTCAAATGAAAGAAGGTTATTAAAATTCCCTGCAAAACGTCTTTTTCTAGTACATAATTTGACATATTCAAAGCTATGAAAAACTATGTTTTTTTGCACAATGACAATTATTAACAAACTGGTTTGGGTTTACCCTGGCGTATGTTCACACTCTACAACGCCATGGGTCTAATTAGTCTATATAAACGAATTAATTAGTAACGCCATCTCTTAGCAAAATCGAGATTATTAACCAAAACATCTATTACTTTTCAATAGGATAAATCAAACATTTAAAAAAATTTCCTTTGCGACATTTTGTGCAATCGCATACAGAAACATGAAGGTCTAAATGCAAAAATTGTATCAGTTTTTGTGTTTAAGATATGCTATATAGTCAGTATATTTACAACTTGATTCAAATATAAAAAACGACAATAAAAGTTTATAACATGAATAAATACTCGTATAACACTTCTGTTTAATAAATGCTGTCTGGCTTATACTTTCCTTCAGAGATAAAAAATATTGTTATAACCATCAATTACGAAGTCTGTTTAGTAAACATTTTATCGCTGCATTCAATCGTTTTTAATTAATTCGTTACACTGTTTGCGGTTTAAGTATTTTTTATTTAAGAAAATCGGATAGTGAGAAAATGAATTACATGGGGCATAAAACTTTTAGTTATTAAGCAATGATGTCTATAAAATATTACAACAATCGTTAATTGCGATTTGTTTGTATTGGTCGTAACAAACTTTACGATTTTAAACATGACCAAGCAAATTGATATGCAAAAAGGTCAAAAACCATATAGCATGGCTTAAAGTATTTGAATTTCACATTAATGTTCCGTTTTTTCGTAGTAATATCTAAATCACTATAAGTAAATATAATTAATGACTATATCAGACAACACTATAAACCGGATTAACATTTTTTGTGTTATTTTTGTAACATGTCGATTAGATAAAAAATAATTATATTAACAGATGACGATAAAAAAATGCCATGAAATCTTCTCATAAGGCATCCTTTTAAAATTATAAGTACTTGCTTTAATATAAAATATATTGTTTAGATATTTACGGTCCGATAACTAAGCAATTTAGTTAATATATAAAGCGTTTTAAGGAAATTACCATAATTCAAAAATAATCAAATAAAATCATGCTACCGCCATTTTAATTTGCATTGCATTAAACGCACATTGTCACTGAATATTGTAATTTCTTTATACAGAGAGCGGCAGATTTTCTATATCAAATTTCTCGCACGTTTTTCGGGTAGGGATAAAGTGACTCTCTTCATTGTATTTGCAACATCATAGTACTAGTAATTATGATAGATGAAATCTGGCATTAGACGGACGTTTAATGCCAGACCTCATCTATGCTAGTGTCCCTCCTGCTTAGTGATAGACTCGTGGAGGCAGAGGTTTCGCTTCAAGTCAGTTACTGCTAGCTGTTACTGACTTGCATCGAAACTTCTGCCTCCACGAGTCTAGAGACTAAGCAGGAGGGACACTAGCATCGGCTACTGCTTGGTACTCTTGTTAAATGTGTTTCCTCATCAACGTTGGATTAGTAATCGTCTAGCTGTAGCAAACTGTACTGTATTGCTTTTTGATGTGAACGTCTATTGTCCAGACATATCTGGCATTATGGTGTTTGAAACACCAGTTTTATAATTGAGCGTCGAACAGTGGGCTGCATACCTGAGAGTAAACATAATACAGTGGTGCGGTGTACGTAGTATCCTCGCCCTTAATGCAAATCACAGAAATATTGAATGTATTGTGGCAGCTCAAGGATTACTTCAGAAGTAGCTGTGAAGGTTTGGTACTGTTTAGTCATGCTTTTGTCAGCCGTTTGCTCATATTCTTACTTTTGACATAACAATTAACTAAATTTCTTTTTGTTAATGATAATACATAGTTTCAATAAAATGTTGCGACTGTTCACACAACTGGATCGATAAATGCTGTTAGAAAGTGATATATACTGACAAAACTCTATAAAATTAGACAGAACGATATAGTTAATATAAAGTATGAAAATACGTCATTATTGACAACGTTACGACAACGTCTTTACTCTCTTGATCGACTAGAACTTCGAAATAAGATTTTGGTTTTGGTTTGGAACCAAACCAGTATGATCTGTCCTTTGGTTTTCTTAGCATGTTCAAAATATCTCCCATTGTTGTTTACGTTTTTATGGTTCCCGATATGTTTGTGTTCTACTCTTCTAGCTTCTCTCAATTTTTTGTCCTCTAAATATGATCTTAAGGACTTTTTCCCATATTTCCAGTGACAGTACGTCTTTCTGACTCTGTCTAAGAGAAGTTGCAAGATTTTACTAGTATAACCTCACGTCTTTCTATGTCAAGCCGTTCTGACCTACTTCAGTTTATTTATTCCTCTTGTGTTTGTTCCCTTCTTGTGTTTAAATGTGTATGTTTGTGACGTCTTTACCATATTCCTTTGTTTCAATATAACTAATATGTCCCACGGTATAATAAATACTAAGTCGCTCTAATATGAAAATAGAAGAACACACAGCACTTCATTAACTCGACAATAAGGATATAGTCGATGGCCTGGATATTTCCTAAGAGCCAGACAACCTCTGGGCTGCCAACAAACTGAGCTGGCAATTGCCCCGCAGCAAAGCCAAAAGGTCCGCTTCAGGTGGCCTCAAGCAAGAAGAAGAACAACAACAGTCTATTTATTAAATATGATTCATTTTTAGACATCAATATGTTAAGATATTGTCTGTATTAATTGGGTGTTAAAATGTCTGTGGTTGTGGCTTATCTAGTTAACGGCTAATAACGAACAAGACGCAAATGTGATAGCAGTTCCCAAAAATCTGAAAAATTTTCGCATTCGCAAAATAAATGCATTTAAAGAAATTAATTTAAATTGATGTAAGTTCATTGTTCTATTGTTCATTGTCTTGAATCAATGCCGATATTTTTAATTTAGATAGTGAGTTTATTCTTTCATTCGTCAGCGTAGCAGCGAGTTTTAGAAGCATCCTCGTATAGCTGTTTATTTTAAAATACATGGTAACGTTTATTTTACTATTTATTTTTATTTCGATTACACAATTAAAAAAAAGATTACCTGTTTTCAAATTACTACCTAAATATCGGTACTCTTTACCTCATACGTTCCTATGCCAGATTCCTTGGCAATGTTTTATAATGTATAGCTATGGTTCTGTTTTATAATAAATGGAATAGTTGCATCTATTACTCTATTACAAACTTTAATTGAAAGTTAGTTTGAAAATTTTAATTGAAAGTAGTATATATATATATATATATATATATATATATATATATATATATATATATATATATATATATATATATATATATATATATATATATATATATATATATCGACGAAGATAAGGAAGACTAAGGAAAAACTGCCGAAAATACAAAGAAGACATAGTTGAGAGTCTGACGAGAGAGCATAGGTTCGTCTGCCAACTTAGGAAATACATTAGAAGTAGGGCTAGATCTAGAGAATGTGGAAGCTGTTCAGAATTTTCGATACCGATGTTATGATTAACATCTGATGCATCGACTTATTCTCGATTCAATTTTTTTGTCTTTTTTTACGGCACGGCACCACGAATCTCTGTATATGATAATACAATATTGTCTTATGGTGACCCATATCCATATACATATGGTGATATATCCATATTGAAAGTAATCAACCAAAACAACTACTCGAAAGTCTCAACAATGTGTCGCCATGATCCTGCCTAGAGTTACATTTTCATGGAGGCGATGCACCCTTGAGTATTCCATTCGTTGTTTTGGTTATATTTCCAATATATTTTTCATATTTTCATAGGCATTTTCATAGACATCATAGGTTGTTTGCCTGCTACGTTTGTTGTAAGTTGTTAACAACATGTCTACATAGTTATTTTGTTAAATTTGCTAAAATACAAGATGTTTGTGAACCTCGTCGTTTAATAGAGTTATCCAAATTTTAAAAGGGAACATCTAATGGAATAAAAAGTACTTCTTTCATTCAAACCTACTGCTTAATGTGGGTTTTCGTGAAATGGTTAAATTATTGGATATTGCTGTTTTTACCATAAGATGGTTCGCTAATCTGAGTTATATATCAGTACGAGGTTCCTGTCGTCTTCGAATCGATAGGAAACTCTCAGTTTCTATTGTTGCAGTTACAGGTAGGATTGCTTCGAGGATGACTGCTTATTGAACTTTACTTCTAATGGAGATGCGTGCTCATCGTTCTTATTGACTGCTTTCTCTTACAGTGAACCACTGGATGCGTCGCGTAGAATCGTGTCGAGCTATACCTGGAAAGGAACTTTATTTGCTTTAGCGCTGAAACTAGATTTTGTTTAGGTGGTCATGATGAACGTCGAAGGGTCAGACATTTTTGTGACGAAAGGTGAATTTTTATTTCCATATTCAAGAAATGGGGTGGCCATATGCTTGAGTAGCAGGCCACTTATAGTAACCAGTAAAGAAAAAATATAGCTCGTTATGTAACTAAAATATAGCAGCTCGTTTTTAGAACGTATCTGCATGATCGTTCAAACATCATGTTTAAGATAACGCTAGATAGTATACAGCATGTGAAATAGTTCAGTTTTTAGAAGGGTCTTTTATAGAGACACTGGAATAGCTGATTTTATATCCAGCTTTATCACCGATTGAACAAGTATTGGATAATATTCATCGAATTGTTATGTTATTGTCCCGAACATAATATTGTTCGTAAAGAATATTCAGAATATTTTTTTTTCAAATAGGAAATTTTTAAATTTTCAAGTATCTAGTAGATAAACATCCATGACGATGATATTTATAAATTAAATATCATGACAATTATTATTTAGGTTATCAGGCTTATCATTTTTTAAACCAAACAGTTATTTTGATTTTAATTAATCTCTAGTCGATATTGGAATACTATAGATTGAATATTTGTTACATTTTTTTTAATAAAATAATAAAATATGTAATGGAAAAGAAATCTAACAGTAAAGATGTAACGATAATATTTAATTTAATACTGATTTCTAATTCTAATTTCTTTAGCATTAGTTAATATTAATGGAAATTTTCCTTTGTAAGAAATAATGTATTTATTAATTAAAACTCTATCAATTCAAATGACTGTTTACCCTTATCTAACAAAAATTGAATTTTATGTGTGTTTGTTTCTTTTTTTGGTGCTTTAACTTTAGAATCCGAAATCAACCCTAGCCTATACATTGCTGGGCAAAGACTTCTTCAAGCTTCTTCTATTTGTCTCTATTTAAGGTAGACTGAACCCATCCTTTTTAGGCTATTTACGCTATTACGCTCTATGTTATAGGTCCATCTTTTCTGTGGTGTCTCTTTACTTCATGTGGTAAGCCTTGGTCTCCATGTCGTAATTTATATATATATATATATATATATATATATATATATATATATATATATATATATATATATATATATATATATATATATATATATATATATATATATATATATATATGTGTATATGCAGTTTTAGATTTCTTTAGACTGGTTCAATGAGACAACAGTAGTCGGAAGTTATGCACCCTAACCGCTGGGTTCCACAATTTCATGTGGAACACACAATAACCTGCGCAGCGACTCAAACAAATGCTGTTTGTATGGTACTTATGGACCGCGCACAGGAAGGGGGTTTATGGTCTTTTGTCTACGTGGTGAGTTTATAAGAGACTATAGATGGGAAATACTGAGACTAATGATGGGAAATACTTGTGAAGTGGATGTAAGGTTTTATAAAAGTTTATAGAAAATCTAATAATATAAATTGAAGAAGTCGTTTTTCAATGTAATTAAGAGTAAAAAGATAAACTGGTTTCAATATAAGTTTTGTTCGAAAATATATTTCATCAGACTATATAGGATGCAGATATTTCAATGTGCCAAACTTCCGGGGGTAAGTCTAAATTAAATTTCCATCAAAAAAAGTTTCATTTCACTACAGTCTATCCCCTGCTTCTCCAATTTCTCATCTATTTTCGAGATATTTGCGATTTTATGATTTTTCGTATCTTTTTTTATACGATAAATAATTAATCAAATCAAAATACGTCCACACAAAAAAATCGAAAAATATTATTAAAAAAGCAAGGTTGAAAGTGACGAACGTAACCGTAGAAAGTAGTAGTAGAGTTCAGGAGTTGAGTAGTAGTTTAATAGAATATCGGAGTTGTTAGGTCCTCAACTTGATTCTCGGCCTCTACGTTTTATAGATTGCGGAATCTATTCGAACCAGATTTTTGCCGTTGTATGATTTTTTCGTATCGAAATTACCAAGTTTTTTTTTTCAATTTGCGATTTAACAAGACTACTTCGAAGATTAAGTTGGTATTACGTTTTTATAAATAAATATCTGAGGTAGCCCAAAAAGGCTGAGAATTAACTTGAGGACCTAATATATGCGAAAAAAATTTGTTGAGAATAGTAGAAAATTGCATGTTGTAGTTAGTTTTACATTAGTGAAATTAATATGTAAAGGGTCTTTCAAATTGAGCGTTTTTTTTTTAATTCTTGAACAAAACAGAATTTGCGTTTATTTCAAAAAACTTTTTATTGAATGAACTGAAACACTGAAACATACTGTATGTTTTTTAAACACGAAATACAATATCTGCCAAATGACTACCTTTTGCAGCTCTACAGACATACTCTACAGCTCTTTTGTTAAAATTTTGGAGGACATTTTGGCATAACCTTTGTTCTATCTCACCAATGACTCGAATAATTTCATCCTTCAGGAATCGAACCCCAAGGAAAATAGTCCAACGGTGTCAAATCACATGATCTTGGTGGCCCGTTAACATCACCGTTTCTTACAATAACTTGTCCAGGAATTTTTTCTCTCAATAAATCAATTGCTTCAATAGCAGAATAACATGTAGCGTTATCCTGTTGGGACCACTTATCCTTCAGATCAATATTATTCTATTTAGCCCACCAAAATCTAGTTATCAACACACATTATCGAACATTATTCACAGTTACAGCTTCATCAGCAGCATTCTGAAATAAATACAGCCCAATTACACCTCCTGACCATAATGCACACCAAACAGTAACTCGTTTAGGTTGTAAAGATTTCTTATGATTCAATCATGGATTTTCCTCACCCCAAATGCGGCTATTTTATTAACATAGCCACCAATTTTAAAATGTGCTTCATCTGAAAAAACGATTTTTTGAGAAAAATGATATGTTTGTTCTTTGATCCAATTGAAGGCACGACGTTCTGAATGATCCAGT
The DNA here is from genome assembly GCA_031761425.1 of Cosmopolites sordidus. Lineage (NCBI taxonomy): Eukaryota > Metazoa > Arthropoda > Insecta > Coleoptera > Curculionidae > Cosmopolites > Cosmopolites sordidus. The sequence continues at coordinate 313,153 of JARFXV010000377.1, forward strand.
GGCTTTAATTGCCGTGTTATTTGAACCAGAGCTTATATGCTTATATGCATTCAGAGCTAAATACTTTCGTAAAATACGCCATGTTGTGGATTAACTGAGTCCAAATTGTTGTGAACGTCGTTTAATGGAAATTTCTGGATCTTCAGCAACACTTCCACGTACCAAATCAATATGCTCTTGTAAACGACCACTACGACTATATATTGCTTTTCTTTTATCTTCCACTGAACCAGTTGCTTGAAATTTTTGAAGAACTCGATTAATAGTGCTTTCAGATGGACGATTGTGTAAATCGTATATATCACGTAATTTTCTAAAAACATTTTTCACTGAATGCACATTTTCGTAAAATAATTCAACAACTTTAAGGCATTATTGTATTGTGTACGATTCCATTTTTTTAACTATTATACCTTACTGTTCTGAAATGAGACTAGATCTAGGCAAATTCACAACGCCATCTATTTTTTATTTAATTTAATAATAATTTTTTAATTTAAAAAACCTCTCAATTTGAAAGACCTGTTAGTCATGTTTTATAAAATATACCACACTTGATGACAAATACGTAAAAAAACAGAAACTGAGTAAACGTTTATTCGAAAACACACAATCCCGAAAGACTCAAAGTTGAAAATAGTACGTAAATGAAGTGAAGTAAAGGATAACTAAAATAATTAGTGAAAAGGCAGCACAGATATATAGATTCAATAATTTTTATAAAAAATAAAACGAAATTTTTAAAAGTCATAAAATGTTTATCTCCTAAATCGATCAAATTTAAACTAATTATTTGAAACTTGGAATATTGAAATTAGTACACCCTGTATTATCTAAGGTATATTTTGAATATTTAGTATATTTAAAAACAATAATATATTTGCATGCAATTTTTATGCACTTTATGAATAAAGAGTGACGACTAGGAACTCCAATTACTATTTATTACAATTATTTATCAAAATTTCCAATTTTATGTAGTAAAGTTCTGTTTTTCCTTTATCATAGTCAATATACCGTAGTCAATATCAAAATATACTTGTAACTCATGTATATCTTGTACCAATGAGTACGTGCTTATATTTTTTGTACTTAATGTAATAATTTTAATGATTTAAATAAAACAATTTTAATTCATTACAATTTTATTTCCCATTTTATAAAGCTTTATTTTGAAATATATATAACATAAATAACATAAGAAAAAATAGTTCTTGGAGAACAGTAACACAAAAAAGTGATATAACAATAATCATACGTACTTTATTACCTCAAGAGCAGCAACATGATACTTAAGAATACCAAAAATTGACATTATCTTAATTCTATTTTGGCAGTACTTCAAAAACTTAATATTTAGTACAAAACAGTAAAAAAAGTATTCAGTTTAATATTAAATAACTGTTTTCTAATAAATAATCAATTAATTTACTATGATCTTATCCATAATTAAAACTCTTATACTATAACACTGTTTACCCCTGACTAACAAAATATTTTATTTGTACTTACATGTCTATTGCTTTAAATCAACAACAAAATTATACTATTACACTTTTATTTCTACATCCATCCATGTTTAACCAAAGAAAAAACTGTGTCTTTTAATTTTCTACGATGATTTGGACCAAGCAAGTCTTTTCTACTCCAGTCGGTATCTTGAAATTCTTCCAATGTATTTGTTACTTTTCCTCGTTCCGTACAGATTGGCTTTAACATTAACAATACATGATATAACTCACTTGGTGCCAGTTCATTTAATTCCTTCAAAAAGTTTTCCCACGAAAACGGTTCCAAATCAATGGGGTAATGTGAAAGATTCCTTAACAAATTGTCGTGGTATAGTTTGAGGAACTCGTCGAAGTGTTCTTCGAGAACAGTGTTGACCACACTTGTGTAGAGGAAGAAAACCAGATCGCAACAGCAAGACCAGAAACGGTTCAGTTGGAGATCAACAATTTTGTTTTTGATAGTGTTACCGTTTTCGTCTTTTAAGATCATTGTGTTGCTGACCCAGTAGTCGGCATGGCAAATAGTACCCCAAACTTCACTTGGATTGTCTCTGAGAACCCAAGGATTTGCAGCACCATCGTTTACAACCTTTTGAATGCGTTCCATATATGGTTCAAGTTCGGGAATGTCTCTGGCACCGTCCAGGATGGCGTTGTGGAATGCTAAACCGATTTCTTCAGGGAGTTGTTCTATGCCTTTATTAAAAGCACCGCTAGGAAGCACTTTCTCCTTGAAAACCTCCGGTTTAAGCAAACGTAATGCTATGGGAGTAGCGTGAAATCTTGCTAAGTCTTTCAAAATAACTCGAGTGGCGCTGAGATCGAAACCTTTAAGACGGTCTTCAGTCACAAAGCCTTGAACTTTTAGATTTTCAAAAATCAAAACAGCATCTTCATCTACGGTTGCGTTTTTGTTTTCGTCCAAAGTAATGCGCCCTCCATAACATTTCGGAAACAGATTATCTTGAAGATCTTCTTTAGGAACATTGTATTCTTGTTGAAGCTCCACCAGGGCAGGAACAGACTCTGTATAGGCAAACACTTCTTTTTTGAACGTTACCGGTATATCGAATGCCGCCCTCAACATTTCGTTGGCAGGTATCAACTTGGCAACGAGAGGTAGGTCCTCTAATTCCCCGCTTCCACGTTTAATTTTAACTTGGAGTGCCAACATGACGCTGCCGTAGTGTTCACCAGGTGCGGTTAGAAGCGTGGTCTTTTCCTCGACCACCTGGACGTCGTCGCCTATGGATCGACGTAACAGGCCTTCCAAATCGGTCACTTTCGTCTTGCTCATGGCGCAGCGATGTGTCAACCTGCGACTTGAGACTAGAGCGCGCGTCGAACAAAAACTGAAAACAATCGTGTCGATTTTTCGGTTTTGAATTTGAGTGGGGCGAGTTGGATGGCGCTCGCTATTTAGTTTCAACTGATAACCGAAACCTATTATCTAATAAAGCGGGTAATTGACAATTATCTTTTAACTGCATAGACGTTCATAAAATTGTCGATTGGAACCGTTAATCAAGTCTAGAGATAAAAGCATCTGGCCTAGTTATTTCGATTTTCTTTTTAGAAAAAAGATTCTTTTAATGCCGTTTAAGAAATTGTTCATAATTATGAAATGAGAACAATCAGTGGTCGGCTTTAAAATATCTCAACTATTTTCAGTTGTTCATGTCGCAAATGGAAATCCTTAATGATAGTGGTTGTCTTGAATATAACGACTAATTGTTCTAAAAATACTGCAGTATTTAAGATCTATTGGGTTGTCCGGAAACTTTGTAGTGATTTTTTTTTAGAAAAAAAAGAAACGCACATAGGTTATGAATATTTATTTAGTCTATTATGTAATTACCAGAAATATTTACTTACTTAAAAAATGTTATTAGGTTATTTTTCACCTCGTTTTTTCCGCCTCGTTTTTCACCGCCGTTTCACCAATTTAATTTCTTGGGCATGAAAACCATCCCAAATGAAGAATACAATAGTGTAGATGAGCAGATTCAAGTTCCTTTCAAGAACCCTAGTGGCTTAAAGTAATAAGGATCATCTGCAATAATAATAAATAACTTGTGGGGATTTTGGGCTTAGATTTTTAGGGGATGTGGTTATGGTGTTATGCCAAAGTTTACCATCAGCTGAAAATTTTAAAGTATTGTTTGACAACTGGTTTTTCCAATCCAATTTTCCAATCCAATTTGAGTGCAGCATAGAGTGAGATAAGAAAATCTTATGTGTAGGCACCATTAGGAAATACTGGGTGGGAAAGTGTCCTCTCACTGATAAAGATAATTTAAAAAAATAGGACGTGGTAGTATAGTTCAAATTGTAGAAACCACAAAGCCATAAACTTTGTGTCAAACTATGTTTCTACTGAGCCAGAGTTGCAGTGGAAACGGTGGAGTGCTGCTGAGAAAAAGTTTATAGAAATTGTCCAGCCATATGTGGTGAAAGAATATAATAAGTTTATGGGTAGCGTTGATAAAACCGACATGCTTCTTGAACTATATAGAATAGATATTCTGGTGTCTTGGGGTCTTTATAGTAAACAGTTGGTAAATAGTCTATAGAATATAGGCGCCATCAAGAACAACATGGGAGGAAAGCTAAATATTCGCTGCTTCAGTTTCAAGCTAACATATCGGCTGCTTTAACCAAGGGTGGTAAAATGGGTCTACAGCAAAAGGGACGTCCTAGCAATGAACAGCTAGAGCAGCAACAAAACAGAGAAGAAGTCCATTAGTCCTAAGGCCTGTAAATGACATTAGGTATGATAATTTAAGGTATTTAAATTCGTTGAAAAGCAGTTATCATTTATAACATATAAAACATTTATAACGTATAAAACAAAGGAATTGTTCCAAAAACTTTCACATCAAATAATTATTGTTTTATTAAAATGTAATTTTTTACAGAAAGTATTATTGATATTTTTTCCTACAATATTGTTTTCTTAATTTGGGTCGGAAAGCGTTAAAATGGTGGGGTATTGTCATGATAAAACACGACGCCTTTCCTGTTTGCTAATTCTGGAGGCTTTTTTTCAATTGCTACCCTCAGCCGATCTGATCGTGAAGGAAGCAGGGATCAGTGTTGATGGTTTGGTTACATGGAAGAAGCTCAAAGTGTATGGCTCCCTTCCAATCCCACCAAATACAATACATAATTTTTTTTGGATGAAAATCGTCTTTCACTGTCTTTATAATCGCTGACCTTGACAACCCTGATGATATTTTTCGTAGCATCTTATTGTGCACCATTCATTTTTCACTTAAGAAATGAAGCCTCAGAATATTTTTTCAGTAAAAAATCGCACGAGGAGATTTGGCCCAGCAAATTACGCTCACTAAGTTCATGAGGGATCCGCATCGTATCGGTATATATATATATATACATATATATATATATATATATATATATATATATATATATATATATATATATATATATATATATATATATATATATATATATATATATATATATATATATATATATATATATATATATATATATATATATATATATATATATATATATATATATATATACATACCCTTTCTTTGGGGTGGTCAAAAATGGTCGATTTGCCCGGGGCAGGTATCTGCTGTCTCACGACAGCATCAATGCTTGAAGGATGCTTGAAGGATACATCAATGCTTGAAGGATGGCCATAGTGATGTCGGTCTTCCAGGTCAAAATCTTCGCCTCTGAACCGACCAAAATACTTTTACACCTTGGCCTTCCCAACAGAGCCCTCTTCGAAAACGGAAGAAGTCTTGTTTTTTTTGCTTGAACAGTGTTTTTGCCTTTTTTGAAATAAGAAAGAATATTGTTACGTAAATGTAAGTTATCGATCGACATTTTTAATTTGAATTAACTTGTCCAACTGAAGGCAAACTAAAGCGAATCTGAACGCAAACATTGTAAAGATTATAGGTATAAATAATATGGAAATAAATATTACTAATCCAACACAGATTTTTGTTTAGAAGCGTTAAAATAGAAACGAATGAAAAATCTCTACGAACTTTCCTGACAATCCGATATTTTCCAAAAAGAAGGTTATTTATTTTGAAAATCCATCTTTTTATTACAGCAATAAATCATTAGTCAATATTTAAATAATGATATTAAAATATTTTCTTGATAATTAGGAGAATATTGACTACGTTAATTTACTGGAAATAAGTCACGTCTATATCAATAGAACGTTCAGAATGTAAGCATTTCAAAGGTCTCTTCTCTCCTTTGTTTTACTGTCTTGTTCAGTGTTGCCACACTGCTGCCCCAATGTAATGATTTTTTTCATAAAGTTCCTGTTGTGGGAATTTTAATTTTTTGAAACAAAAAATAGTTACAGTAGCCCAGATCTGAAGAATAGTGCGGATGATCAAAGATGTAATAGCTCTCAATTACGCTAATAAGTTTTTTGATAGCCTATCGAAAAGCTTTTTCAATGGGGGTTCATGAAATAACCATTATACAGGGTCAACGTTTTGTATGGAAACGGTCAAATATCTCGAGAACGCTTTAAGATTTCTAAATAAAATTTTGTACACATGTATTAAGAAATGTTTGCCACTTTTTGAGTAAATTTTCATTTTTTTTCTTTTCACATATTTGTTGTTTCCTAGACTTATTTTTAAGAAGTGGTTCCAGCAATTCTAAACTGAAAATTTTGATTTAAATAATGCAGAACATCTGGAAAACCCAGAAAAATTGAGAATCCAAAATTGGAAATTCTGCTGGAAAAAATCCTCGTCATCAGAGCTCGGACAGGAACTCGAAATAACACCGCAATTTCTAAAGGTTTATTCAAGCTGGGAAAAATTGAAAAGGAAAGTGTTCATATCGGAATCCCTTATGAACTCACAGTTGAGAATAACAGTAGACGCCATGATGTTGCGTCATTACTCTCCAGATGCAAGAAGAAGGGCTTCCTCTATAAAACTGTGATCTGTGACGAAAAATGAATCTTACGCAGTAATCTAAAGAAGTAAAAAGCATAGGTTAGTCCTGGTGAGGCATCAACTAGTATCCAAAAAGCAAATATCCACGGCAAAAACGTGTTGGTTTGGATGTTGGAAGGGTTTCATATTGGCAACGGAAGAAGAATTCATTTTGCTTTAGAACAACAAGGACTCTGGAACCTTTCATCGAGTTGGGATGGAAGGTTTTGTCGCATCCGACGAATTCTTCAGGCTTGGTCCCTTCGAATTTTCATCTCTTCCGATTCTTTTTCCAATCGCCTGATTGATAGTCGCTTTACATTTCTTGAGAAGTCGAAAAAAGCCCCAAGGGCTTTATCACATCAAAACTACCAAGTTTTTTTTTTTAATTTGGGACTCGACAATTGCCTGAAATGTGGCGAAAATGTATAGAAAGGAAGGGAGATCACTTCGAAGATAAGTATATTTTACTTCATTCATAAATATCAAATATAGTTAAAAGCAGCTAATAATTAAGTTGAAGACCTAATATTTTGAACCATTCAACTTCTACAGTCATTTCAATATATAATTTCAAGAAAAGAAAACGTTTTTATATAATGATAATAATTAAAACACTTGGTATTTGTTTCACAATATATTCAAGATATTCTCTAACATGTTTCGGCCTCGCGACCATTCTCAAAGAGAGTTATGTATAAACTAAACTAAAGTTTCAAAGTGCTGTCTAATGGAAGTCGGTTTTTTCATCTCGTTAAATTTATTACACTATCAATAATTGGAGTATTTCCGAAGTCTAGCTGGGTGTTTGTTGCACTGAAAGAATTCATGAATGCAATCTTGAAATCGTACACAAAAATGCTCTCATAGAAGCTATCAATGTATGTACCGAACAAAATTATTTTCTGTTCAATTCAAAATTTTACCAACAAACGAATGGATTACCAATGGGAAGCCCCCTGAGCCCCCTCCTGGCAGAAATTTATATGGCTAATTTTGAAAACAATTTATTTAGCGACACTAATTATACAAGACACAGACATTTTTGGGCCAGGTATGTCGATGATATTATTTGCATATGGACCGGTACAGAAAGACTATTGGGTCAATTTCTTGAATATTTAAACAGTGTAAACTCAAAAATCCAGTTCACAATAGAAACAGAGACGGATAATTCATTAAATTTCTTAGATTTGCCTGCTTTTATTGCAGCTATGTATTAATTTGGTATTATTAATGTTAAAAAAATGGTTCTGGTCTATACAATGTTCGGCAAAGCCCGTCTTTCTCTGATTGTGTAAAATTGAATATTTATGTTCTTTTAGCCTATCATTGAGCGATCGGCCCGTTTGGCCTATATAAATAGCGTCACACATATTACATTTAATTTCGTATACTCCAGATTTGTCACAAAATTTTGCTCTTCCTTTGTTATTGTTTAACATCGATGCAAGATTATTCTTATTAACAGAGATAATATTAATATTTTCGTTCTTTAACTGATTTGTGATTCTTGAACTTAATTTGTGAATATAGTTTATAGCATGCCAATTTTTAGAATCTTTTTCGGGTGTTGCGGCATAAAAATGTTTGCTGTTGTTTTTCTTAATCTTGTTTCTTATCATTTTATCTATGATGCTTGGCTGATATCCATTATTCCTTGCGATATTTTTGATAATATTAAGTTCTTTTTCATAGCCGTCTTTTTTAAGTGGAATCGTTAGAAGTCTGTGGGTTATACTATGAAAAGTGGACATTTTTACATTCCATGACTGATTTGAACTTGCGTGAATATTTGTATCGGTATACGTGGGTTTTCTATATATTTCGAATTCTAATTTATTCGGTGTTCTTATTATTTTTAAATCTAAGAAATTTAATGAATTATCCGTCTCTGTTTCTATTGTGAACTGGATTTTTGAGTTTACACTGTTTAAATATTCAAGAAATTGACCCAATAGTCTTTCTGTACCGGTCCATATGCAAATAATATCATCGACATACCTGGCCCAAAAATGTATGTATCTTGTATAATTAGTGTCGCTAAATAAATTGTTTTCAAAATTAGCCATATAAATTTCTGCCAGGAGGGGGCTCAGGGGGCTTCCCATTGGTAATCCATTCGTTTGTTGGTAAAATTTTGAATTGAACAGAAAATAATTTTGTTCGGTACATACATTGATAGCTTCTATGAGAGCATTTTTGTGTACGATTTCAAGATTGCATTCATGAATTCTTTCAGTGTAACAAACACCCAGCTAGACTTCGGAAATACTTCAATTATTGATAGTGTAATAAATTTAACGAGATGAAAAAACCGACTTCCATTAGACAGCACTTTGAAACTTTAGTTTAGTTTATACATAACTCTCTTTGAGAATGGTCGCGAGGCCGAAACATGTTAGAGAATATCTTGAATATATTGTGAAACAAATACCAAGTGTTTTAATTATTATAATTGTTATTATGTTTCACCAAGAGCCAACCGCGCAATCAATCAAAACTACTGTTTTTATATAAAATGGAATGGTCGATGTCCTCCAATTAGATCAATTATCGTCAATATATTGCATTCAAATAAGCTTGAATATTATAATTATCTTGAATATATTACATTAACAATTTTTAATTATTTTTTATTTTAGTCAAAAGTGGAAAACTAACTTAATAATAAAGTACATTCTGAATAAAGAGGAGATTAATATCTTAACTGGAATAAAATAGGAATATTCACAGAGTCATTTCCTTTTTACCAAAAATTGTTGGATACAAAATGAGAAATACTTTATTTCACGTAGTGTGCTTAAGGCAATAAATACAAAATTCACACTAATAAAACTGAAATAATGATAACATTAAAATATACTAGATGGAAACTAGAAGTCGAAGGAAACCTCATAGAACAGGTGAGGAAATTTAAATATCTTGATGCAAAAATAACAAGCAACAGAAACATATAAAACGAAGCATAATTTAAAATAATGAAAGCTGTATGTTGTATTTTTTTTCCTGTTAAGTATTTTCAGATGTTGAAGTCCAGCATTCCTTCCAAACTTTGGGACGGCCTTGTGATCTTCTTCTGTTTGACTTGGATATTCCCCAGGACCTAATTAAGGATCATATCGTTGAACAATTATTTAAATCTTTCAATCCATGATTTTTCGTTTTTCCCATACATCATCAACATTTTTACTATATAATTCATCTCAATATTTTTCTTTTCCACATTTCGGACTGTTATTTCTTTGCATTCATTGTCCACTAAAATGCTTTAATTTCTTCATTTTATTTATATTATTTCGTTCATTGTTTCATTAATATTTTTATTTATTATTTTTTTATTATTTTTTATTTTTTGTTAATTTCTTTATTATTATTAATGCTGGAGTGAATAAGTTGAACTGTTTACTGTAGTAAACCTACGAATCACAGAAATGCTTTGAAATTATTATTGTTTGCCTCTGCATCAAGATAGTCAAGATTCTTTGAAACTACTAGAAGATCAAGAGCAAGGGACATGGTCTTTGCAACATGATATTTTTTCGATGCATCAAAGCAAGATTGTACCCGATTTTTTGGGAAAAAAAAGAATTGTTGTGGTCAGCCAATCATTTCATAATGGTTTGATTTCTCTATATGGGATGTCCAGATATACTCGACACGATCTCTGATATCCAGTACGGTTTAACCGTGTACTTATAGTCGAAATTTATAAATGAAAAATTTCTTATATTTCATTTCGCAATATTTACCTTTTCCATTGTATAGATTCTATAGAACAATAATAAGTTATTTTTTAGATCGCCTATATAATTTCTATTTAAAGTTTGAATATTGTAAAACAATAGCGGACGTCAGCCATATTATTATTGCTGTATTATTTAAGAGCTAGTTTGGAATTAAAATAATTGTAATTTATTTTTAATTAGCTAAATTATTTTTTCCGTTTGAAGAAAATATATTGACTGGAACATTTATGCAAATTATTTAATTATTTACTATTCTAAAAATTTCACGGATAGGACCTACATTTTATTTCAAGATAATGTTTTATAAGAAAACACTTCATGGAAAGTTTATATTACATTTAATCTTGACAATATGATTTTTCTGAAGCAAAATGTCTTCCCTTGCGAGTATAAGGCATTTTTTCCTCCAGAATAACAGAAATCAGTTGCTTTAGAACGATCAGGAATGACTGTTTGCCCAGATTGGAGTAATTGGATCCAACAACTTGGATCCTACCATACATACAGCAATTTCTTTTTGATGTGGATATTTGGTTTTGTGGTACTGGTTGACGACTCTCAATGCAAGACAATAACTTGACTAAGAAAAATGTACAAATAATGCTTTCTGAGGTTGCCAGATTTTATAGTAGCTACCAAAAATTATTCTTCATGTTGTATTAACTACTTATTTTATATTGTACAATTATTTATTTAACAACAATACAATTTTTAGCTAAAAGAAACTAATTTAAAATAACAATAAAAAATAACTCCTATGAACTAATTAATGATTAATTTTTTAACAAATGTTTAAACTATTATTACTAATATTTTCCAGCATATTGGGCGTAATGTTGTTAACTTCTCGCCGAATTGATTGTTTCAGTTCATCAACAGAATTAGAAGCGGTCACATATACTTTGGTTTTTAAGAAACCACATAGGAAAAAGTCTAAAGGTGTAAGGTCAGGCGACCTAGCAGGTCACTCAACTGAAGCCCTTCTTCCTATCCATCTTTCTGGCAGCAGTTCATGAAGATAATCTGGATCATTTCGTGTAAAATGAGGTGGTACCCTGTTGGTTCCTGCTAGAAGTAGAACAGCCTTCTTTCTGCTAATGGTAGTTCATCAACAAACTACTCAAGTTCGTTTCTCAATAATTCTATATAACGTTCACCATTTAAATTTTGTTCTATTAAGAGACTAGAAGATAGGTGCAATCACTTTTTATTGTGTCAGATAAATATCTATTGTCTATTGACCATGCTATTTAAATATAAAGTTGCTTCGTCGCTATAAAAAATGTGCTTCTCGAAATTGGGTTGCTGACGCTTCTTGTCCAAAAACCTTATCCAAAAACCAACCCAAAAACCAACCCAAAAACCAAAATCTTCTATAACAATTGTCATCATGCAATTCTTGTACGCTTCTCATTTTGTGTGGATAATAATTGTTTCCATGTAAAGTCGTCCATACCTTTGACTGAGAATGTATATATATATATATATATATATATATATATATATATATATATATATATATATATATATATATATATATATATATATATATATCATCATCATAATCATCATCAGCCCGTATCGATCCACTGCAGGATGAAGGCCTCTTCAGCATGCTTCCAGCCTTCACGGTCCTGGGCTTTCCTCTGCCACTCGGGTCCAATATACTTAACGATGTCATCAGTCCATCGTGCTTTCGGTCTTCTTCGCGGACGTTTGCGATCAAGCGGTATCCACTCCAGGATTGCCTTGGTCCATCTGTCGTCCCATCGCCTCGCTATATGGCCTGCCCATCTCCATTTCAACTGTTTTACTCTTCCAATGTGTATATATATATATATATATATATATATATATATATATATATATATATATATATATATATATATATATCAACCCGTAACCCTGATCAATTCGTATGAGGATGAAGGCCTCTTCAGCATACTTCCAACTCTCGCGGTCCTGAGCTCTTCTCTGCCAATCGGGTCCAATATACTTAATAACGTCATCAGTCCATCGTGTTTTCGGTCTTCTCCGTAGACGTTTGCGATCAAGCCGTATCCATTCCAGGACCGCCCTGGTCCATCTTTCATCCCATCGCCTCGCTACATGGCCTGCCCACTTCCATTTCAATTGCTTTATTCTTCCAACGATGTCACTCACTTTCATTTGTTCTATGATCCATGTGCAGGTCTTTCTATCCCGTCTACTAATGCCAAGCATACATCTTTCCATTCCCCTCTGTGTTACACGAAGTTTTTGAACTGACTGTGATGTGAGTGTCCAGGTATCACTTCCTTATGTTATAACGGGCACGACACACTGATCCAACTTTCCTAAAATAGAAATCCTTTTGTTCTCAACAAATTTATTGAACATGAACTGACTCTTCTACTGATTTATTTTCAAGGCGATTGGTTCCCCAGCCCTTTGCAGCTCCTTTGGGTCTTGTGAAAGTAGAACGATATCATCTGCGAATCTAAGATGATTTAAGTATGCACCATTAATCCTTATTCCATCCTGTTGTATATATATATATATATATATATATATATATATATATATATATATATATATATATATATATATATATATATATATATATATATATATATTGTACGTCGTGATTTTAACAACCAACCAAAAGCAAACATACGAATTTACCTACACTAAAAAATTATATTTTAAAGTTATAGTGGGCATTTGATAATTATTATTCATTCTTAATCGATCTAAAGTTGTCCTCCATAATTTTTTTTTGTTTACGTATCCGTTTCGCCGAATGGATGTTTCTAGAATTTGCAACATGCGATTTTCATTAGTATACAGAGTTAACTACTGTAATAATGTTTCATTTTAGGATTTATTGTACGTAATATTTGACGTTATTTTTTCGCTTTAGATCTGTAGAAAATACGATTATTTTTGTTTTTTTTTTGTAAGCAGGTAGTTTAAGGTTTTCTAAACGATTAAATATTCTTGAATTAATTTCAACTATCAGCTACGAAGCCAAATTCTAAGTTTGTGCTCAACCTTTTGTTCTACCAATCTAGCGAGCGACTGCCTAGTAATCATTGCAGAATACCTCCCAGAAAGCCTTCGCTGGTAAGACCTTTAAACATTCTTGATATCGCTGAATGGAACATTGAATATGATTACTATAAGATCCGGCACCATCTTATTATATAGGGTCTCTCGACAAGCGGTTTTTGAAAAATATTCAAAAAACATTTTTGTGTGAAGTACGGAAGAAATGTCCATGTTTTCTGAATATTTTAAATATTTTTCACGAGTCCAATAAGCTACTTTTCAACAGTTCATGTAGTATATATTTATGATATCTGCATTCTTATTTCATCTTAACATTTGAATGAATGAATTGTTGAATTTGTTCCATATTTTATGAGACATGGATTCACCATAGATGAAGCAGTATTCCGAATAGTAAACGGAAATTGGTAAAAGTGCACCAACGAAAGTGAAGCGATGCAGAGTATGTATTCGTGCCGAAGGCAAACAATTTAAGCACTTTGTTTAGTTTTAAAGAAAAACATTGTGATAAATAAAAGTATTACAATAATTCCATTGATTTTCATTTTTATCTTATCTTATAAAATAATAGAACAATTATTAATTTAACTCACACAAACATTGTCTTTGGGTTGAGCTTTTTTTTAAATAAGGTTCTTTTCCAAAAAAGCATTAATATTTTTTCTGAAAAGAAAAATGCCAATTGTTGTATCATTTTGAAATCTTTACTAAATGGACCATCTTAAAATTGAATGTCACTATCTATCCCACTCTATTACATCTGTAGATCTCACTTAGACTGGTGAAGTCTATTTTTGAGCACACAAAAGTATTTTTTATAATGGTATGAGTTTTTTGAAATGTGGTTCTTTTGCAAAAAAATAAGCAATAATATTTTTTGTGGAAAGAAAAATGTTAATTGTTATACCATTTTGAAATCTTGACTAAATGGGCCATTTTTTGCAATAACTTGCTCAGGGTAGTGTAATAATTTTTTTTAAGATAAAGTGTCAAAGTTAGCTGGCATAATTTTTTACACCACGACTCAATGAAACTTTTTTTTTACTAAATTAACAACGTTCATTGTTAAATTTGATTTTCACTTAATTGATTGCAATTAACATCATGGTTTTTAGGATCACGTTATAAAAAATAACACTGAAAAAATGCGAAATTTGTGATCACAGTTCCTAAAGATATAGCTCAGTGTCGAATTTCAAGATTTTCAAAAATGTACCTATTACCACTTAACACGGTGACATGGATTTTTTTTTTGCCAGAACTGGTATAACCTGGCCTTTCGAGCAGCACCCGCTTTAACCTTTCCTTATCATCAAGGCAGGCCCATGATGGCCCATATCTTAGCCTCCGCTAGTATTGGTCCTGCAGACATTATTTTAATAATTTTGAAAAACATATTGCATATTTCCTAGAGAAACATAGAATAGAAACAGTAGAAACATAGAAACAGTGAAAATATTAAATAGTGTATAAGAAATATGTCTAAATAAATATTTAAATGATATCTATCGAAATGTGTCGTTTTTATTTTTCCAAACTATTCTGATACATACAATATTTCTTATTTTCTTTAAAAATATCAGACTAAAAACAAACTAAACAGTGTATTCTGATAATAAAATATTCGTAGAATATCAAACAAAAATGCTAAGAATTTATAAGATAATTTTTTATCCGAATTGTCTTTATTTTAAAATGCAGCAATTATAATCACTTTGTGTCTTGTACTGTCCCCGTAAACATCTAAGCGGCGGTATTAACATCGAATTACCGTCCTACTTCATCATGGCTACACCAAAATCAAACATAATAGATCTAGATGTCATCTTAAGCAAATTCTACAACCATGAAATTGAAGTACTTGAAGAAACCATGACCATAGTCACCAAACCTTCACGTTTTGAATTAATCACAAAAATCAAAAGAAAGCTATTGAATGAAGAAGACACCGTTAACTTGTTTGTAAAATTATTCGAAGAAGACGCAAAAGTCAACATACGTGTGGATCTCTTAACCAGATTCAAAAAAGAGGTTGAAATCTATCACTCAACCATTCCAGCTGTGTGTGAATTCCAACGAGCATCTGGTATACCTGAGCCAAAGCTGTATTACCACCTTTTTCCCAAGTGCATTACTGCCAGAGTGAGTGTAGAAGAAAGAAAGAATGTCCCAGATAAAAGTGGTGTAATAATTTTGGAAAACCTTAAAGCCCAAGGCTATATTATGGCTGATGCCAAGAAAGGTTTTGATTTCGAGAGTTCTAAACTCATTATTTCTAAATTAGCTGAATTTCATGCTATTCCTTTGGCTATGAGACTTCTTCGTCTAGATGCATTCAAAGAAAAGGTGGTTCTCTGCATGATTGATATTAAACAGCATAACAAAAAGTCGAAATACTATAAAGATATTGATGGGATGATCCAAGAAGGCATTCGAGGCAATGATGAACTCACTCCATATCTAGAATCAATCCACGCTGCTATACAATACTCCAAACTAAACTCCTGGTTCCGAAAATCGTTCACAGATGAAACTTGGATAACCTTATGTCACTCCAACTATTGCATTTTCAATCTTATGTTGCAGATTAATTCTGAGGGAAAACCTATATCTTGTAAGATAATTGACTTGCAGATGCTAGAATATCTTCATTGTTGTACCGACTTGATATTTTTTCTGTTTACTAGCGTCGACAACGACGTGCTAAAAACCAATTACGATGTTTTAGTAAAGTGGTACTACGATGCCTTCATGGATGCTTTAACCGACTTTCAGGTATTTCTTACACCATACACTTTCGAGAAATACTCCGACGAGTATAATAACCAAGGACCAAAAATGATAATCAAAATACTGCAGATGTTACCCTACATTGCTTGTGAGGGGTATGAAGAAGATGGGGAACCAATTTTGGGGCCTAGATACAAGAAGAAAATGAAGGATACACTGCTTCTGATGATTTCCAAAGGATGGATTGAAGAATAATGACAGCAAATTATTATGTATTGTGTGTGTATTTTTTATCACCAATAAAGATTTCACCTTCGCACTAATTAGATGGTTTTATTTTCATATACAAAAAACCTTATTCAATTGAACCTGCATTTTTTGACTATCAGATTTATTTTCAAATTGTTGGCATTTTTTTTATTCAGATTCAGATTCATTCATACCTTATACCTTATATCTTGGTATATATATATATATATATATATATATATATATATATATATATATATATATATATATATATATATATATATATATATATATATATATATATATATATTAATTAAGGGTATCCAATATTTTGTATTTTCTAATTTAATATCAAATCTAACTGAATAGTTTTTTTTATATATTTTAGACTGTATATGAATGTATTGCTGCAATCTAAATACCGTATATGTTTCGTCGAAGCAGATAATATAACTTAACAAAGCGTATCAAACATATACAGGGTGGGGTTAAAGAATGTTCCCTATTGTAAGTTAAAAAATCAGGAGGATCGGTATTTAGTAGCAGAATGAACACACATTATTACAATTTAATTTGAAAATGGAAGAAGCAATATTTCAATTCAGAGTCAATTCAATTTCGACGACTTTATAACGTTAGTGATGCTTCTTTCAAGCATACATTATGTAAATTGTTAGTCACGTTTCGCGAGACGAAGTCTGTGGGTATCAGACCCAGATCAGGAACAGCAAGATCAGCTGAAAACATCTAACAAATAAATTAATGTGTTCAGGAAGCATCAGAAACATCAACCCGGCAACATTCTCAGTCCTTACAACATAATTTAATAGGTATTTCGGTTAATAATGTTGATTTTGCTACATACTTTTACTACGATATAGCGTTACTAATACATTTGTTGGTATAGACTAATGACCTCTATAGTATTTTGGAAGGTAAACATACGCCATCAAAAGCCAGTTCGTTAATAATTGTCATTGTGAAAAAACATAGTTTTCATAGCTTTGAATATGTTGAATTATGTACCAGAAAAAAACGTTTTGCGGGAAAGTTTAATAATCCACTTTCATATGAAGAAAAAGGCAGCTGAAAGTTATTGATTATCGGGTGAGGTTTATGGTGAACATGCTCCAACCCAAAAACTTGTGAACAATAGTTTAAGCGCTTCAAAAAAGTGGTGATTTTAATATAAAAGACAATAAGTACCCAGAACAGCAGAAAAAGTTTGAAGATGCAGATTTGCAGGCATTATTGGAGGAAGACTCAACTCATACGTTGAAACATTTGGCAGAAGCATTGAATGTTGCCCAATCCACCATTTCCGAATATCTACATGCACTGTGAAAGATTCAAAAGGAAGGAAAATCGGTTCCATATGAAGTCAAGTTGGGACCATATCAAGTTGGGACCGGTCATGAAAAATTAATCTATTTTGAAAATCCGCAAAAAATCGCAAAAAAATCATGGATAGACCCAGGCCAGCCGTCAACATTACAACTAGTGCGCAATATACATGGAAAGAAGGCTATGTATTTGGTGGGATAGTATAACTGTGTATTACGAACCGCTGAAACCTGGTGAAACGATTACTGGTGATTGATACCGACAACAATTGATAAAATTGAACCGTGGGAAAATATTGCAGGAAAAAAGACACGATTAAGTCATTTTTCAATATGATAATGCTCGGCCCCCGATGTTGCAAAATATGTAAAAACTATTTGAAAAACGGTAAATGAGACGCCCTACCACACCCGCTGTATTCATCTGACTTAGCCCCTTCGGACTACCACTTATTATGATTGATACAGCACGGACTTTTAGAACTATACTTACTATATATAAAAAACTATTTGGAAAACGTTAAATCGGACCCCGCCCACAGTATTTACCGGACTTTGGACTGTCTATCTTATTGCGATCGATGCAGCATGGACTTTCAGAACAACACTTACGAACAAATTTTTACGAAGAAGTGAAAATTTGATTTGATGAATGGTTGGCTAGTTCTTTTGGAGCAGAATCCATGCTTTGACACATAGATGGAAAAAAAATAATAGCTAACGATGGCCAATACTTTTATTATTAAGGTAATTTATTTTGACATGGAAATAGACGCTCAAATTTTGCGAAAAAATCGGCATTATTAACTGAAACATCCATTAAAACAAGATCTCCTTATGCATTCATGTAATATTAAGTGCAGGAACTGAGGCTTTTGTTTTCCAGCTCCGATTGGAATTCCGCCGTGTCTTGATAAATCTAAGAATCTTGATAAATCTAATCTCAAACACTAGATTAGCTTAAAGACAATATTCGACAAGAATTTTAGTTCTTGATACATTCCATAAATTGAATACTAACTAATAAAATAGTTAATAATGAAAAGATATTTAAAGAGCATTAATTTATGAAGGCGAACATGGTGACCATTTAATATACGTTATTTTTCGAAAGGGATTGGTTTATAACTCCAGATGCTTCACTTTATTTACAAGTTTGATAATTAATCTTTGTATCTGTTTTCTTATATTTTCTAAATTTTTAATTAGATACCTACTTTTGAGCCACCATGCAGTCCACCAGATGAGGAATACCAAATATACTTTGAAAAAAGCTATGATAAGTGAGGGATTTTTCCGGGGTTCTCGAGGAAGTATGTTTCGTCCAGCTGAACTGTTCTGTTATGGAAATATAGGTCCTGAAAACATATACTTTTATGTTTCTTTTGTTCTTTTTTTTTCTTTCTTCTTTCTTTTTTTCTTTCTCTGTTTATGTTTCTTTTAAAAATCTTTCAGGTTTAAATTTTATTCACTCATGAATTGATTATTTTGTTTAATAGTCTTTTGCCAAGAACCAAGAATACAATTCACGCAATAAGTAAATAAGTCCGATGGCATAATATAACGAGTGTAAAGACGATGTGAGAATAGACCCCAGCCAAGCTTCAGTAACATATGGTGAGTGACCAAAATGTATCTGGTCCAATATTGCCATAACTGCTCATAATATGTTTATGATTTATAAATTCTGTGCGTATTTTCTCCAAATCATCATTCAATTTAGACAACAATTGACTTAGGAATTAATCGTTTCGTTTCTTGGTAAAAGCTGAAGACAAGCTGGTCCCTTATAATTCTATCAAACGGGTATCATTCTTTAGAACGATATTTTTTTAACAACGATTACTTACTTATCAAAATTAAATCCGATATGTTTACATTGTTGACAACATTCACATTGTTCTCACAATGTGAGAACTCATGCAATGGATTTCAATAATATACTCATTGCTCACTTTGTTCTTACAATAATGCATCATTCATGGGTGAATTTCGAGAAAGGTCAATATACTAAAATAGGTATACTGATAAAGCTATATAACAAGTATATAACGTAAGTATTTACGTTTTTGAGGCTCCTAAGCCTCACAATACCAGTTAACGGTAATGTGGGATACTTCTAATTCCCCTAAAGGTTTCCTTATTCTAGGATCTGTAACCACAACTGCTCTCTGCTGTCTCTCTCCCGGAACTTTTTTAATCAGAGCTGCGCTATGCGGATTGATACCACACATTCCCCTCTACTTTGCATATCTAACGAACGGCGTTAGTAGCTTTGAAGCCTTGTTTAAGATAATGTCTTAAAATTGATTTAATTTCCCGACTTATATCACTCATTTAAACTGAATAGTTCGCCGTGGAATTACTTTAACACTGAAGAAGGAATATTTATTTGCTGAACCAAAAAATTTAAATCAGATCTCGCTCCGTCTGATTATCACATATAATGGTCCCGTGAACATCATTTGGCTAATGAGAAGTTTAAATAGTCGACCGGAAAAGCATCGATAATTATCCAGTTAAAGTCGCCAAGATTTTTTCGCAAGATCATTTGTCAGCTGCCAAAAATATGGAGTATATTTCCTCGAAAATAATAGATTATTTTGAGTATTATGTTTTTTTTTCTGTTAATGATTTTAAAATTTTATGAAAGACAGGTTTTAATTAATAAAATGGTAAAATTTATATTACATAAGAGTATAAGACGAATAAAACATAAATAGTTTATATTTAGACCAAGCAGCACGAATACTTTCTCAATGGATCAAAATATAATTAAAAAAAAATTCCTAACATTTAAATGAAACGTGAAGAAATAATGAATGAAAATATAAATATTGTACTAACATTTTGAAGGAAAATTACCAAATAATATTTAAGATAAATGTTATATAATAAGAAATATTAAACATTTCAGTGTAAATTATTCCATATATTTTATATAGAATATATGACCGAATGATTTTGTTGAGTGAGTGTGCGGTTTCTTGCAATGATAACAAGTAACAATTTCTTGTTATGCTTACTGATATGTATTGTAATCTTGTAATGTTTACTGTGTTCTTTTTGTCTAATTATATTCCTTGCTTAATGTATATTTTAATTTCTGACCATATGCCCCTTAATGGCTTTCTTTGAATTTGCCTTGAGGATTTCATTTAGAGGTTTCCAGAATTCTTTCAGTTTTTGTCGTATCTGATCTCGCTTCGGCTGAATATGTTATGATAGGTTTAATATGTTAATAGCTTCATATAAAGGGTTTATCATTAGGGATCGTATTCGTCGTGGTGGTCCTTCTGAACAGGTTATTGATTGTATTATTAGAAATTATGAAAGTGAGTTTACTCTCCACGATAGTGTGGTGCCTGTACGACAAAAAAGCTAGAAGTATTAAGAATATTGTCGCTGTTGAAGCAAGTGTAGTCGAAAATGACAACGTCTCGGTTGCTCGCCGCTCGAGCGTTAGGCCTCTCGCCAATGACAACCTGACGAATTTTGAAGTTCGACTTGGGCTTTCATTCATATAAGATGGTACTAGCACAATAATTGAAGCTATCGTATTCGTTGTGAATTTGTCGACTGGGTCCTCGAAATGATGGAAGCCGACAACCAATTTCACCACAAAATCATCTTCACCGATGAGGTTAATTTTTCGCTCAATGGCTTCGTTAATAAACAGAATTGTCGGTATAGGGCGAATCTAATCGACATGTGATACACGAGAGTCCTTTGCATCCCCAAAAGATCACAGTTTGGTGTGGATCTTGACATGGAGGAGTCATCGGTCCTTATTTCTTTAAAAATGTGAAAGGAGCCACCGTTACCATCAATACCGAGCACTACAAGGCAATACTGATAATTTTTTTCTCGGAATTTGATGGAATCGATCAAAGCTGCTAGAGGCATAATTGGCCGATACTTCTTGGAAGATGCCAGAGGTAAAGCTGTCAATGTTAATTCAGCTAGGTATTGTGAGATGATACGATGTTTTTCCACCAATCACTGCAAGAATTTGAAGGATATAACGAGGAGAGTTGGTTTCAGCAAGATGGCGTTACGAGTCATACCTCACGTGATTCTCTGGAGTCTGTACAGAAATTATTCCCAGGAAAAGTGATATCCCGTAGAGGTGAAATAAATTGGCCCCCAAAATGTCCATATTTAACTCGACTTATTTTTGTCTTATGGGACTATGTCAAGAGCAAAGTTTATGAAAATAAACCACGTACCATATTTTATCATCAACCCGTGTCGATCCACTCCAGAATGAAGGCCTCTTCAGCATGCTTTCCAACTTTCACGGTCCTGGGCTGGTCCATCTGTCGTCCCATCACCTTGCTATATAGCCTGCCCATCTCTATTTTAATTGCTTCACTCTTCCAATAATGTCACACAATTTCGTTTGTTCCCTGATTCATGCGTAGGGCTTTCTGTCTCGTCTTATAAAGCCAAGCGTACATCTTTCCATTCCACTCAGGGCTACTCGAACTTTTTGAATTGATTGCGATATGAGTGCGATCCAGGTTTCACTTCCGTGTGTCATAACGGGTAGGACGCACCGATCGAAGACCTTTGTTTTCAGGCAAAGTGTGTGTTTGCTCTTAAACACTATGTTGAGCCTGCTAAATACCTACAGCCATATTTAACACGCCGTTCCATTTCCCGGGCGGTATCCCCCTCCATTGAAATCCTCTGCCCAAGATATATAAAGTGGTCCACGATCTCCAAATCCATTCCTAAAACTGAAATTCTCCTGTCCTCAGCGAATTTATTGAACATAACCTGACTCTTTTTCAGGTTAATTTTTAAGCTAAATGGTTAGCCAGCCCTTTGCAGTTCTTGTATGTGTCTTTGCAGCTCCTCCGGGTCCTATAAAATGAGAACGATATCATCTGCAAATCTAAGATGGTTTAAGTTTGAACCATTGATCTTTACACCATCCTGTTTCCAACCCAGTTTTCGGAATACTTTTTCAAGGCAAGCCGAGGAAAAAATAGGGGATATTGCGTCACCCTGCCGTACACCTCGTTCTATATTAATTCGCACTTCAAGATCATCAAGGTGAATTATGGCTGTAGCTCCATCATATATCGATTCTAATAGGTTTACATAGGCTCTCTCTACACCTTGGCTAAGCAGTGCATCCATTATCGCATGCTTTGAGATGGAATCATATGCTTTTTTGTAGTCGATAAAAGCCAAGCACAGTGGCATGGTGTATTCGTTGTGCCTTTCTATGACCTGCTGTACAACCTGGATGTGATCCATTGTACTGAATCCACGTCTGAATCCTGCTTGTTCTCTTGGTTGTGCGTCATTCAGTTTTTTTAATATTCTTTTAGAAATTATCTTAGTGAAAACTTTGTACGTCACTGATAGGAGGCTTATTGGACGGTAGTTCTTTAAATCTTCCTGTGCTCCTTTTTTATGTAAAAGGATCACTTCTGCATTTTTCAATAAGTCAGGTACTTTTTATTCTTTGAGGCATTTTGAGCATAATTTTCTCAGTTTTTTATATAACGTCCGACCACCAGCTGTCGACAGTTACACTGACCTTTCCCGGAGCCGTTTTTTCATCGATTCTATAGCATTTGTGACTTCCTCTACTAGGATATTTGGCATTTGTTCTTCCGTAGATATTATTATATTATATATTATTTTCACATAACTGGAAATAAAATTATCTCACAACCTCTAGCATTTGGGTACGCGCCCTGTACACTATGCCATTCTCACGTATTAAGGCATAAATTTGCGTCCTTTTGTTTCTTAGTTTCTGTTTAGCCTTGTTAATTCCTTTGTTTTCTTCCCGGGTTTTTTGCACTAACTGCATGTTGAATCGGCGCATGTCTTCTCTGATCCATTTGTTTAATGACGTTTACCAGTTCCATATAGGCCAGTTGCATTTTCACCAGTTCTTGTTGTTCCAATTCTGGTCTTAAAACCAACCATCAGGATTTTGTACCTACATTTCTCCTTGTATAAAAGCTGGGCCACATCATCATAACATTCCTCAATTTCCGCATCCCTTATAGCTTATAGTTGGCGTATAAGCTTAGACGATTTAAAGCCTAAACTTTTTATTCAGCTGAATCACGCATAGGGCTAGTTGGTCAAATGTACTTTCAAATTTTAGTACACTGTCCTTCAGCTTTCGATTGATGAGGAATTCAATTCCCTCACATCGTCCATTATTCGTACCTCAGGTGTAAAGTACGTGTCCAGTTGTTTTCAGTTTAATTAACTCTTCGCCCTTTCTTCGTGCTTCATAGAGCTCAATAATATCCCAATGTATGTTGTCAAGTTCGATTAACAGTTCTTGTAATCGGTCCTCCATTTTCATAGTCCGTATATTAAGCGTAGCAATGTCAAAAGTGTAATGGCAGCCAGATCTAACCCGGTGATTCTTAGCACGCTCTGCCTTAGAGCAGGTCTTCCCGCTGTACTAGGTAGTTGCCCCCTGGCCTAGCCCCCTGGAATGAGGGCCGTGTTTGAGGTTGTAGTGTCACATTGAATACCGTGTTCAAGGTATGAACCGTAATCTGCCACGCTGGTCCAATGCGGGATGGCAGATTTTGGATCATGTTAGCCTGAGGCCGCTGTCTTAACCTGTCCGCTAGGGGTGATCCTCCAAGGAGCATATACTTCAGCCGGCATAGCTCAAAGCTTTATTGCCCTACTCAAACCCCTGTACCACGTCATGGTGTGATCGATATATATATATACATATATATATATATATATATATATATATATATATATATATATATATATATATATATATATATATATATATATATATCATCATCATCATCATCATCAGCCAGTATCGATCTACTGCAGGATGAAGGCCTCTTCAGCATACTTCCAACCTTCACGGTCCTGGGCTTTCCTCTGCCACTCGGGTCCAATATACTTAACGATGTCATCAGTCCATCGTGCTTTCGGTCTTCTTCGCGGACGTTTGCGATCAAGCGGTATCCACTCCAGGATTGCCTTGGTCCATCTGTCGTCCCATCGCCTCGCTATATGGCCTGCCCATCTCCATTTCAATTGTTTTACTCTTCCAATGATTTCACAGACTTTTGTTTGTTCCCTGATCCATGCGCAGGACTTTCTGTCTCGTCTTGTAATGCCAAGCATACATCTTTCCATTCCCCTCTGTGCCACCCTAAGTTTTTGAATTGATTGCGATGTGAGTGTCCAGGGTTCACTTCCGTATGTCATAACGGGTAGAACGCACTGATCGAATACTTTTCTTTTCAGGCAAAGTGGGAGTCTGCTCTTAAACACTATGTTGAGCCTACCAAATGCCTGCCAGCCACATTTAACACGCCGTTCCACCTCCCGGGCGGTATTCCCCTCCATTGAAATCCTCTGCCCAAGATATATAAAGCTGTCCACAATCTCTAAATCCCTTCCTAAAACTGAATTCTTCTGTCCTGAGCGAAGTTATTGAACATAACCTGACTCTTTTTCAGGTTTATTTTCAAGCCAAATGGTTCGCCAGCCCTTTGCAGTCCTTGTATGCGTCTTTGCAACTCCTCTGGGTCTTGTGAAATGAGAATAATATCATCTGCAAATCTAAGATGGTTTAAGTTTGCACCATTGATCTTTACACCATCCTGTTCCCAATCCAGTTTACGGAATACTTCTTCAAGGCCAGCCGAGAAAAGAATAGGCGATATTGCGTCACCCTGCCGTACACCTCGTTCTATATTAATTCCCACTTCAAGATCATCAAGGTGAATTGTGGCTGTAGCTCCATCATATATCAATTCTAATAGGTTTACATAGGCTCTCTCTACACCTTGGCTAAGCAGTGCATTCATTATCGCATGCTTTGAGATGGAATCAAATGCTTTTTCGTAGTCGATAAAAGCCAAGCACAGTGGCATGGTGTATTCGTTGTGCCTTTCTATGACCTGCTGTACAACTTGGATGTGATCCATTGTACTGAATCTACTTCTGAATCCTGCTTGTTCTCTTGGTTGTGCGTCATTCAGTTTTTTTAATATTCTTTTAGAAATTATCTTAGTGAAAACTTTGTACATCACTGATAGGAGGCTTATTGGACGGTAGTTCTTTAAATCTTCCTGTGCTCCTTTTTATGTAAAAAGATCACTTCTGCATTTTTCCATAGGTCAGGTACTTTTTGTTCTTTGAGGCATTTTGAGTATAATTTTGCCAGTGTTTTATGTAACGTCCGACCACCAGCTTTTAGCATTTCGACAGTTACACTATCCTTTCCTGGAGCGTTGCCGTTCTTCATCAATTCTATAGCATTTGTTACTTCCTCCACTAGGATATCTGGCATTATATATTGTTCTTCCGTGGGTCTTCCGTGGGTATTGCTGTCCCTGACTGGCTCTGATCTTCATATAACTGGGAATAAAACCTTCTGACAATCTCTAACATTTGTTGCACACTGTGCCATCCTCACGCTTTAAAGCATATATTTGCGTTCTTTTGTTTCTCAGCTTCTGTTTAGCTTTGTTAATTCCTTTGTTTTCTTCCAGGGTTTTTTGCACTAGCTGCATATTGAATCGGCGCGTGTCGTCTCTGATACGTTTTCTTATAGCAGAGCTCAGTGTACTCGACCCTGCCAAAAGGACTACCTGCATTTCTCATTGCTCGCCGTTTCTTCATTAAATCAATGGTCTCACTGGAGATTTTTGTTTGTTTGAGACATTTTTCTTCTGGTGCTATTGAAGCAGCCGTTTGAAGTACATTGTTGGCGATTTCTTCATATTGAACTGATATTTCCACCCCCTCTGGATCTTGTAACGCAGCAAACCGGTTTGACAAAGCAATCTCAAAATCGCTTCCTCTCTCCAGCAGTTTTCCAGAATCCACCTTGCCCTTCTTTGATTTTACCATTCTTTCGCGCTCTTTTCGACAGTCAATCCGAACCCTTGCTCGTACCATTCGGAACATTCCAACATTAAAATTGTTAAGGACAGTACAATTGGTAAATATTGTTTTATCGTTGGTCATGATGTAGTCAATTTCGCTTGTGAGCCCAGATGGACTTTTCCATGTCCATATATATATATATATATATATATATATATATATATATATATATATATATATATATATATATATATATATATATATATATTGCACTTCCTTTACTTTTGAAAATGTTTGATTCTCCGAATAGTATTTTAAAGGCTTCCAGCAACATGATTGGCTTTTTTTAATTTGCTTTTAAGTTTCCCTTCCTTGTCATCCACAAATATTTGAATACCGTGATTCAGGTAGTAGAAGGATTTCTTTCCATAGCTTAAAAAAAGAAACAGCCAATGTTTTTGACAATCCTTTAGGGTTAGTTCTTCTATTGGAACGTTTAGTGTGAAACACTAAACTCGAAAATATTTACCACTAAACACTAAATTACTTTTTTATACTGCACGCGGGTCGCTAACAATATTAGCATTTTCCTAATATAGATTTAATAAAAAATATAATTCAACCTAGATTGAATCATCTCCTAATGATGCTAACATGGTTAGCGCAGAACGTGCCGAAAAGTATAAAAAAGTAATTAGGTGTTTAGTGGTAAATCTCCCCGAGTGTAATTTAATTCTTCAGGGGTTGGAACTGAGCACTAAACCAATTTGTTTGCAAGATCTCCTTAGGCGTTTCGCTAATCAGGAAATAATAAAGTCCGTAAATAACTATACGTTATATAAATAAAAAAAAATAAATAATTTAAAAAAATATATAGTTCTTTATTAAAACGGTATAATTCATAAATCTATATTGCAAAACCCGATTAGACAGAATTCAAACTATAACAAAATTACTTCAAAAAATAGAAAAATTGAACTAATATTTTTTTAAAATCTCCTTAACTATACATTAACACAAGAAGAAAATATTTGTTTTAATATATGAGGTAGTTCCTTGGTATCATTGCAAATGAATGCACGTCCTAAAGGCAGCTGCTGAATTAATCTATAAACAAGCATAACATTTATTCTTCAACTAATAATATATTAATATTGCTACCTTTCAGCTTGATCGCCTAAGCTTCCAATAAAGACAGCATAAGAGCTGACGTTAGGTTTGGCTGTGAGTGCCTCATTCAGTTTTGAAGGTGGAATTCCATATCGCTGCAAATTGGCATCAGATAACACTATCAATATTGCTTCATCACAGTCTTCTTCTGCAAGGGTAGTCACTGCCCAGCGAGTAGATTCTAAAGTGTTGTCACCAGACCAACAAAACTGCGAATGGGCGTGCATTTTCTACAAAAAGGAAGTTAAGTTACTTAAAACTAAACAAAAAGATGGAAAAGGCGATTTTTGGCATTCGTTTTATTAAATCTGGATCCCGGTCACTTTTAGAGTGACTCTCGAACTACATACCGAAAACTCTTGTTGAAATTACGTGAAAATACGAGGTAACTCAATAAACTCAGTAATGTAAGTAATGAGGTTGGTGGCGAAGCGATCGATCTGGAAATACTGCTGGCTTCCTTTTTGGAGGAGAGGTCGATTAACATCTGATGCATCTTACATATGACATTAACTCCCTAGAGTCACTTGGTGTCCAAGGGCCCAGATTTTAAAGTGATTTAGGGCAATCTAAGAGGACCGATATTTTATTGAAGATGAATTTTACCGTCTTCAACTGCAAGAAGTGACAAAAATGTACACAGAATACGGGATCTTGTGTGTTGTAATCATCGGTTGATAGTCAAAATGATGCGCGAAGAAAGTCCGCTCAAAAATTGTTCCGATAAACCTTTCGCAAGATCAAAAGGTCTACAGAAAGGAAACATGTCAGGACTTTTTGGGGAAAATTGAAAATGGTCCTCACTTTCTGGAAGTGAAAATGAGTGAATTCCAACCTGCGAAAAAGGCAGAAAAGTGCAGGACACTGCCCTATCCTATACGGCTAGCTAAACGAACGAAAAGCCCCAATAACTCTATTCAATTGAACTTTTATCATATGCAACCTACAATCCCATTTTGGTGTTATGTCATTTTCGGATTCTCTGTTCGCTGGTACATTTTTTGCATTGGTTCTAATTCAATGTTTTCTGAACGAGATTGAAATTAATTGCCGAGGTATTTTTACCCTAAAAACAGGATTTGGAACGAAATGGAATAGCTTTTTAATAATCTTCTCTTCAATTTCCTGTAAAATGTCACTCAGCAGTTATATTAAAAATTATTTCCCGGCACTATCTCGCAGATACTGATCAGATTTGCTTTCATAAAATATCCACTATATCTTATTTGATACGTTCAACTTACTCGAAGTACTTCGAGGCGCTCCTTATTATTTTTGGGTGGATTATTCCGATGAACAAACGTAATATTATGTTCTTCTCCGGAATGGCCAAAAATATCATATTTTATTTTATCATCAAATCCTTCGAAAGCTTCCATGACTAAAACCACAGCCTCTAATTCTCTATCCAGCCGTCCATCGTATCCATTAAATCTGAAATACGTTTGCAGCAATATCAGTTTTCTTTAATTTTAATACAAAATGTTAACCAACTAACCTGTACATGCTTCCAGAAACGTCCACAACAACTCGAAAATATTTTGGTTTCACCTGTGGTGTTCCGATCTCCGGTTCTTGTTCAGATCTTTTTCTATAAATGGTCTTCTCTCCCAGGAGTCCTAAAATAAGAAATGTGTATACATATATATATATATATATATATATATATATATATATATATATATATATATATATATATATATTTTTATATATATATATATATATATATATATATATATATATATATATATATATATATATATATATATATATATATATATATATAATCCCAATAAGTAATAAGTAATAAGTTCCAATAGTAACTTGAATAAGTTGGTTTCAATAAAAAAAGGATTTATTGCAGATAAAGGTACAAGCAACTAAAATTCGTCAAAGTAGCTTCCTTCCACGTCAGAACACTGGTGCCAGCGTGAAGGATGCCCCTATATATATGGGGCATTAGATGTCAAATAGACCACTTTTGAACCTGACCCCTTTCCATTTCGCTGAAACTTTTATGCCAAAGACGTTTCTCAGAATTTTGGGCTTCTGGAAATAATGGCTCTTGTTTTTTCAAATAACCATAACTTTTTCAAAAATTGACCTATCAAGACGTTTTTTTTTAATTTTTGTTTTAAAATGCACTTTTTAGAAAAAAATTCAAAAAAAAAATCAGAAATCAAGTTGTATGAAATTTTTCATTTTTTTTAAACCCATCATTTTTTCGAATTCCGACATTTTTTTTATATATTCTTCTCTAAAAAAAAAACTTTTTTTTATGTAAGTATTCCCGTGCAAAGTTTAGTGGGCCGAATTTTCCTTCTATTTTTTTTATTTAATTCTTTTTTTTTATTTTTCAAACTATTTTACTTTCTTTCTCTCTTTTCTACCCCCCAAAGTCGGTTATAAGAATTTTTCAAATTTTTTTACCCAGTCCAAAAAAAGTTATGGGTTTTTGAAAAAAATGGCTCTTTTTTTTCAAATAGCAATAACTTTTTCAAAAATTGATTTAATGGGACTTTATTTTTCGAAATTCTTGTTTTTAAATGCACTTTTTAGAAAATATATGAAAACAATTCAGAAATAAAGTTTTAATACATTTTTCAATTTTTTGAAAAAGGCGACACATTTAAAAAAAATTCTCTTAAAAATTTTTTTATTTTTTCTGTAAATATTCCTGTGCAAAAGGGAGTGGGCCTACTTTTCCTAAAAAAAACGAAAACATTCTGAGAAACGTCATGGGGGGAGGGGAGGGGAGTAGAAAAGAGAAAGGTAAGAAAGTGAAAAAGTTTGAAAAAAAAAATTCAATTAAATAAAATAAAAAGAAGGAAAAGGCGACCCACTCCCCTTTACTTACAGAAACTTACAGAACTTACAACTTACAGAACTTACATACTTACAGAAAAAATCAAAGTTTTTTTGAGAGAAAATTAAAAAAAAAAAAACAAAAAATTAAAAATGTCGGAATTCGAAAAAATGACGTTTTTTCAAAAAACTGATAAATTTCATAGAACTTGATTACTGACATTTTTTTTCATATTTTATTTATAAAAAGTGCATTTAAAAACAAAAATTAAAAAAAAAAACGTCTCAATAGGTCAATTTTTGAAAAAGTTATGGCCATTTTTCCAAAAACCCATAACATTTTTGGGTTGGGTAAAAAAAAAATGAAAAAATTCTGAGAAACGTCTTTGGGGAGTAGAAAAGGACACAAAAATTTCAGCGAAATCGAAAAGGGTATATTATCTATTAAGAAAAAGAACTATTGTTTTAAAACTGGTATTAGTTGTAACCCATCCTTCATAATATCGTAGTACTCTACAATTTTATAGCGTTCAGCGAAGCAAAGAAACAAACGAGCAAATATGCAAAGAAGCGAAGAAGCAAAAAAGGAAAGCAAAGAAGCAAAGCACAGGAGCAAATCAAAGAAGCAAAGTACAGCAGCAACGAAGTAAAGAAGCAAAGAAGCAAATAAGCAAAAAAGCAAAGAAGCATCGGCATTAATTTTTACTTTGAATGTATTGTTTACTATTAACCGTTCACAAAATTTATACGATCCAGCATTCTCTGACAATGTGGTATTTTTCTTTGTATTCAAAATTTGAATTCCTAAGAAAAGATGCACACTGCAGAACATGTCTGAAAACTAAATTCCCATATAACCTTAAAAAAGCTTAAATGAAATGAGTATTATTCCATAGTGGAAAAGGATGATTATTACTCAATATACCATCCATATTATTATACCATACTATACCATACTTTATTGCTACATTACCATTTTTCAAAACATTTCTTGAGTTTTTTGTTCTTTCTAGCGCAAAAGTTCAGTTTATTTATAGATAGCCTACAGACAACATACCATCGATCAATTTAACATCATCTAATTCTCCCGACGTTTGATGTCTGGACCACTGTCGTTCTTTATTCTTCGCTTGGAGGTTTCCCAAAATTACACGTAACGATTGCACTTGTCTCTGTACAGGCACAGAAAATTGTGAGTAAATGTTGTGATCGTATCCAGACATTCCGATTTCTTTTAGTTTGTCAGCGAAAGCTTTTCGATTCATTTCCCTGGCTGCTTTGAGAACGTGTTCAGGAACTGTAGCTTTCTCTTCATCAGATAGCTAAAAAAAAACATAATTTTCCAAGATGCTAATTATTGAAAATGTATTTGTACCTGATGAACTTTGTGTCCTTTATCTAATCTATAAGGACCTCCCTTACCCCCTAAACCAGCAGTATCTCTTCCACCTGTTCCACCAGCCCAGGTATTACCACCCACGTGTGGTTCATTCTTTGGATCCTCCTTTCCATGCTTTGGGGAAGACACATCTAACCTGTGGTTAATAATTTTTTCTACTTAAATTAAAAAAAAATTAGGATGAATTAATTTAACTAGCTAGATTTGTGAACTGTGTGCCGAAACAACTGCTATGCTGTTTACGAATATAGTGGAAATTTAGACTTAGTCTTAGTACTTGTATTTATACTATATTTCCATCAAGTATTGGCTACCTCAACTAAATAGCTAGCTTTAGTACAGACGACGTTCATACCTCCTTACTGTCGGCAGAAGCTCCCGCAATCGGTTTATAGCTCTCATCACTCCGACTCGTGGCGATGCTCAAAGGCAACTGAATGAACCAATAGAACATAAGATCGATTCCATTCGACCTCTGCGGGATGCGAGTCGAATCGATGAGGGACAAAACATACGATCAACATTCTCGTATGTTTCGTTCCACATCTGAGGCCAATACAGATTGGCTAATTATTTTCCAATTGTTGTATGCCTTCCAAAAAGTACGATTTAAAATAACCCTCTAAAATAGCGAAATATAATAGCGCCCTCTGTTTCGGCAATGATCTCTTCATTTGATGCGAGTTGGCTAATTTCTTTTTTTTTGAGTAAATTCTGAGTAAGGTGGATATGACATTAATTAATAACCAATTCGCTACTAATTTTGCTGTTGCATGTGGTTGCATTACGTTTTTAGCTTGCAGAGAGCACACGGGGCACTCATCGCATTGTTAAGCCTTCTTATGCCCGAATGTTCGTATGTTCCGTACGGGTTTGTCCGATATGTTTGGTTTGATTTGGTCGTCTCAGCAATCTCTCTCCGTTACTTTGCGATTGACCAGCACGATAACATGGATGTAAGGAGGCATCTTGGGAGCGAAGCGTCACTCGTACTGGTTCGATCTCATCGGAACGTCGTAAACATTTATGAACTATGAAATATAAAGGGGCAGAATCCCCATAATAATTTTTAAACTTTTCTTCGGTTTTTTAAGCGATTTTAGTACGCAATAATAGAGCTATCGTGAGATAGAAAGATTGATTTAACATGTCGAGACGAACAAGTGCTTCCGAATGATAACCAATCATTCATTGAAAGCTAAAAGAACGTTAAAGTTGAATGCAATGCAAAATATTTAATGATGCTCATAGTTGATGTTGTGATAACATGTAGATGCATTCAGACTTAGGTAGTAAAAAGTAATAAAATTTAATGCTTCCAAATTTGAAGAATTCGTCTGAATTCGACTCTAAAAAGTGTTGCTAATATTGACAGGAAAAGTTTGTGCAAATGTATTTATTTTTTAGTTAAATTAATAGTTAAAAACAAGAAAGTAAGAGTTGAGATTTTGACATAAAGTTTGACTCGTCCATGCTCGCGTTTCTATAGTAACTAGTGATTTTTTAGTGTGTCCGAACTTCCGATAGGGGTCACTGTCAAACGGTCTGTGAGTTTGCGCGTAAGTCCGTAAATATGTGTCTCAATAGTCTGGCAAATCATTATGGAATGTTTAAAAGGAACGTTTGCAAATTTCGAAATTTAATATCAAATTCAGTGTTTTGTGCGCCAAACGAATAGAGCACTTCGTGAATTTGAACTTCGTGATGTATTCGCCAAATTATCGAAAATATTCCGAACGCATTTTACCCTGCTCGATATTAAAACTAAAACA
Organism: Cosmopolites sordidus; assembly: GCA_031761425.1. Taxonomy (NCBI): domain Eukaryota; kingdom Metazoa; phylum Arthropoda; class Insecta; order Coleoptera; family Curculionidae; genus Cosmopolites; species Cosmopolites sordidus. The sequence goes on from JARFXV010000377.1 coordinate 346,743, forward strand.
AGACAAAAACTGTGCGTTTCGAAGAAAGTATCGCCACTGTTGCTAGTAGTATTGATGAAGATCCAAAATTATCAATCCGTTGGCGTTCGGAGAAAGTTGGGCTTTATAATTCGACTACGTGGATTATTAATTTCGAACGCGACAATCGATTTATTGAGGAAACAATTCGGTGAGAAAATTATTTGGAAGAATTGGTGAGAAAATTATGAGGAACGGACCTATTAATGGGCCACCAAGGTCATCTGATTTAACGCCTTTAGATTATTTTCTTTGGGGTTATGTTAAATCTTTGGTGTATGTCTATAAACCAGCAACTATTGATGCCTTAGAAGACAACAAAATTAGGGGAATTGCGGACATAAAACCCCACTTGCTTGAAAAAGTGTTCGTAAATAGGACTGAGAGAATGCGCTATGTCATAAGTAGTCCCGGCAGACATTTGCCCGAAATTGTTTTCAAACATTAATGGCATTGAACGTCATTTCACATAAAATAATTAGTTTCAAGACATTTAATTTGGTTATTGTTTTCTTTGAATTTAAATTTTGAATTTTATTGTAGTTAAGATTAAATCATATCCTGATGATGTTAATATGGTTAGAGAAACGTGCGTTGAGAAGTTGAAAAAAGTGACTTGGTGTTTAGTGGTAAATCTCTTCAAGTTTAGTGTAGTTAAGTAGTTGAAACGAAAAGGAAAAAAACAATTGAGTTTTTAATTGTTGATCTTGCATCCTTGCTATAGCTAAATTATTTTAAAGAGAACGAAATAGTATATATGGAATAAATGGAATTACGCTGTTCATTTTTTGATTGGAGCAATATTTACAAGATTTTTTCTTACCCACTATGTCTATTTACAGTAACTTGAATCTTTTCTTGGCTGCGCTTTGCTGCCAAATATTCGGCAGAAAGCAAATTTTTAGCAAATCCATGTCTCTGTAAAACTTCTGCTAATGTGTCCAATAACTCAGGACTGTACCGATCAAAATCAAACACATTAAATACTACATCTTCCAAATCAGCTTCTGGATATTGCTGAAAATATTAACATTACTTATAGATAATATGCCTTCATTATAACATAACCATCAATATTACCTGTAGATGTTTCACAACATTAACGACCTCCCTAGTGGAATACGGATAATTTAATTGCCCAAGATCAGCCATGGATCTTAATTCTCCAAAGATATCCACCAGTTTCTTTACATCCTTCAGTGGCACATCTGGTCCGTACTGCTTTAAAAGCTCAATCTCTGATTCCCTCGAAGGATTTTCTACGGCTCTGCTACTGAAGAGATCGCCCAGAGCACCGAAAAAATCATTGCCCAGGAACGGAAATCCAGGTCTGTTGGCTAATACGATCATTCTGAAATCAGGATGAACCTGTATGTAGGTTTCGTCGAATTCAGTCACATTGGGGGGAATTTCGGCCGCGATACGACGACCGTCGCTCAAAATCATCTGTCCTGATTCAACTAAAGTTTTTAATATGCATGTGACGTGAGTTGGGGCTTTGTCTGCTTCGTCCACAACTAAGACATGTCCATATTTGATTGCTTTAACTAAAGGAGAATCTTCATAAATCAGAAGCCCGTCTTTGATTGTTGGTTGTATAGTTAATGTTTGAACTGTGGTATCTCTGAAATATTTACATTTAAACCAGGTAAAATTATTTTATGACATAATCGAACCGATGAAGCTGAATGTATTCTCTTGGTCGATATAAAAGTTCCAAAAATCGATCAACAATTTTATTTTTTCCTACACCTTGATTTCCAACTAGAAGAAGATGATAGCCCAACTGGAAATCTTGGAGAAGATATTCCATCAGTTTTACATGTTGAGGAATGTCGTAGAAAAGAATTTTCGGTACTTTGGTATGATGTTCAGTTTCATATATCGGTGAGGAAGTATTTCCTAAGATAATAATAGTATTATATATAGTAACTTTTCAGTGAGGTATGCTGTTTTGTCTGACAGAACATCGATTTTTATAGTAAAATTGAACAAATTGTTCACGCAGTTCCGTATTGTACGACTTTATTTTTTTAAACGGTAACTAACTGAACAATTTTAGATCGAAGTAGTAACTTACCAATAGTCAAGATGTTATCTTTTACTTCACACTTAATATTCTGTTCCCCTCTAGTTAATATTTGATTAGTTTGTGGGATAATACCCATAGAAATTATGGTTCTCTCTAGGGATTTTTTGGTCAAAGATGGTAAAAATTTCATCATGAATGTCTCTTCTAAAATGCCATAGGGATCTTCGTTTCCAAAATTCTTTATTCTGGCTGCTATCCTGATCAGTTGACGTGTTGATAAATGTCCTGCTAGATTTCTGAGAGCGGGATCTGGATTTTCTCTCAATGTATGAGCCAGATTTATAATTTTATGCAGTTCTTGACTTATCGGACCAAACTAAACGTGAAAAATATGTTTCCAAAAATATTTAAAATTATATTGTAATTTTACCTTTGTGGCAATAACATGAATTTCTTCGACTTTTCCCAAAGTGCGCAAATCGTGAAAAACAAACAAACTAAGCATTTCCGGAGAAATCCAGTTGCCGTCTTTCGACTGGAGAAGAGGCGGATCTCCTACAGCTACTATACGAAAGTCCGTATGGATTGGCAAAATTCCTGCTTCCTTAAGTCGTTCTTCAGATAGTTTTATTTTTTCGATAAGAAATTTGTATCTTTCGGAACTGATAAGCCTTTTACCATCGTACAGTTGTAATTCTCTTTCATGCACCAGCCTGGATTGTAAGAAAAAGTGGAGATATTATTGATCAAAGAAAATACGAGGGTGAATCAAATATAAATCGGGATTTTACAAATACTTTTCTCAGCCAATCATGAGCGAGCTGTCAGTGTAGGTCGTTGCAGAGGAATGTATTAGGAGTGGGAGAATGCTCGGTGAGCTGTTTCACTCAGTTCTTTTGTCAGAACAGCCATGAGTCAACAACAGGTTTTACCGTCCGTTGCGCAATGGGTTATAATAAAGTTGGTTATATTAAATATATAAATATAAAGTTGGGTTATATTAAAGTTTTTAGAAAGGTGTTAAATCATCCGAAATATTAACTCGGTTGAAGGTTTATTTTGGGGACGATATCCTGTCTAAGACCCAAGTGTTTGGTTGGGCCAAGAAGTAAGAGTGAACAAGAAAGTGTGGTAAATGTAAGTTATAATCGACGTCCCAGGTCAAATGTCACTGCTGACAAAATTGCTGCAGTTCGCGACCTTATCGAATTTATCAAACTATTCATGAAATTGCAACAAAATCCGCTTACAGGAGCAAAATACGCGGTGTTCACATCAGGGACGTCCTCCTTCTCCATGACATCACTAGGCTACACACAGCGGTTTTGGCGAAGGAAAAACTGGATAATATGCGTTGGGAAACCCTTGAATACTCTCCACACAGCCCAAATTTTCAGCTTGTGATTATTTTTTGTTTGCGCCCTTGGTTGAGAACTTCGTGCGCAATTGGCTGATGACCCAAATTCAAAGTTTCTACGAGCAAAGGATTCACAAGCTTCCAAACCGATGGAAAAAATCTGTAAAGCGTGGAGGAGACTATGTCGAAAAATGATAGTTTTTTTTGTATTATTTTTATAAATAATAATATGTATAAAACAATTCTGGTTTATATTTGATTTACCCTCATATTACGAGGATAGTGAACAGTTTTTGGCCTTAGTAAATAAATGGTAAGACTTTCGTATCATTACTTTGGTACCAAATTGGTATATCTGTTACAGACATGTGCAACTGGAAGTCCATGAAATAAGAAATTTCTCAATAAAATTTTTATTGACCAAAAATCTTGTAATGGTAATAATTATGAAAAAGCAAAACCTTTTACACTAAGTTTATACGTTTTCTTTTGACCTATATTTAAACGTGTATTGAATTTCTAGGTCGTGTCAATTAACATAGATCAATCTTTAACATAATATTTCATTTAACTCAAAGAGATTTACCACTAAACACCAAATCAGTTGTTTTTAATTTCACAGTAGTTGATTCAACTAGATTCAATCATCTCCTGATGATGCTAACATGGTTAGTGAAAAGCGCGTCGTGAAAGTAAGAACAACTGATTTGGTGTTAAGTGACAAATGTCTTTGATTTTACTGTTTCGCGCAAAAGGTTCCGATAAAAGAATTGATAATATTTCATATTCATCAGTAGAAGAACGTTAAAAATTACATATCTATATCTTAACCATATCAGAATTCAATGATGAAGAAGTACCTATGAATGAAGAAGTAGGGTTTAACCTCGACAGACCAGCCGATTGCATTTTAAATGTTTCTTTCCTTGGGTGATTCAATTTCAACGTGGTCGTATATCTGTTGAACGTTTGATTCACGTTGGGATTGCCCAAAGACCACACGATCGCCAAAATTGTGACAAAATTCTACATTGGCATATTAAATAATCGCTGACTGAAGGTATATGATTTCTGCAGAATGGGTGCTACGTTTGTTAGTAGTCGACCAAAGAGGCATTCGAATGAACACCTTTTAAAGGTATCTAGACTGATTTAAAAGCAATTCTGTTGGGTTCCGTTGACGTAAATAACAATAGATGAAACATGGATTTACGTTTATATGCCATTGACAAAACAGCACTGCAAACGGTGGATGGAAGTAGATGAAACCGCGCCAAAGATATCGAAAACGTTTCTATCCGCAAGAAAAATCATAGCTGGGGTTTTTCTGAGAAACAAGAGGCAGGAGTATCATCGGGAAGTATTACGCTCGATACTGGGCCAACAGAAGGGGACTATACAGGTTCAAAAAAATTTTTTTCGCTACAATAATGTATGTACTTGCACATGAACAATGCGGCTTTCAGCGATTACTTCCTCTTCCCAAACTTGAACAAATGGCTCGTTAGATGAAGATTCACTTCAAATGATGAGGATAAAGCTGAGACTATTTTGAATTGAATAAATCGCAGTATAATGCGGGGGTTAAAAATTGAGATGTCGCTAACCTAAATGTATCGAATGGAAAGGTATAGTTCGTTTCAAAATATTTCGTTGCCGTTCGGCAAAATGTTAATAAATTAATCCCCAATAATCTTAATAAATTAGGAAAAATATTCCTAGTTTCTTAAAAGACGCCAGAGCCCGAGTGGATTAACTTCTGAATAATTTTGAGAAAAATAAAATATTGTTAAATTTTGATTAAATTATTATTATTATTATTATGTATGACTAAAACTAAAACTTAATAATAAGTGGTTCTATATTATTACTAAATGATACATAGGAATTTTCTGTTTTAATAACATGGTTAATCCAATTTATCCAACTTTTTTTTGGGAATATTATCTACAACCTTTCTAATTAATGTTGCAGCACTTGCACTTCGTCGGAGAAATGTTTTCTGTTCTAACATTGGATTTTACTTGATGCCACATATACTCAATTGGATTAAAAATACAGTATACGGAGGAAAGCGTAACACCGTATGTCCTATATCGGCAGCAATTATATCACATACATATTCCTTTTTAATATTAAATGTCTTTAATATTTCTAGATCACATTTTTAAGATGTATTTTCGAAATATATATCGCTTTATAACATATAGTTCTGAATTTCCAATTTAGTGTTATTTGCATTAGGAACTTAGAATTAGCATTAGAATTTTTTTTTGGCCGTTATGATAACTAGCATTGTCCATTACAATTACGCTTTTCTTGGCAGCACATTGGGCAAAAGGCTATTTATAAACCAATCTTCAAAAAGTTCTGCTGTTTAATAGTTTTGTTTAATATTTTTAGAGAACAACCGTAAACAATTTGGAACCCATGCATCCTCGGAACCAGCATGTAAAATTGTAATTACTTTTCCCTTGTTCGCTAAGGCTTTGGTTTGGTATTTTCTTGATGTATCTACCCATCATTTTGCTGATGTTTTATGTGTAACGAACCATATGTTATCAAGGTATATAATGGAACAATTTTCTAATCTGTATATTTTATAGAGTTTAAATAGTCAAACCGCCATCGTCGCAATCGTTGTGATTCAATTAATATTGGTCTTTTATTAATGGTCTTATGTGTAAAACCCATTTGATATAATATTCTCTGGAGGCTAGTTCTGCTGCACAGAATGTTGGTTTCGTCTTTCATTGGTCGTTGTTGGAATGAATGTAATATAGGCACAGTTTGCTGTTCATACATAGCATACATTTTGCTTCTAATTAAGTCTTTGTCGCTTTCGTCAACACATTTGCTTTTACCAGAATCACTACAGACTTTTTTGGCTTTAATTGGCTTCGTCACAATATATTTAACTGTATACAACGGAGTTTTCGTTAATGAAGATGTTTTTGCTGCCGCTGTATTAATATTAAGCCCGGTATTCAAAAAACATTTTGGACTACACATACTACAAAGCATACACATTGTCAAAAATGTGTATGCGAAACATACACATTTTTAACAATTTGCTTAGCTTTGGACGATAAATATTTTCTTTAAAAATTAGCACTACCGGAGGCACAATGATCATTATCTTGTTAAGAACGCAACATTTTTAGCACATTTGGAATAACAAAAAATATCATCGAAGTTATAAAACTGCACTGTTTAAGAAAAGATTGCGAACTAAACTAACATATTTCGAAACTACTAAACCAGGTATAAAATTAATTTTATCTTTTTACCTGTTATTTTATTAGGTCCGGTCCTGTTTACGTTTCTTGCAACTTTGCCGGGTTTCGTTACGGCAGGAGTTGTTAAAAATGTATTGCAGCCAATCGGCCAATGATATATCTTGAAACACACTATAACTACGGTACCTTAGTTAGGCTGACAACTTTTCATACGACCATCGCATATGTATGCAAGAAAGTAATATGGAAAGAAAGAATTGAAAAAAAAGGAAAACTATTTAGAAAAATATAAATATTTTTTATGCTTTATCCATAATTGGCAATACTTGGTAAAAATAGTATACACAAACATGTGTAAGTAATAATATAACAATAAAGCAATACTCCTTTCATTTGTCTCTTTAAAAATCTTAGACAATTAGACAAATCTCTTAGACTGCGTAGTACTATTCACACATATTTGAGTATATCTGGAATGTTTTTTTTCTTTTTCGGACATGCAGTTTTAAAATTACCCTCGTATCTTTACCTATGTAATACTGAAAGTGTACTTGGATGAATTCTATGTATTCCATCCAAAACGGCAATTTTTCCACTCAGAGCTGCTTTTACCAAGGGAGAAAAAGTCCAAATAGTATCTCCGTTGTCTTGAGTGGTTCTTTGTTGAATCAGATCTCTAGAAGTCATGTCCTGATAGAGAACAATATTTTCTAATTCCTTGTTCAAACTGGTAGCCATCTGTTTTAGTAACATTGTTTTTCCTGATCCGCTTGGACCAACAAGACAAAAATCAGCTATTTTTACTGTTTGGAGCATAGATTCGAGTACTTTTTGCTGATAGTCAGTGCTGACATAGTCATCAGTATTAATGGCTAAAAATGTTGAAGAAGAATTAAGCAAAACAAAATGTACAAATCAACGGAAACCTTACCTTTTTGGGTAGATTTAAAATTAGAAAATACTGAAGAATTTGGATTTGTTTTATTTGATTCCTCAGATGAAATATCAATAAACGTTTTTAATAGTGTTTCTATGTGATCAATACTGTCGGGGAGAAATATTTTGTATGGATATAAACGACACAAAATATCATATGCAGAAATTGTTGGATTGCTGTTCTGAAAATGTGTATCATCAAATGTAGATTAAATAGATAGGCTTCTTAAATATTCTACATCTCTTAAAACGTTTCTGAAGGGCCTTTCAATTTGAGCCGTTTTTTTTATTCTTAAATAAAACACAGAATTTGCGTTGATTACAAAAAAAACTTTTAATTGATAATGCCATTTAAACACGAAAGACAATATCTGTCAAATAACCACCTCGCTACCACTTTTTCACCCTGGTTTTTAGGTTGGTCTTCAGGCTCCTACCTATCTAAAAATCAACTGCCCAAAAGGGCACGATCTAAAACTAAAAAAATATCAAAAATATCTTCTTAAGTAAATAAAGAATTGCTGGGTAAAAACAAAAAACCAAACGGAGACAAATTTCTCAGTGATTATTTTTTGTAATAAATTTGCCTAACGAACAAAATTTTAAAAATATAAAAATGTTCTAAAAAAATGTACAAACTGTTAACGTTAACGTTTCGAGAAGTATTCGCCTCTCGTTTTTAAAACGAATCTAAAAATAAATTATATTAATTTCTGTAAATTCTGAAAAGATAGGAAGTAAATATATTTTTTCTGTATGTCAATATGGTTTCCGATTCTAAAGAATACAATTAAAAAATTTAAGTATTTCAATACACAATCACAATCACGCAGTAAACCTCACCTATATATATATATATATATATATATATATATATATATATATATATATATATATATATATATATATATATATATATATATATATATATATATATATATATATATATATATATATATATATATATATATATATATATATATATATATATATATATATATATATATATATATATATATATATATATATATATATATATATATATATATATATAAATATATATATATTTTTTTTTGGTAGTATGTCACTGTCATTAAAAACTAATTGTCAATGTAAGTATCATGACTACGAAATTTCTGGGTCTTCAGTAACACTTTTACATACTAAATCAATATCTCTTGTGCACGACCACTAAGACTATATATTGCTCTTCTTTTTTCCACCGAACCAGTTTCTTTAAATTTTTTAACAATTCGATTCATAGTGCTTTCAAGTAGACGATTGTGCAAACTGTAAATATCAAGTAATTTTCTAGGAACATTTTTCACTGAAGATCCATTTTGATAAAATAATTCAACAATTTTAACTCGTTGTTGTATTGTGTACGACTCCATTTTTATAAATATCGTACATTACACTTCTTAAATGAGACTTGACCTAGGCAAATTTACAACGCCATCTGTGTTTTATTCAAGAATTAAAAAACCGCTTAATTTGAAAGACCGGTTATAACTGTATAGTCGTAAGACACGATTATGATCAAAAAGTAGTTCTTTTATAAATTAATATGACTGTCCATGACATCTGACAGAAGTTTCAAGTCATTTCGCTTGTTAAGTTAGAAATTATAGCGTTTTTGTCATTGTAAATATATTTTGTTGCATTTTTGCATTTAATGTTGTCTGAAAAACAACATTTATTGTGCTGATGCATTAAAAATGCAAAGAAAGGCCGATCATATCTGGTACTTACTTGCGACCGTTTACCGCAGGCTGACGTGGCTGCATGGACGTGGCTGCATGTGATTGCAGCCTCCATTCAACATGGCCAATTTAAATCATCATGGCTTTAGTCGTTCCTTCATCCGTTCTTCAGGTGTCCAGCTTGAACTCAACTGATGACGGCTTAAGGCCAGAAACCGGTCTTGCTTGCTGGCACTTTGGATGTCGGATGAAGGAATGGCAAAGCACGACGTGGAACTTCCTTAGCTTTTTAATACTTTTCTCCACGGGCCCAGTTCACAATTTTGCTATCATATATATATATGATAAAATAAATGTTCATAAAAAATATGAATCATAAATATATATATATATATATATATATATATATATATATATATATATATATATATATATATATATATATATATATATATATATATTGGAATTGGTAGTAGTAGTAGGTAGTATTGGTAGTAGTTTAAATACGGCAACATTAATTTACCTCAGAATATATTTGCTCAAAAAGTACGAAAAATATATCGAAGTAAACATATTTGGATTAAGGATAGCAAAAAATAACTTACCAAAATTTTCGCAGCTATAATTAGATTGTCTACGGGAAAATCAGGTAAGCCTAAAAATTTCGTTTCTTGATTTAGCAAAGCAAATGCACACGACAGCAATTTTTCGATTTTTTCTTTTGGTGCATTTGAAGCCTTATTAGTTAATTCTCTGTACCATTCCTGAAAGAAATGTGAAATAATTCGACTAAAAATGAAAGGTAGATTGAATTTTTGTTAATAAATATACAAAATAATGCGTAATTTTAGAGATCATGTTATTGATGTCTAACTGTTGCTAGCAATCGATGTATTGATTACAAGAAAATTGTGCTGGCGAAGATTTTTTTTTGCTTTCCCCTTCCTCCTTTTTATTTTTCGTGCTATTGAAACCCTATACAGGAGATGGATCAGCAAAACATTAAAATTTTGTATTGTTACTACTTACAAGGGCATTGGAGGATGGGTTGTTGCTTGTTGCACAGATAAAGGAATTAATAAGTGGGTACATACGGTTTCCTGAAGAGTAAACCACTCAAACAATTTATTGTAACTCCAAATCAATAGAGAACATTCGAAAAAGTTCATGAGAAGTTGGAAAAGTTTAAAAAAATATCAAAGTTTTATGACAAAAAAGGGTTATTGTACACATTTTTTTCGGCGAATAGCACCTCGCCATTATTAACGCCACCATTATTAATTGTTTTAAATCAGATGCCTTCATATTTGCAATTAAAAGTTGATTATTTTTATTTAAAAAGTACTACTCAGTGTGTACACACGTAACAAATCCCAAATCAAAAAAAGTATTCGCGAAGCGAACGAAATCGGTATCCGTCAAATCAGCGTTTAAAACTAATTATCGATACGCTCGATCGCAGGGAATCTGTGTCCAAATCGCATGTTTTAGAAAGCAGTTACACCTCCGAATTCTGGCAACCAACAAAACATGTAACGCCAATGACGAAATAATATAACGAAGCGTAAGGTCGCTGGAGGTAAACGTCCGACCAACGATGTAAAAATTGTGGCGAGAGAATGGAATGTTTATCCGCATTATTTGATGTGATGGGTTGACAGACGTTCTTCTACATTTGGAGATTTTAATTTTTATTAATATCTTAAAATGAATTAAAAGAAAGAAACTGAACGGAAATAAAATATGGTGTTTTGCTCTGAAAAATTGTTTACTGAGATAAATGCTGGTGGAGCTAACATCATTAGCGAAATGTACATCAAAGACTGTAATCTGCAACACAATAAACGTCCTATATTTTGTCAAAAATGTTATTGGTAAATATTTGATTTTTTAAAACAGAATGCAGAATTATATTTTTATTGCATTTCTTTTTTTTTTTCATCATGAAAGTGATTTATTTAATAGTGGCCTCTTTTATGAATTCAATTAAAAGTTGCGGAAAACTTTAGTACCAAACGACTTTCTTGCATGGTTCGTCGCTGTTAAAACTTTGTTATATAATGTCGGGGTTTCGTGTGAACATACTACCACATATTTTTTTTATTTTCGTTAAATATTCTGGAACACTTTATATCTATAACCATTAAAAATAATACATTTCCTTGCTTTAAACTAATTAACATATCATTTTGGTTGTATAATTTTTCAAAATATTATTTTTATTCAAACATATATCTCTTTTTTAACAATAATATAATTTCTATTCTGAAAAAGTTTCTTGTGCGTCGTATTTATTTCGTTATTTCTCGCCCTTTAAAATAATCTATATGTTGGAGAACTAAAAAAATGCAATATGAAATATTGTATGTGGAGCTATATGGATGTTATATGTTCTTGTAAACGTTAGAAAAAGTTTGTATTCAGTGCATGTCTATATATATATATATATATATATATATATATATATATATATATATATATATATATATATATATATATATATATATATATATATATATAGTCCATTGTAAATATGGTATACAGTTCGTGAAACAGCGTATATCCAATGTTAATTTAAAATGAAGTGATATTAATGAGAAAGAAGCTAAGCGAATGGTATTTTTATATAAATAAATCACAAATTAGAAACAGAAAGTAGGTTAGGATGCTTCTTTCAAAAATATCGTTAAGATGATGCAGGAAAACAAAATGGAAGTCTTGAAGTTGAAGAAAATCATGAGCAAGTATCAAAATTTGATGATTGTGATAGTTTGATCGGCTGTAGCCAGTCTGATATTCTAGTATTTTCTGAATCTTGACGAAATTTACTATAAATTACAACGTATCTGCTCAAAATTGAATTCAGTCGAAAAGCTGCAACTGTTTGGTACGACAATTTATGATTACATGCAGCAAAATTAAAGCTGAACGCGGTGCATGAATTTGATTACAACAATTAGCTTTCAACAACCTCGATTCTTGGTCTGATTGAACATCGAAAAAGACGAACGAACGGGAAGAACGCCAAGAAACATATTTATTTGTTAAATAATTAATACAGTTTAATCTGAGCTCATATAAATGTTTTAGAAATTAACTATCAAAAGCAAAAGCAAAAAGAAATATTTTTTAACAATCTAATACAGTTTAATTTAGATATCCAATTCATCGATATCCAATAATAGAGATACTGCAGCAGAAACAAACGATTTAAACCACACGCTGGTTAACCCACTCTATCACCTGCCAATAAAATTAAGTTGCATGTCAGAGCCACAATAGTTTTCGTGTAAATTGTTCGCACAATAAGAATTCAATAGTCCGAATTGGTTTTGGAAACGCGCCGAACTCTAAAAGGGTTTCTGAAGTGGATTCGATGAATAGATTATTTGGGAAAACAAATAAGAAAAGAAAAATAAAAATAAAAGAAAAAGAAAAATAATTGACATACCGATTGTCTGGATACGAAACGGATTGAACAGTGACACGAAAATTAACTATAAAAGGAAACAAACATAAATAATTGTTCTTTGTTAGATTGTTTAAGTGAAGTTTAATTGAAAAATGGGAATCTTTGCGGGTAATAAATATATAAATAAATAAATAAATAAATAAATATATATATATATATATATATATATATATATATATATATATATATATATATATATATATATATATATATATATTTGATAAACAGGATAAAGGCCTGTTCAACAATATACTTAACGATGTCATCAGTCCATCGTGCTCTCGGTCTTCGTGGACGTTTACCATCAAGTGGTTTCAACTCCAAGATTGCCTTGGTCCACGTGTCCTCTCATCGGCTCGCTATATAGCCGGCCCACTTCTATTTCAATTCCTTTCCTCTTTCAATGATGTTACTTACTTTCTTTGATCCTTGTGCACATCGTTTTGTACCGTCTCCCAATACCAAGCATACATCTTTGCATTCGTCTCTGTGCTACCTAAAGTTTTTGAACTGATTGCGATATGAGTGTCCAGGTTTCACTTCTGTATTTTTACACATTTTAGGAAATTACTTTTTAAAAATAATGTCATCCAAAAGTAAACTTTCACGCTCACAGCATTCATTTAAATGAACAATAAAATTTCTTAGGGCGACTCGCCACATCTCTGGAATGGCTGTCATTTTGTATAGGATATCTTCTTTTAACTGCACCAAAGAATCCGGTTTATTGACTAAACTTTCGATTTTAGATAGCTCCACAAGAAAACGTCCATTGGGCTCAAATCAGGACTACGTGGAGGCTAATTTATATCACCTGTCCTGGAGATCAATGTTTAGGAAAGTTTAATGAATTCGTTGCAGAGACATGTTGAAAGTGTTTGATGTTGCTCTGTCCTGCTGAAAACAAAATCTTTCATTATAACCAGTACTGTTTTGCAGTTCAGGTACCAAAAAATTGTCCAATATTTCCACATAACGCTCTTGACGGTAACTCCGAGTCCCCTGCCGTCTTCAAAAAAGTACGGGTCGATTATTCCTCGCGCTGACATTGCAGTGCATACAGTGACCTTACACGAATGTAGGGGTTTTTAATGCTTGGGCTTCGGGTTCATTGCACTCCTCTAATGACAGTTCTGCTTATTTACATGACGGTTGAGATGAAAATAAGCCTCATCGGAAAACAATATGAATGCTGCAAAACGCTCATTTACCTCATTAATGAATTGAAACCTCTGAGAAAACCTTGCACCAGTTGAATTTTATAAGGGTGTAGTTTTAAGTCCTTGCACATAATATGGTGCAATGATGATCGAGGTACATTTAAAGCATGCGCTCGCTTACGGACGGAAAGGTCCGGGTTGCCACGAATGGACTATTTACTATTTCCACATTTTCGTCACTTCGTGATGATCTTGGTCGCCCGGATTTAGGTTTATCCATAGTTGAACCGGTTTCTTCAAACTTTTTAACACATTTCCTGATGAGCCAATACTGCTCAATATACTAATCAATCTATATGCTATAGTAATCAATCTGTCTACTCCCCTCTCACTCCCACCTCTTAATCGAGCGCCCCACCCACAACCTTACATATTAATGAAGAAGTACCATCAACCACGTTTTTTTCTAGTTGTAAGCCATGGGGAGTAGGCTAACTGAAACCCTGGAACAAAGCAACTAGATTCTCTTCATAATGGCTTCACAGTGGAAGCCTAGTAATATATATATATATATATATATATATATATATATATATATATATATATATATATATATATATATATATATATATATATATATATATTGGGCCACGAATGATCTCGCACAGTTTAACTGTTGCGGCTGTTTACCGCAGGATGGCAGAGATGCATGTGATTGCAGACACCATGCCACATAGCCGATTTGTATGATCATGGCTTTAGTTGTTCTTTCATCCGCTCTCCAGATGTTCAGCTTGAACCCAGCTGATGACGGCTTAAGGCCAGAAACTGGTCTTGGAAGAGACTTGCTGACACTTCACTAGTTTTTGAATATACCTGGTACTTATCTTATGTTAGACGGGCCCATAAACGGTCGCGCACAGTTTAACTGTTGCGGTCTTTTACCGCAGGATGGCAGAGCTGCATGTGATTGCAGCTACCATGCGACATGGCTGATCTATAGGGTCATGGCTTTAGTCGTTCCTTCATCTGCTCTCCACGCGTTCAGTTTGAGCCTAGCTGATGATGGCCAGAAGTCCAGAAACCGGTCTTGGAAGACACTTGCTGGCGTTTTGGATGGCGGATGAAGGAATGACAAAGCACCAACGTGGAGTGCGGGAGTTATTGTATAATTATCGTTACTGTATTAAATTAATGAAGACTATGAAATGTAAAAATTGAAATCAATTGAAAAATATCTATTTTTTCAAAGAGTAAAGTGTCTTTTATGTGGTCAATACGACAAAAAGTTATTAAGAAATTGGAATTATCTGTTATAAAATCATATCATTTCCAAAAATTGGTTAGGTAATCAGTTACACCTTGCACCGAGTTCGTATGCGTATGCGTATGCGTATATATATATATATATATATATATATATATATATATATATATATATATATATATATATATATATGGTATGAATTCGGCAAAAGATTTGTAAAATTCATCCTAACCATGTAAAAATCCATTGGGTGATTTGAACGTCCAACTAGGGAAAGAAAGAAGGTACACAAAACAGTTGGCAGTTTTCCCGCTCATAAATGGACCAACCATAATGGCAGAAGATTGGTTGAACTATGTTCGCAGCTTATTCTAAAAATAATGTCAACCCATTTTAAGAAGAAAATAACAAAACAAAAGACCTGGAGATGCCCAAACACCTACTTGGGTGAATTTCAAATTGGCCATGTTACCATTTCGTACCTCAATAATAAAGATATTTTTATGTTGATTATGTTCAAGTTCGGAAAGGGGTTAACATAGACACGGATCATTACTTGATTAGAATCAAACTTAGCTTAAAACCTCGAAATCTTCTTCAAAAGAGACTACTAATCCCAAAGTTCGACCCCACGAAAATAAAACCAACCTTAACAGAAGAGCTTGATAAACAACCAGCACCGAACTGGCAAGAACTGAAAAAAAAATTATTAAAACAGCCCTAAAGTTGTTCCCTTTACAAAAACGTAGAAAACATCCGTGGTGGGATGAAGTTTGCGAGCAAGCAGTATTAATCCGAAATAAGTCATTCAAAGAGTGGAACAGTAAAAAAAAACAGAAATAAAGTATAACACATTTTTGGAAGTAGGAAAAGAAACATCGAAGCTAATTAGACAAACGAAAAGAAAATATGAAAACAATCAACTTAATGAAACAGAAAAATATTTCCAAAAAAATAACACCCGAAATTTTTGCAAAACATTTAAAACTAAATTAACAGGCTATCAACCCTACAGTCTTTGCTTCCGAAAGGAAAACGGACAATTAGCTCTAAATAACAAAAACAATTGCAAAGAACTTGCCAAATATTTTGAACAACTACTAAACTGTCTACTACTACTACTTAAACTACTTAACTGTGTAAAACCTTAAACAGATTAGCAACACTAAATCCTAAACCCAGATTCATTATCACCGAATGAAGATGAAATAAGTAGGCAAATCAAACGACTTAAAAATAACAAGGCTTCTGGTGAAGATGGAATCACTGCTAAACTTTTAAAATCCGCTGATTCAGGTACAATCAAGGAAATAACCAAAATTCTACAAGAAGTTTGGCGAACCGAACGGATTCCGGACAACTGAAAAGATGCTTTAATCCATCCACTACATAAGAAAGGAGATACAATGGAAGTACACAACCACAGATGGATATCTCTTCTCCCAGTTTGTTACAAAATTCTATCTCAATGCCTACTAGATAGAGCACAGGGACAGCTAGAACCTAAAATGGGTGAATATCAAGCAGGCTTTCGACCGGACAGATCCTGCCCGGAACAGATTCTAAATCTAAAGTTGATCCTAAGGCATTAAAAACTATACAATAAAAACGTCTGTACATTTGTGGATTTCAAAAAAGCAAATGATTCTATTGACCGCGAATTTTTATTCCAAATCTTGAAAGAACAAGGGCAAGATCTGAAAATGCTAGCAATTATTAAAGCGACACTAACAAACCCAAGGTCAAAAGTTAAATTCATGGGTGACATCTCAGAGCCTTTTGAAATTAAAACTGGAGTGAGACAAGGGGATGGATTCTCACCACTCTTATTTAACTGTGTTCTAGATAAAGTAATATTAGAGTGGCGTGTAAAAAAATCGGCCCTGAGTATTGACCAGCCCATTAAACTGGGGAGAACCAACATCAAAATTGATTATCTCGCGTTTGCTGATGATCTAGCAATTTTAGCTCAAGATATATTAACGGCACAAAAACAAATTGAAATCCTAACAGAAACAGCAGAATTTTAGGACAGCAAATTTCAAAGAATGGAAACTGCATTGAGACTTACACAAAATATTTACAACAAAAAATGCATATCTAAAAACACAAAACTGAGACATTACAATACAGTTATTAAACCAGAATGTATATATGGCGCAGAAACGATCATTTTGAATAGAAAAAAGACATCGAGAAGATTGAAAAGAAAGAAAGAAAAATCTTAGGCCATAAACAAATAAATAGCACAGCATACCGACTTCGAGTAAACCAAGAAATCAAACAATACACAGATATACATAGCGATATGAGAAAAATAAGACACATAAAACGGATGAATCCGAGTAGGCTAACTAGACAAATAGTTGAATTTTATGAAAACAGGAGTAGAGCTAAAATAGAATCAATTAAATGGATTGCTGCAATTAAAGAGGAGCTAAGATCAGCAAATATTACACAAGGTGAAATTCAGGATAGAGACTGTTTCAGGCACAAGGTTAACGTTTGGGAGGTTGGCCAGAGAGAAAAATGTAGGAAGACTGGAACAACTTGATCTGACGAAAGGAAAAAAGATCATAGTGAAAGAATGAAATCAGTATGGGCGCAGAGGAAGGCTAACAACTACAAATGCCTCTAACTGTATTTAGCGTGGTTCACTAGGGCCCGTACGTGAATAATATATATATATATATATATATATATATATATATATATATATATATATATATATATATATATATATATATATATATATATATATATGAAACACATTTTAATAATGAAATGTTCTTTCAATTGTTTAATATGCTAGATATAGAATGAAAATAAACGTATTTTATAGCTTTTTTATAGCCTTCTAGACTAAAAATATCCAAATATAGTATTTTTGGAATGAGCTGAACCCTTAATGGGTTCAAGTGGTGAATAAATGATAGATAATTTTGGAAAACAAACAAGAAAAAGAAAAACGGTCGGTTTAGCGAATTGCCTGGAAACGAAATGGATCGAATGAATGCCATGAAAATTATTGGCAACAAAAAACAAAAACAAATAATTAAGTTTTTATAACTTGATTTTTATAACGGAGAACAGAAATATTTCGTGTCAGTGTCATGTCTCGCGATATTTAGGGGCCTTTTTTCATGAGTTTGTTTACCAGTAAGAAAAAATATATCTATACGAGTGTAGATTGAATATTTTCGAAGCAGAATCGTCAGTATTCTTATATTTTCAAATATTCAAAATATATGGGTTCACGTATAATTTTGTTAATTGCATTGAAATCTAATGAAATATATTACTACTATTATCAAAAAGTAAAGTGATTTTTGTTTAAAAAATTCGCACGCTTTACGCATCGATAGTCATTTGTTTTTTTAAGTTGCTGCCTCTATTTCATATCTAACAGAAGTTTAATATTATTTTGCGTGTTAAGTTATAAATTACAATGTCTTTTGTAATTGTAAAAAAAATTCTCGTTGATTCTTTATTAGTTTTATCGAGGAAAAATATGCACTAAATGTTTTCTAAAAAATGAAATTTCTAGTGTTGATGCAATAAAAATGTTAAGAAAGTGTTACGGTAATGAAGCTATGCCAAAAAAAAGTTTATAAGTGGTGCAACGATTTTGGTGACAGTACAGCAGCAATTGAAGATGAACTTCGTTCAGGAAGACTTTTTATGTCAACCACTGAAGCAAACATTAACAAAATCAAGGATCTTGTATCGAGTAATCGTCGATCAGAGACATTGTAAATATTATTGGAGTATCATTTAGATCAATTCAATTAATTTTGAAGAACAAATTAGATTTGTCTCGTGTGTCGTCTTATTCCGAAAATACTGAATTTTTGTAAAACAGCGTCGTGCTGGATTTTCTAAAGAAATGCTCTTTGGATGGTGATATTCTGAAATGCATAATTACTGGTGATTAAACATAGATTCATGCATATGACCCAGAAACAGCACAATAATTAAGAGTATCGTGCTAAAGATGATAACGATTTGGACAGAACCAACAGATCACGTAAGTGATTGTTATTTTTATTTAACTGTTATAAAGGGTATCAGTACTAAGTCGAAACACCCAATAAATGAAGATATATTTTTACCACACTTGCATATAAACCTAGGCCATAAAAAAATTGTAAAAGCGATGAACAAAAATGGTAGTGGATTTTCATATCTGAAAGATAAATTCCCCAAAATTAGCGACGCAAAAATTAAAAAGGGTATATTTGTAGGTCCTCAAATAAGGGAATTAATAAAGGATAACAGCTTTCAGCAAAAACTGAATGATCTTGAAAAACCCGTTTGGAAATGTTTTGTTAATATCGATTTTTTTTTTTGGAAAACCACAGTGCAGAAAATTACAAATATTTAACTAATTAACTTTTGATCTCATACAAAGTTTATCTTGGGCTCACATTAGGATATTTCCCTAAAAACCTGGGTGTTGTGAGTGACGAATAGCGCGAGAGTTTCCACAAGGATATTTCCCTTATAGAGATGCGATATCAAGGGAAATAGAGTTCTAGGATGTTAGCTGATTACTGCTGGGAATTGAAACGGGACCGACCGAAAGCTAAGCACTCACGAAAATCATAAATATTGTGTATAAGTGAATAATTGTATAAGTGTAAGTATATTTTCGTACATTTTTTATACAAATATATATTTGAATGTTACAAAGAAACCTGACGTGTTATATACGGTTCCACAAGCACCAGATTCAACAAATATGGCACCGTGTCATTTCTTCCAGCTCCTAGATTGAAGAAACTACTTTGCGGACGTCGTTTTGAGTCCATAGTATAGTCCATCAAAATAGTTCGCTAGCCGCTTTGAAGAAAATATAAATCGAATATGTTTCGAGGACTTTGGAATAACGATTACTTTGAAGGAGACAAAATCAATTTGGATCAATAAATACTTTGTATTTTATTTAAAAAGTTACCTTTTGATTAGAGTGTCATAATATTATGTATAATATTTAATTTAATATTATGTATAACATATCATCAATAATATACTGATCATTCTTATATGCGATCTCTTGTTATCTTGCCCCAATTGCATTATAAAGCGCTCGAAATAGTGTTGTTCTGCTCAGAGAATCCAGGAATGATCAAAATAAGTGATAATTGGAAGGTGTAAGAGTGAGGGATGCAAATATGATGGATGAGGAGAAAAAACAGTTCAGTCAAGACTTAACAATTTGCTATGACTGGTTAATGATGTATGGAGTTTGTCTTTGTTGTTGTTGATAGACATCTCCTCGCTTATAATTCTCAATGCTCTTATAAATATTCTATTATTCAATTTTTTTTATTGCAAGGAATATACGGTTAAACCGTCTTTTTTTCACTCAAGCATTGAAGCGAGAAATATAACCCCAGAAAGTACATATAGTTTTCTATATTTATTTAGAATATATTAAGTGCTGTAGCAGTT
Source organism: Cosmopolites sordidus (assembly GCA_031761425.1). Lineage (NCBI taxonomy): Eukaryota > Metazoa > Arthropoda > Insecta > Coleoptera > Curculionidae > Cosmopolites > Cosmopolites sordidus. The sequence continues at coordinate 367,381 of JARFXV010000377.1, forward strand.
CCACGCTGCTTAATAAATTCATCTCTATATCAATGACAACAACTGATAGTACTATAAATAATTACAGGTAGTTCTGGGACAATAATAATTAAAGTAAAAATAACAAATAAATATTATTTATAAGGTATTTTATTAATTTTTTATTGCGGGGGATAGAGAAATTTCAAAAAACAATGATATTCATATATTCTGTATGTATATAAACACATAAAATAGATATATGGGCAAATAATTTTATTTCCTTCGAAATATTACTTTATGATAGAAAAACTAGGAAATAAAAAAATAATACTCATTCAAATAGTGCATAATACTTATAACAAAGTCAAAGGAAATATTCAAAAAGCAAGAGAGGGATCAGAAGAATTTCCCTGGTGGAAAGGAATAAAACAAGGGGACAAGCTCGACCCTCTGATGCTCATAACAGTATTGAATACATTAATTTAAAGCTAGGAAAAGAACGGACCAACTTCAAACTATATTAAATCAATATCAAATCAAATATCAAAGGTTAGAACCGATAAAAATTGACACCTTGATGTAAACATAATGTCCTAATAGCTGATTTAAAAAGAAGATGCAGGAAATAATGGACGGAGGAAATTTAATGAAACTGATGTAAATAGAAATAAAAGGTGACAAATGAGAAGCAATATGATGGAACACAAATAAATTGTAAGTACAAAAATCTAAAAGTAGTAACAATCTATGAATATTTTGGAAGTATCATAACGAATGATGAAAACAGAGGAATTAGCAAAAAGAGCGGGAAAATTAAACAGACTATATACTATGAGCTAAATACACTACTAGGGTAAAAGAAATTGAGGCAAGAAATAAAATTAAGAATATTGAATGTAATATCCATTCCAATACTATTGTATGCAAGCGAAAATTAGGCAATATAAAAGAAACTCGCGGGAAAGATAGATGCAATGGAAATATGACATCTTAAAATAATAGTTGGAAAACAGTACAGACTTAGTACTAACACAATCACGGAAATGATTCAGTAAGAACCAATTATAAACAAAATAGAAAGGAGATAATTAAATTGGTTTGGACAAAAGAGCTTTTGAAACAAAAAACACAAAGAAAAAGAGAAGAGGCAGACCAAGGAAAACATGGATGCAACAAATAAATATAATTAAGAAGGACGAGAGGATTTTGGAGGAGGCGAGGGCAATAACATTAAATATATAGAAAATGGAAAATGTGGGTGCATGAAAAATTAGAAAACTAACCAAATATCCAAAATCCGAAAGAATTAATGAAAGGGGAGAAAGAAAGAAGTAAGAAATAAAATAATATGTGAATCATAGAATCATAATTTGTATTCACTTTTGTGTCTCCCAAGAAGACTATAGGTGGGACTTATAGCATGATAAAAATATTCTAACATAATATAATCAAATAATCTAGATGTAATATCATAGCTCAGTTATCTAAATACAAAAACATAGAAGAAACCAAATGAGTAGTAAGTAAGAAAAATTTAATAATATACATGTAACTTGTTTTTAGTTTCTCAATATTTCCATATTTTCATTTTTGTTTACAATCTACAATAAAATATTATTTTATAGTATCATTAATTTGTTTTTACAAAAAACCAGATGAAATCTGACTACTTAACAAACTACTATCACAATCACTTGTCTTCTTCGGTAAATTCGGCATAAAAATGTGCAACTGTCGCTTGGCAGTGCTAGCTCGTCCTTCCTTTTTCCCCTCCATTATTTCATCACAAACACTCTGATCACCAGCCCTAGGTGACATAATGTGATAAAAATCGTCTTCTGGTACCTCTTTTTCCTGTCGACTGAATACAATTATTTCTCCTGATGCAGCACTCTCAGATAGCTGTTTTAATATGGACGAATCAACTACTTCACATGGATTGCACGTGTTGCTCACAGGTCTTGGTGTAAGTTTGTGGCATTTTTCGGGTTCAGTCACAGGACTGATGCTTTCTGATTTTACTTCCTTTGGTAAATTGCCGGATTGAGAAGCTAAATCCAACCACACCAAAACTTTGTTACTTAGTGGATTATCCAAAGCGTTGCTTGATTCATCTTCAACAGATTTTGCACTTCCACTTCCACTATCAGGTTCGGTTTTGAAAAGTCCAGGAGGTCGAATTCTATTCAGTATTATTTCTTTGCAGGATGTCGCAGGACGTCCTGAAAGAGGTTTTATCATAAAATCCGGATCATGTGATGGTTCCCATTGCTGGTCCACACTTTTGAATCGACCGACATCGGAGAGCAGCATCTTCGTGCAGGAGATTTTTACATTGGCACTTCTGGAAGTTCTACGACTGGGTTGAGTCCTGGCTGAACTTTTTGGTTTTCGACAAGGAATGAAATCGAACGGAAGTTCCTTGTTTTTATCCAGAATCACGTGATGCTGACCGTCTTTCCACACCGTTCTCACATAAAGAGGGCGTTGGCTAGATTCCCAATGTGTAACCATGGTGGAATGGTAAAGATTATATCATAATCCTCTCAGGTGTAGAATGTCATCTAAAATATTGATTATATAGAATTTTTGTAAAAAATTGAGATTCCTGCTTGAATGTCCGGATATGCTGCTATCGATATATTTAAATCGGAAATAAACATATTTTCAGTATTTATTTTATTGATTTATCTAATAGCTCTAGATTTATTTTAGATTTTATGGCATGTATAATTTTATGACATTAAAAGTTATCACCTCGTTTCTTCTGTCCGTAAATATTACTGAATGTAATTTAATTACCAGCAAAAACATATAGCCATTTGAAAATATATTGAAATATCTTTGTAGATTCAATGAATGCGATTTTAAAATAACTATTTTAAGCAACGACTGTTTAACGTTCCATATAAATGGAACTTGTCATTTTTATTTAAAAAAAAGTATTGCGCAAGCTGAAAATGGGAATATATTTTTAAATAGCTATATAAATTTAGGAAACCGAATCGAAATTTGCGGTCATAAAAATACGAATTGATTGAATCCAATCGGTATTTAATGCCTCAAGAGACATGCTGCGAATCTCGATAAATCGAAATCGAGCATTGAAAACTATTTAGAAAAATTGAAATTTTATTTTCATAATGGTTGAGGAAAATTACATTTTATAAGAATGCCAAACTAACAAATTGACAAAATTAATCAGTGTGCTGTAGAAATTGATTATTGTTTAACCGAAGTGCAACACTAAAGTTTTCCAGAATAAAAAAACAAAATATTATAGCTTCAACTTAATTCTCGGCCCCCCTGTTTCAGGCAGAACTAATAAAATGCTGCAAAAATTATTGTAATTAAAAATTTGTTCTGCCGTATAAATACAGTTCTTTTAAAACGCCATTTTTGAGGTTCAAAACGACGTATAATTCATGAGTCTAGTATGAATAAAAAAGCAATTGTGGGCACGATTAAGATAACATATCAGAAGATATTCCAATCCTGTAAGAGGCGATGGGAAATGTGTCAAGCGGTGGCGCCATCTTAAGTGTGTCCAACACTTCAATTTAAACTTTTTATGGCGTGCCGACTTAACAGTTTGGGGTTCAAATCCTCACCAATCAAAATCCTCATCCTAGTATTAAAATTATTTTGTCATTAATTTCTAATAATTATTTAGTTGAAAGTTATTTTTTCCGTCTCTAGTGTTAAGTAATGTTGTAATGTTTTTTAACTGAAAAAGCGTGCAATAACTCTAATTATAAAATTTACTCAGAAAATATAAAAAAGATAGTAACGTTAAAGAATCAATATAGTTGTCAAAAAAATCATAAATTGAATATATTCATTTCCGAGCGGTTTTAGATGAAGTATGCACTTCGAGAGCTGCAAACGACGATATTTTGATTACCTGGTTGTACTGTTATATCTTAAGCCAAGAACATCGTTTACAGCTCCCAAAGTGTATACATGCGAACTTCATATATTTTTTCCTTTATTTGGTTTTTTTTCGCCACTATCTAAAACTCAAAAAATATCAAAAATACCTGTTCTTATGTAAAGAAAGAATCACTGGGTAAAAACAAAAAACCAAACGGAGACAAATTTCTCGGTGATTCTTTTTTGTAATAAATTTGCCTAACGAACAAAATTTTAAAGATATAAAAATGTTATAAAACATGTTTTACAAACTTTTAACGTTAACATTTCGGAGGGTCCTCTTCGCCCGTTTTCAAAACTAAACTAAAAAATCAATTATACTAGTTTGTAATATATAAAGTAACGAGTGAAAGTAAATATATTTTTTTTGTGTATGCCAACGATACTTACATCGACAACAATAGCTTTTCATGACAGTGACATACTACCAAAAAATATATATAAGTAATGTTTACTGTGTGATTGTTTATTGTACTGATTGTGTATTCAAATATTTAAATGTGTTTAATTGTATTATTTAGAATCGTGAACCATATTGAATTTATATCTACCGAAGGCATAGCAATACAGTTATTTTTATTTAAATTAATTATAGCTGTTTCTTTTAATCGTCTGTATTTTGTTACCGATTCTTTTAACACCGTTTTGGAATTATTCCAATTGATTTTATGACCCGATTCCCATGCGTGTTGACAAATTCTAATCACTCAGAAATTACTTATGCGAACTTCAACTACAACCGCTCGGAAATGAATATATTCAATTTATTGTTTTTATGACAGGTATATTGATTATTTAATGTTCTCGTATTTTGATATTTTCTGAATAAATTATATAATTAGAGTTATTACACGCTTTTTCAATTAAAAAATAAATGCGTTACAAATTATTTAGCACTAGAGAATGCAAAAATTCCTTGCAAATTAATAATTATCAGAAAGTATCAACAGAATAATTTTAATACTATTAATATAATATATATATATATATATATATATATATATATATATATATATATATATATATATATATATATATATATATATATATATATATAACCAAACTGTTAAGTCCGCATGCTATAAAAAGTTTAAATTGATGCAATGAACACACTTGAGATGGCGCCACGGCTTGACATGTATCCCATCGTCTCTTACAAGATTGGATTACCTTCTTATATATTATCTTTGTTTCAACTGGAAAAACATATTGCCGAAGCTCAGTTTTTTGGAGATAATTCTGTTTCTTACAGTCCCTGTAAAAAGTTGTTTCAGCAATTTCGAACTATATCAATTTCGTAATTTTGACTTAAATGATGAAAAACATCTGGGACAGTCAAAAGAAGAATGCGTGATGAATTGAAGCGATATTGGACGAAAATCCCTGTCGAGTACTGCTAGACCTCGGACAGGATCTAGGAGTAACACCGCAAGCCATTTCTAAACGTTAATAAAAGCTAGGGAAAATTCAATAGAAGAATCGTTGTGTCCCATATGAACACATTGCTTAGAATAAGAGTACGCTTTGATGTTGTTACGTTTTTGCTCTCCAGATTTAAGAAAATAACTTTCCGCATAAGATTGTGATCTGAGACCAAAAGTGGACCCTCTACGATAATTCAAAGAACCGAGAATCGTGGGTTAACTCTTGAACCATCAACCAGTATCACAAAATTAAATATCTACGCCAGAAACGTGTTGCTGTTTATATGATGGGACCAGCTGAGTGTCGTGCATTATTATAAACGGTCGCTGCTGACATTTATCATCACCAACTGATTCATGTTAGTGACGCTTTAGAGGAAAGAAGACCTTATATTAACAAGGAAAAAAGAAAAGTCATTTTTCGTCAGGACAATGCAGAGTCACATACAGCAAAAAGGGCTCTGGAAACGATCAGCGAGTTGGGCTGGGAAATTTCATCGCATCCGGCGTATTCTCCAGACTTGACTCCTTCGGCTGTCCATCTTTTCTAGTCCCTATAACATCATTTAGGTTAGGCTCATTAGTTCACAGCTCTTGAAAAGGTATCAATAACTTTATCACATTAAAACCAGCAAGTTTTCTTCGATCTGGGATTTGATAGTTGCCTGAAAGGTGGCGAAAGTATATAGAAAATGTTAATTAAGTTGTGATGAAAAATTAAGAAGAAAAAATAGAAAATAGTTTGTGTTTATTAAAACATTTAAAGAAAAAACCGGTGGGCAGTAAATATTTTAAAGCTTTCAAACAGGAATTTAAAATTTCTACCCTGACAAGTGGAAAAGAAGGTAAATATGACAAAATAACGGCAACTTTATTGTTAAATTGCATTGATCAGGTATCGATATTTAATTTTTGCATTAAATTGGTCTGAAAGGAAAAAAATAAAAAAGTAACTGAGGAGTTCAAAAAATATTGTAACCCAAAAAAGAATGCTGTCTGTGAAGGGTATTTATTATAAGGGATTGATAGGTTGGTCAGAAAGTTGTGACTTTACTAAACAAAAAAATCCCTAATATGAAATGAGAGGCATAACAAATATGAAACTACAAAAGGAGTTGTTAAATAGAGATTGTTTATACGTAGAAAAAAAATACAAAAGCAATTTTTGAAATGCCAAATTATCAAGTTAATAAGGTGTAAATAGAACATAAAGAAGTATTTGAAATAAAAGAAAATAAGAAAAAAGAGCCTGAGTTTAGTCAAGATGTGGTATATTAAATCACTTTTCAGAAGCTTGTGTGAAGAAAATGATCAAGAAAGAAGCCAAAGAGCAAAGCAAACAAAAAGAAGAAAGAATTTCAGGTGAACAGAGTGGGCTTCCATGAATAGAATACCATGGGCTTCTAGGTTATCTCAAAAAATAATCCTAGATAAAAAGTATTTTGATCAGACTTCCAAAGAAAGGAAAGACTGCTAAAGCTGAATCTGTAATAATTTTAAATTAAAATATAAATGTATGGACTGAAGGTCCTTCAAATTAGATTGAATCATCTGATAATGCTAACATGGTTAGCGATATAATTTTCCCCTAAAGTTTTTCCCTTTTTTCTCAGATTTTTCAAAGATTATCGGTACATTTTTCGGTTTTAAAAATTACAGCTTTTATTCAACATCAATTCGAGAATTTAGACAAAGATTAACAGATGTATTAGTGCTTATATTCCAATTTAATTTTTGTAACTAAATGATAGTTAAAGAACAACATTAAGTTGTACTGGACCAAATATAATAAGAAAATATAATTGAAGAGTTCAACTGTAAGTTGGACTCTTCAGTCGAAGCGGACAACACTTGAAAATGCCAAATGATATTTTGACAAAACGTCGTGACTCTTCACAGAATCAACGGATCGACATCCGAAATGATTTAGAAACATTGTCTACCATCCGTGAACATATTATATATATATATATATATATATATATATATATATATATATATATATATATATATATATATATATATATATATATATATATATATATAAATTTAATATCAAGTATATTTAAAAATAATATTAAACAAAATCTATTAATTTTATTATTTTCAAAATAAAAAAATCCCAATCTTCAAGCAGAAACCTCGTAGATACCGGAACGGATTGACAAAACGGTGAAAATTAATTAGGCTTACCTGGAGCTTAAGGGAAGCCGCTCGACCCCTTCCACGATGGTGCACCTATCACGACCCGGTCACAGTGCGGTGTATGTGAGTGTATAGCCGCGACAGAAGGACAGGAAATAAAGAAAAACGGAGCCGCAACGGCAGTCGTCCAATCGATGCGCGCATCAACCGGAAAATATGTCAACAACGAACGATCTTACCTGATAAGAAGCGGTCGGAACGTCACGGGCCTGGAAACGGGACCTCAAGGGGGGATCCAGTGGGTTACCTCGGTATCTAAATAATAAAAACATCATAATCCTTAATCTCACTCGTTTGGTTAACATTTTTGGATAATGTAAAATTGCCGGAAGTCGCAACCACGACATCTCGGGAAAGCGATTAATAGATTTGTTTAAAACTAATTTTACAAGTTTAAATTTAAATACTAATGCGTTCTCAAAATGGTGTATAATTTGGTGACATTGCAAAACAATAGGATAGTTATTATATAACAATATTAGGGATGTTTAACTTTCCAACTGGAACCTTGGGGGTAAAATACTAAACTCGAAAAGACACCAAATCACTTTATTTCAATTCTCGACATGCTGTTTAATAATTCCTGGTTTTCTTACATTTTGCTATTTGGATGCAATATGAAAGCCCTATTATTATTTACACTTTTAAACAAGTCTTATGTTACTAATAATTATATTATGAAATGAGAATAATCTCCTGAATATGGCCAGCGAAACGCGCGCCGATAATTTAAATAAAGTCACTGATATTTAGTTCTAAATCTCTTCGAGTTTAATGTTTAGAGATACTGCAGCATGAAAACGGTCAACTACATTTACCAAAATTGACTATGGATGTCATTTGAACATAGTCCTGCCATAAGGTCAGTCCTTTGTACATACGTGTGTAGGTTATAGAAAAACAAACAAAGAGGAATAGTTTATGTATAATAAGTTTGTGTTTTTTTTATTTCTTATTTAGCAGGCTAATTGAAAAGTTCGCGGAGCGACACCTATAGAGTAGTAAAAGAACTATAAAATCTACTATATTTTGAAGTTTCATCTTTCATAAGAACATATGTGAAGTTTCAAGTCGATGTATCAATTCATTCGTTCAAAAACAGCAGCTTAAAGTATCAGTGTTATTTTTTAAAACGGAAAATATTGAAAATCGTGCAGTGATTAAATTCTTTGTAAAAAAAGGTTTAAAGGCAATGGGAATTCATAGTGAAGTGGTAAATGTATTAGGGGAGACTTCTCCTTTAAAAACAATGGTTTTTCAAAGCCATCGTACAAGCTTGGATGATGATCTTTGTTCTGGATGTCCAATAAGGGCAACTACTGAAGAAATAATTAATTCTATACATTATATGGTTATGGATGACAGACAATTGACTTTGAGTGAAATTTCAAAGGAATATTTTGCATAATGTGCAAAATATTTTGCATATTAGGGCATAGGGAAATGCGTCGCAACCAAAAAATTTATATTTCTTAGTATCATACACATACTTTGCAGTGTTGAAATACGAGTGTAACTGTCAGACATCAAATTTTCATTTTTTTTTTTTTTATGTAGGGAACGTGCACACGTGGCCTTATGGACCAACCGGCACCGGTAGTATTAATGGGATAATATGGATGTATTAATTAATTAACAGTATATCACGTCACTTTTTGGGCGTTTTCTTCAGTTTGGACTGTTATTGATGAACCAGGCCTCGCTTTCAATGCTGTCTTTGGGTCCTTATGACATTGATTGACTGTTAAAATAAACAGTCGGAATCACTTCAACAAATCTTAATCTCAATATCAGCATATTGCTTCGTGGCTGTTTTCTCAATGCCCAAATGTACTGTTACGTTTTAAATAATTACGAATTAACAAAAGATGCCAGCTTCTTGAAGATTCTATATGTGTCATTATATAATGCTTTTATCCTTTAAAAGATAGCGCTACTGGTTGTTAAACATATAGCACGTTACGATCTGACGTTTCATCGGACTGTGTACTTTTTTTATACTTCTTGTTATCGGTTTGTCCGGAAAGTTCGCGGGGATTTTATTAAGAGAAAGAGAAAAGCAAATAGTTTATGTAAATATTTATTTAGTTTATTACGTAATTATTATTATTATTTAAAACTATTTGCTAAAAATTAGCAGCTTTATTGTCCAAAAATGTCAAACCAAAAATGTTATATTGTTGTGAAAACATTCACAACACCCGCGTTTCAGAGAACAATAAAAAACGGACTCGTTATAAATATAAGATTTATAGATACCGTAAAGCCGATTATGGTAGTAATGGCACTTGGCACCAGCGAAAGGAACAGCATTTCAGAGAAACGTGATCGTAATTGGCTCTGGAGCGGGTAAAGGTGCAAAGTGAGATATTTGTGTAAAAAATAGTACGTTAACAAGAATAACAAAATAACAGATGGTTTTTATAGTTTTTACATGGACAGAAGGAGGTAAAAATTCGAGCTAGGACTAAGTCCTAAGACAACTAGGTAGGTAGTTCGAGGTAGATCACGAGAAGATAGTTGCACGCGAAGATTAAGAGTTGAAAGCATGAATTTAAAGTTGAACGCGAAGAGTAAGAGTTCAAATAACCAGTTTAAAATTGTATTCTAGAGTCAATTCTCTGCTAAAGTCAAGTTAAGTAAGTATTTTGTGAACTATTAACTCGAAGAATAGCGAAAGCTCGCAAAACTTAGACAATAAGGTGAAAAATTGCCCGTCAAAAGTGTAGTAAAATATTTGTTAATTTGAGTGAACAAATGTATATGTGTATCTTCTGCCTATTAATTCTTTACCAAGATCCGTTGAGAGTGGTGTCTCTCTAAATCTGCGGACGAGGTTTCTAAACTAGGAATTTCCGCACAATATTTTTCACCTCTTCTTACGTTTTAAAAGATTTCCTATTTTAATAATTTTGGACGAAGCCGAATAGATAGTCCGAGAGTGTGATGACAGTTGAGTAACGTGGATAGGGCAAAGCAACCCAATTGAATTTTAACAACTTTTGCTGCATCCTGATTGAAACACGACACAATTCCTGGTTGCTAATTCTGACCGTTTTTCTTCAATTGTTGCCTTCGGTCGATCTAATTGTAAACAGTAGATGTTGGTGATGATGGTTAGGTTGCGTGAAATAAACTCAAAGTGTATGAGCCCCTTCCAGTCCTACAAAATGTAAAGCATAATTTTCTTCTAATGAAGATGATCCTGCGATTGTTTTCATTGCACGTCATTGTACACAATCCAGTTTTCATCATCAGTTTCCATCCGCTCCAGAATGGAACCTTAGAATTTTTTTCAGCAAAAGAAAACATGGAAAGATTTGGTCTTACAGATTTCTTTCACTCTTTCACACTTCTTTCACTAAGTTCGCGAGGGATCAACACATCGTACCGGCAGATGAATCTGTTTTTTTTGCAGATGGTCAAAAATGATCGATTTGCCAATATTTAACTTATCTGCAATTTCACGGATTGCGGTTCTTTGGCTATTATGATCTCTATTTCCTCGACATCAGTGAACGAACGACCGCCAGAGTGATGCCAGTCTTCCAGATCAAAATCTCAGTCCTTGAACCGTCGAAACTACTTTTGCACCGTGGTCTCCCCAACTGAACCCTGTTATTAAACCACATAAACCTTTTTTGTTATTTGGACAACGTTTCTGTCCCTTTTAAAATAAAAAAGCATATGAAGTAAATGCAAGATATCGTCCGACATTTTCAATATAAATCAACTTGACTAACTGAAGGCAAATTAAATCGAATCTGAACCTAAACATTGACAATGAAGATTCAGGGAAAAAAACTTGTTAAGTCAATTTTTGACTAAAATCAAGAGATGGCTCTGTCGTATTAATCCAACAACCTACATTTTGACATTAAAAAAATGGGAAGGAACGAACTCAGTCAAGTTGATATTTGCAGTTGAAAAATATTGCACTGGTTAAGTTCAAGTGGAAGAACGAAGAATGTGTTAAGTCAGTAGAAATGGGAGGTTGCAACTTTCAGGTTATGATCAGTAATTTGTTCTCTTTTATTGTTGTAGTTCTGTTGTTGTTAGTGACAGTGAGCTTTTTGTTTGTTAAAATTTTGTTATCAAATATTATAAAACTATGGATAGAATGTGAATCTAATGATCAAGAAAACGTGAAAAGTGCATTAACAAAAGAAAAAAGAAAAAAATGGACGGATTAATGGTGTAACCAAAAAACTCAGTCTTCAGTTCTATGTTGAAGGTAAAAATTGTAAATGTAAAAATGTATTTAGAAAAATACCCCGACAAGAAAGTTAGTTATGATATTTACAGGGAAATATATTAAATACAAAATTTAGTATTAGCTTCTGGTATATTAAAAAGAATACATGCACACTTGCGATTCTTTTAAAAGCAGACTGCAAATGAAATCTCTCGCTGAAAGGATTAAGAACTTTTCAAAAGCTGCATTTAATGAAATCTCAAACTTTTAATACAAGAAAGGGAACCAGCCGACAAAGGAAGCAAGGAAAATACGGAATCAATTTGTATGGATTTTAATAAGAATTTGCCCATGCCGAACATTTCCACTAATGATGTGTACTAGAGACGTCAATTTTAATTTTTTTTCTGTTAATATTCATAGACTTAGTAACTCCAATATGCGTTTTTACTATTATACAGAAAGGGTTCCAATGAGGTCAGTTCATTCTTGTATGATTACATCACACATCATTTATCACCTTCTGTTCGAATTTTTAACATATTCTATGACTATTGTGGAGGACAGAACAAGGACTGAATTATAGTCTGCTTCCTTCATTACTTAGTTCGCAAGATGAACATATTCGACTCCATAACTGTACCATTCCCTATTCGTGGTCATTCTTTTCTTGAGTGTGCCAAGAACATGGGGATAATTAATCAAGAATCTACTGTCGAATTACCTAATGATTGAACTTCTGCAATAATAAAATGTCTCAAGAAAACTTCTCCCTTTAATGTAGAAAAAGTAGATAAGTACATGATTGTGGATTGGTCGGAATTTCTAAAAGATCGTTAGCGACCCATCAGAGAGCTCAAGATTTAAAAAAAACATTCAAGACTTGTCATGTTTAGAAACACCTCCAATGGAGCATGGGTTCCTTCTGTATTAACCCCGAAGAAGTCTTGGAAAATGGTTTATTTTACTTCCCGTTAAAATGCTATTTCAGTAAGTGTACAAAAATCACAATACAATCTAATAAAAACTATTTAGTAGTAATATGTAATGGATAACTTATTTTTTTATTATTATTTTTAGGACAAATACCTATCTCGAGAGGAAAAAAGAAAGATTTAATGGAACTAAAAAAGTTTTAAAGAAAAAAAGCTCGAAACCTACTATGAGGGACTGTGTTCAAAATAAGGAAAATTAAATAATCTTCTTCTAATCTATTACATAATCTTTTTACTAAGTAGTATTTTTACTAAGTAGTAGTATCGATAATGTGAACACAAAAAACCAAAGTGCTGTTCATGTTATTATTGAAGGTGTTCATGATATCGATGGTCAATAAATATGCAGGAAGTAATAAAATCACTGTATTTTAGAATACAATAACAACAAAACTATATATAGTACACAACACAGATCTCCACAGTATTGAAATTGTTATACATATATTATGCATATCTGTAAACAGAAAAAAACTTACATTTTCAAAACGTCAGCAATTCGTTTCTGAACTTTTTTAGTTTTTATGTTAAGCATGACAGCATTTTAATAAATACCCTGAAGTACCAACATATTATTTACGTCAAGAGAATTTTGTTCAGCCCATGTTATTACTCGTACTCATATTCGGCTCGCTCATATTCGGCTTTTTCATTAAGTTCTTCATCTTCGAAACATTCAGTTACTGGCGCAAGTTGACGATTTTCATTCCACACTTCAATGTCTTCAGAAATATTATCAGGGTTGATTTCAATGAGTAATATAATTGTATCCTTAACCGCTTCCTTATACTCTTTATTTTCGGATTCTTTAATTTCCCTTAATCTCTCCGATGGAATATCTTCCTCATCCGGTTCATTGCATTTTAAAATGTTGGTTTCAGATTTTCGCTAAATTCACAACTTTTTTCTACAACAGAGCTGAGAATGCTTTTTCTATAGTAAAGTTTTGTTTCTATCATTCTGATCTAATGGTTGAATCAACAGCGTCACATTGGGTGGCATAAACTTTATGAATATTATTCCTTCAGCTGTTCTTAATAGTTCTTTTGGTGGGTGACTAGGACATTGCTAAGTAAAAGTAAGGCTCTCAGAGGCAACCCTTGGGATTTTAAAAATCTTCTTACATATAAATATATTATATTACGTACATTACAATACATTATTGGTGGCCTATTGCATTTGCGCAGCCTAAGAATGTTAATCTTTGTTTTTGATTTTTTAATTCTGGAGCTGTCTTTTCTGTCAGGGAAACATACGTCTTGTCGAGAAGGAGCTTCCAGAACAGTCCCGTTTCATCTGCGTTATAAATTTGTTGATGGCATAAATTTAGTTCTTCTAGAATTCTAAACAAATCTTGCTGAAAAGGGTTGACTAATTCGGGCTGAAATGATAATTTTTTTAAACGTAATTTTAAGAAATCTGATACCATAACGAATTTTGAACTTTTGTAGCCAACCGTCATTGGCTGTAAAAGTCTTATTTTTACGCAAGTTTAATGCTTTTGCCCGTATCATATCACCAGTAACAGGAAAATTTCGTTTTCTCTGACAAAGAAAACATTTATAGAGTTCCTTTTCCATCAATTTGTATGTAGAATTTTTCAAAGTGCGCCTTTTGGTAGAATTTAGAGTACTGTGTACGGCTTTCAAAATCGCATTTTTTTTTCTTTTTATCACACATATGGTTGATTTCGCCACACTGTACTTTTTAGCTTCTCTTGTAGTGTCAAACATTTACTCTGTGGTCTGACCATGTCGATGCAAAACTACACTCATTTCGAGACGAGAACACAAATGCAACAATCGTTTATTATATAAAATTGGTTATGTTTGCGACAAGTTTTAAACACATGTACTCTTGTTCACGTTAACGAGAGGTCACCGCTGTTCACATTATTCGACTGTCACTACAAAATTAACGGACGAAATTGTTGTTCCTTTTATACAGCTGTTCAAAAAAACGAGTGTTCACGGTATCGAGCTTGCACTGTAATAAAATTTGAAGTTTTAATATTACACGTTTTATATAAACATTAAATAACATGTCGTTTTTAATCTCATGTGCTTCATCATCCTTCATTGACTTAATTGATTATTTCTTATCAAAATTGTGGGTAATTTTTTTGTTTTAACTGTGACCTGTATAGGTGTTTTGTTGAATGACTCAAAAAATATAAACGTTATCGTTCGATACTCGTTGAAGTTAAGTTACAAAATAGTTTTAAAATATTTCTTTTTCAGTATCATTCGTATATTCATTTTTTTATGTTTAAAAATTAATTTCTGCAAAGTTGCAAAAAATTGACGTTTTTTCGCCAAGTCTTCAAATACCACATTAGTTAATAATATCCAATATATAAGATTATAATCCAACACAGTTTTTTTTACAATCGTAAAAAGAGTTACTAATGGAAAATCCCTACGAACTTTCCGGACAACCCGATATTTGTAAAGAATATTTTTTGTATTTATATACACATAAAGTATTATTAATTGTTAACTAAATATAATATAAAGTAATCAAATAATATTTGTTCGTTATTAAAAAATGATCTGTTCAAAATAATTTTTTTTCAAATACCTGTAAATATTACACTTATTAGACTTATTTGGATATATTTTGAATAATTTCGTGTATATCCTGACATCTATGAATTGATAGCTGAAAGAGGTCTAGAGTTCACTAATCATCGATCGCGCTTATTTCGAACGATTCCAACAGATGTCACAAGGACGTTAAACCATTAAACTTTCAGGTGTTCGCAACGTTGCCGTATTTAAAAAATTAAGTTGAAAATTTCCCCAAAATTTACACAGAATATTGGAGACATAATTAAGTTTACCTAGGTACAGGTAATCCCAAAGCTATAACTCGAAAATTCTCGTCCACCCTGACTAATTTCCACTTATCCAAGTCACTGACACCATGTTTCTAAAACTAAATGATTAATTTCCTTATTTTAGTCATCTAAAAACACAACTATACTTTTAATAGTCTATCATATCTGTTTGCAGGTATAAGCAATCTACCATCTTCCAAATGCATTTCCCTATTTTCCAAGAGATTGTTTAAAACTGGCAGAACGTTTCTTTCAGCTTTTTCGACACCTTCAAGTACCAAAATTCGTCCTTCTGTTGCAGCTTTTACAGCACTCTAAAATTCTCGTTGTTAATGCGACTATTCTGACCAAAAAGTCCTCATACCTGGTCGAAATATTTTGCGGTACCCCCAACTATCTCTCGTCGTTGTTTCAAGTCACTTTCAGTAGTGTCTCTACTTAGAGCAACATACTCATGTTCTCTATGCGTCAGTTCAATGTACTGCATTGCCAGAAGTCGTCTTCTGGGACCTGGTGGACCTATTAAGAACATATCTTGACCCAAGAGATCTTTTTGCATCATCCATTTTAAATGATGTAGATTGCTTTGAGGTAAATCGTCTTTATCTACAACAAGGCGTTGAAACAACTTTAATGTTTTTATAGCGTTTATTTGAAGCACACTTACAATATAATCGGGGTACATTTTGTGGACTTTTTGCGTCTTTAATATCCTTAACAATATCACCAATAGCAACATTTTCTTTTGTAACATAAGCTCTTGTACTATTTAGAAATATACTGTCCGATTTTCCATTTAATATTTTCACTAGTGCATGAATTCTTTTATTTGTTGAATTCACGTTTAACATTATATCTAGGCACAAATAAATTTTTAACGCTTAGAAACACCACGAAAGACAACACAGAAAAAAACAGAAATTATATGATATGATTCGATTAGGTTAAGTGGACTTTGACACACTGTTGCCATATTTTCACATAAAATTTAATGAGAAATAACAGCTGTTTAATTTATAGTCTGTGGGTTCATGGTAATATTACTACCTTACTACGTTATCATTTATGTAGTAAAGTACATAAAAAATAAAGTAAATAAATTCATTTTAATAACTGGAAGCAGAATTGGCATATCATTTCTGATAAGAAACAGTTATGGGGTGAATGATGATGTTTTCCCATGATATCTTACCATATTTTTAATCCCATAATCTTCCTTTTTAATGAACAAAACTAGTCAAGGTGTGTTTTGATAGCCTTCCTCCGATGGCGTTAGGTCAGGAGAACATATTGTAAAGGCTCACGCCGAGGCTTAAAAAGTTTAACTTTATGCTAATGATGTGTGGAGTTTGAGGGAATAGAGCAATTACATTGGTCGCGTAGCGTTTGGTCTGACAACAATGTTGGCTTCCCCATTGGAGGTGAGGTCGAGTAAGATCTGATGCGGCTGCAGCAAGATTTTGATTTCGTTAGAGTTACTTTGTGGCCCCTGGCAACTATTATGGTGAACCCAATTTTTCTAGAGCGTTTTAAAAATGAGCTGCAACAATTTCGAGCAACGTGCGCTATCAAGTTTTGTCTCAGACTTGGGCACACTGTTTTGTGCCCAGGTCTAGGTCTCTTTTGTGTCCAGGTTTCTAGTGCAGTTCTAGCGGATTGTCGGAAGTCCAATATCTGCAGTTTTGTTTATTCACGTGGCCTTTGATGTGGAAATTCGATTCATCAGAAAACCATATATTATGGAAGCTTCTAAAACGATTTTTCATTGCCCTTCAGAATTCGACTCGTTTAGCTAGATCATCCGGTTTCATCTCTCGCACAATTACAATTTTGTAGTGGTGGAAATGTAAATCTTTGAGAATAATGCGATAAACAGTGGATCTGTGCATATGTAGAAAAGCTGTGCGGAGTAGTATAGACTGTCGTGGATCGTCTAGAACAGACTGGCGAACGCGGTCAACATGCGAGCTCGTTCTTGATGTCCTTTTGCGTCAAGTTGATTTATCCGGCATTATGTTTCCAGTCTATTCAAATTTGCGCACCCAATGCTTGATTAAATTCGCACTTGGCATATTTCTCATAGTCGCTAAATTAAAATGGGTCCTGTACAGATGTGAAACAATAGTGTAGAAATCGTTGTTTTTATATAACGCTCACACGCAAAATGGGCCCTATAGTCCCATAAAACGATCCATCGTTACAAAAACTTAAAAAGCCCGTCAAGCGTTTGACAGTACTCCCATCTCTCCGCAATCTGTGTTTGACGCGTAACATTCAAAATAAAAACGAAAACCCTTCTGACACATCCGTTATTATATGAAATTTTGAAAGTTAAAAGTATTTGAAGGAATTTGCACCTTAGAACGGAGTTATTTCTTGAATGTTGAGTTTCTATTTTTTATTTAATTATTTCTGGTATTTTTATAGTACCAAATGTCAAACATATGTTGTGTAGATGTTTTTTTTTTATTACGTCATTTGATTTTCTGTTAAGTTAAAACTGATATAGTACCGTCGGATTATCAGTTATGGAAAATAAATTGTGTTCAGTTGAGCTGTTCATGTTGAATTTTTTATCCTTATAATTTTGCTATTTTCTATATCTCTATATATTTCTTTGCTATTTGCTATAAATTTGCTATTGGTACTTTCTACCTGTCAAGTCAGTTGTCAGTTTTATTACAATGACATTATTATATGGTGGTGTTTCACGAATTTTAACTAGAAAAAAGCGTTTTCTTCAGCATTTACGGTTACATACTTATGATATTACAAGAACTAATTTGAAAATTGATGAAAATACTAAAGTTATCTGTCAAGGATTTACTGGCAAACAGGGCACCTTTCACAGCAAACAAGCAATTGAATATGGTACGAATTTCGTTGGTGGTGTCTCCCCTGGTAAAGGAGGTAGAACCCATTTGGGTCTTCCAATCTTCAATAGCGTAAAGGAAGCTAAAAATGCCACAGGGGCAGCTGCAACTGTTATTTTTGTCCCCCCAGCAGGTAATAATATTTTATGTTGTCATAGTACTTATAAAAAAGTTGGGTGTTGTTATTTGCTTTCGATTGGTAGCAGTACTGATAATAGATCTACGTTATTACAATAAATTATTGATAAATAGTCTCTTGAATTCCAACTCTGTAGATGTTACAGACTTGTTGAGTAAAAAATATGTATTAGAATTATTTTAAAAAATTTGAAATGTTATGGCAGTAGTGATGGATGATGTTAAAAGTACATTTTTTTAAATGGCATATAATATTTTAGAGCATGCACACAAAACAATAAAAATAGACAATATACAAGGTAATAGTAACGGATGTTTTTGGAATGCGTAGTACTTGGATAGTATAAGGAGAGGGTGTGACAGGTGTCTATCGACTCTCTATACTGTAGACTCGGGAGCATCTCGTGTTTGTCTACGATACGTTTGTCAAAAGTAGTGAGTGCGTGATTAAAACGCAACGACTCTTCAGGTGTCATTTCAATATCGGACGTTATAGTTAGATCCCAGCAGCAACACAATTCTCAGATGGATTGGTGCATTTTGAGCGAAAGGTTCATTAATGAAAACAATACTACCTGGTCCTTCTAGTATGGCACGTACACCGCGGAATGTGGATAAGGTGAGGGAGATGATTCTATGAAGTCCATGTCGTTCTGCTAGGTGACACACTTCTAAACTGGAAAGTTGAGCATTGTAAATCATATTTTGCATGAGGATTTGGGCTTTCACCCAAATAAATTGATGAGTGTTCAGGGGTTGAAAGGAACTATTAACAACGCCTAATATTTGTTCAAACAATGACATGAAAAAAAAAAACAATATTTGACCATCATCATAAGCGATGAAGTTTATTTCCATTGAAATGGGGTAGTGAATAAACAAATGTGCTAAATGTGAACCTCAAAAATCTTTTTGAATTGTACTAGAGATCATCAGCCAGCCTAAAAACAATTGTGGGTTGTGATATCGGCAAATGTATAATTTTCTGGTCATTTGTTTTTGGAAGATGAAACCACAGTTACCATTCATTCAGCTCGCAGTTTGAAAACCTTTTCGAGCCATACTAAAAGAGCGAGAACATCGAAAACATATACACGGTTTTATTTAAATATATAATTTCCGTTTATAAATATTAAGCGTGTTCTTAGCAGTAATTAGCCTGTACATTACACACTACTTTATATCTATAAATAGTATATATATATATATATATATATATATATATATATATATATATATATATATATATATATATATATATATATATATATATATATATATATTACTATATATATATATATATATATATATATATATATATATATATATATATATATATATATATATATTATATATATATATATATATATATATATATATAGTAAGGTTGCTTAGGTTATACCCCTTAAGGAAATAGTACTGTAATGTTTAGTACAATTTAAATGAAACAAAATCATCTATTCAATCTATAGTTATTTGCTTTTTAATAAACATTTATAGAAACTCAAAAATCTTTTATCAAAGCAGTTATTAGCAGTTAAAGCAGAAGTTACCATTCATTCAGCTCGCAGTTTGAAAACCTTTTCGAGCCATACTAAATGAGCGAGAACATCGAAAACATATACACGGTTTTATTTAAATTTATAATTTCCGTTTATAAATATTAAGCGTGTTCTTAGCAGTAATTAGCCTGTACATTACACACTACTTTATATCTATAAATAGTAATATATATATATATATATATATATATATATATATATATATATATATATATATAGATATATATATATATATAAATATATATATATATATATATATATATATATATATATATATATATATATATATATATATATATATATATATATATAATCTTTTATCAAAGCAGGTGTTTTAACATTTTTCAAAAAAGTACGATTAAGCCCTGGTCGCCTAGTTCGTACCACCTATCTATGCCTAAGTCGTACTTAGAATAACACTTCAGTAAAGACATCATAAACTATATAGAAAAATATTTAATAACAAGAGATAATACCAAACCAAAATTATAATTTCTTAAGAAACAAAATTACGCCTACAAAAATTATTGAGATTGAACACAAATATCACAAATATATTTTTACATTTCCTTTACTTTCCAACCTTTACATTTCATGCATTGGATCATGTTTTCTTCGCGATCTTCCTTACATAGTTGGCATAACCATGATTCTTTATCTTGATTGATGTCTTCATGTGTGTGTCAAAGACATGATTCATGTCTTGGTTTTTTTTATTCTTACATGTTTCATCTGTTTTCCTTTTTATAGTTTTCTTTATTCCTTTTTATATTTAAACCTTTTTTGAAATCCAGAACAGGCTTCTTTCTTTTATTTATATTTTCTTTGGCATATACTTCGTTTTTGTAAGGACTTAATGTTAATTCCATTGTTGGCTTAGGAGCTTTCTTCATTTTATTAATTACTGTTGATATGCAACGGATAGGAGATAAAGCGTTCAAGTAAGACTTATAATATAAGAATTATTTCATTAGGGTTATTAATTTTATCAATCAACTGCTGCTGTATTATTACCGTGGCAGTATCTTGTGATATTGTTAAAGGTCTAAGTGGAATGGTGGATGGGGTGGTGTTGCATCTCTAGGTTCTATGGGTGGTGTTGTTAATTTTGGTGGCGTTACAACTATTGGTGGCAATGGAACTATTGCTGGTGATACTACGATTGGTGGCGATGCAACAATTATTGGAGTTACGATTATGGGTGGCGATGTATCTCTAACGAGTGACAATGTGATGCCTGATAGTGTGGATTTTTCAGATACATCAGCAGGTTCTTGATTTGATGGATAAGATATTTGTACAGAAGCTACAAAATCTTCTTCTTGAATAACGTTAATGTCTCATGGCCACAAACCTGTTGCTTTAAAATCATTTAGCAATATATCCATACGAACCGATCTAGGTTACGATTTACCAAGCAGCTCTGAAACGTTAGCCTGTTTTATGAGACTGCCAGGATTTGAACGTAGCCACGAAAATGCCGCTTCATTGTAAATGTTTTTCAACTATTTAAAAAACAATCTGTCTAACGGTTGTACGCGACGTATTGTGTGATCAAATTATGTGAAAAGATAACATTATTATACTATAATCGCGAGCCATCTGGATTGCTTCTAAATTTTTGGTATGTGTGCTATGACCATCCAGTAAAAGTAAAATTTGTTTTTGGTCACTTTTTTCTAATCTTGTGCACCTAATGAAATATTGCAACCATTCAGCAAAAAGTTCTGAAGTTATCCATCCATTTTTCGAGCACCCAAATGCCGTGTTTGGCGGAGCTCCTTTTTTAAGGCATCATTCAGTCTGGAGCGCTTAAATACCAACATGGGTGGTATGAATTCGCTTGCTACATTCATCGCACATATGCCTGTTGTTAGACTCCTTTCTCCGCTTGTGATTACACCCACTAAGTGTTTGCCCTTTTTAGCAATAACTTTAAAAGGTTTGTGAACGTTGGATAATGCAGTTTTATCTAGATTATATATTTGGTCAGCAGTAAACTTGTATTTAGCTAGTATTTCTTCATATTTATCAAAAAAAAAACATTAATACGCTCTTTATTAAATCCTTTACTTCTAGCAATCGATATTGGTTCTGGAACACGCAAGGACAAAGTAGGATGGTCTTTCACAAACTTGTAATACCACTTTTTGCCGGCTATTTTCTTTTCCTTATTAAAGCGATAAGGTTATTGAAATTTTGCATCAAGCTCGAAGGCAAATTTCCAAATTCAATAGTAGTTAATCCAAAGAAACTGGATTCGAAATGTATCAAATGCGGTGCTAATTCCTCTTCTATGCTTGACGACATATCGTCAGGTCTACCAAATTTTATTGTTTTATTCAAACGTTTCAAATGTCATCGCAGTGTAAGTTTCGGTATATTATATATTCTACATGCTTCATTAAATTTAATTTCTCCATTCTGATGTTTCAGTAAAGCTTCGTCCATATTCTCCTGCTTCCAAGTAGCTTCCAATCAGCTGATAAAAAACTAATGTTAGTAAGCAAGTACATACCTAAATCGTACCAATACGATTAAAGACTTATCTACATGTACGACTTAAGCAACAAGGTCTTCAAAGTTTCAAACCGAAATCATTGACACAACCTAAACAAATTCTACCGTTTGAGTATGCCTAAATGATTGCCGGAGAACGATAAAAATAGACGTAAACTTAAAAATAGCTTAAGGATTATAATCCTACTTTAAAAACTTATAATTGTGCCAAAAATTTTAATGCAAACTGTGAAAAAAATTAACTTTTAAATTATTTTTGCCCCACGAAACCGGTCAGCCACCTTTGAATGTAAAACAGCAGGGAAGCCTTGCCTATATTTATGCACATATAAATAGAGACGGAAACGGCCATATTGAAATACCACATATAACTCATTGTTTTGAAAGTTTGGTAGTTGGTGTTAACAACTTAGAAGTTTAATAGTAGATTTGTGCATTTTAGTATGTTTTAATCAATTATAAATGCCGAATAAGTGTACTGGAATACTATTATTAAGGTACTATTAAGTAAGGTAAACGCACACAATATGGTTAGTTGTGCGTCTTGTGGTTGTTCCGTGACACGAAAAAATCAAAATTGAGGAGTAACATTACATAGGTAAGTGCTTTTGATTTTAAATTTGTCAATTACTTAGAAATATACTTATTTTATTTGAATTAAATAACTTTATAACTTATAACTTTATAACTTTATAACTTATTTTGTTTGAATTAAATTTTAAGGTTATGAAGTCAGCATATCGCCTGGTATACATAGGCGTAGTCGAATTGATTTATATAAAATAATATAATTATAATGTTTTTCAAGATAGTGACTATTTTTATTAGAACTTAATTTTTTAACGTATGTTTTAAAATGTTTTGTTTCCTAAGATACTTGTCCTTAAAAATTCAATTTATTTTGAGTTTGTGTTTGATACATATAAAACATGTTACTTTACTCATATAATTTATACAATAAAACTGATAATACAGAATGTTACGTTTTTTGTATAAGTCTTTTCAGAAATTGTTGTACTAATAAATGTAAATGTTAGTTCCATTTTGATTTGATTTCATGTAATTAAACCAGTTCATCTTTTTCCAAGATTTCCCAAAGATTCCAAATAGAAGAACACAGTGGATTAATTTTATGAAAAAGCCAGATTATATTCCAAACTGCAGTAGGTTTTTATGTTCCATCATTTTGCTAAGGATTGTTTTGATCGAACATCTAAGGTAAAAGTGAAACTACTACCAAATGCTGTTCCAACAATTGAAGTGGACTGTTTAAAATTTGTAATTTTTATATTTTATCATTTTGATAAAAATCTTTTATAGTATTTACTCTTGAAAGTTAGCTTTTTTTTGGTTGTCGTGAAAAATGAGTTTATTCTCGAGTTTTTATCTAACACTTAGTTTATTTATTGACTATTTACACTACAAGAATTAATTATATTTGCAAAAACGTTGTAGGAGAAGAAAAAATTCGTACTACATATACAAAGTTAATTTTGTTTAAGGGATAATAAACACTTAACAACTGAATACAGAAAGGATATATGTATTCATTTTAAAAATAAATAATTTAGAGAATATTACAGCTTTTTATTTCATTTACGAATACATATATATATATATATATATATATATATATATATATATATATATATATATATATATATATATATATATATATATATATATATATATATTTATTTATATACAATGGCGGTTGGGTGTATGTGACACTCAACTACTGTTGTCTCCTAGCCGCTGTCCAAAGAAGTCTTACATTACATATATACGCCATCCGACGGGAAGTCGGCGAAAGTATGGGTGGTTGACTGTGGATAGGGTCTCCCTATTCTTGACAAGAGAGCATATGTCGGTAGCCTGAAGAGCCTAAACATTGAGAGGCGAAACATATGCCCTCCAATTGAAGGGGTGGGTGGGGCTCGTCCCCAGTCAAGCATCTAATAAAATGTTCATTTGGGCGGAGACGCAGGTTGTTGCGTGTTTCACATGAGATTGTGGAACCCAGCGGTTGGGTGTATGTGACCCTCCACTACTGCTGTCTCCTTTGACGCTGTCTAAAGAAATCTTACATTACATATATATATATATATATATATATATATATATATATATATATATATATATATATATATATATATATATATAGATTTTGAAAAAGACTTTTACATTTCACAGTGGTAACTGGTAAGTCTTCATTAATTTAATACAGTAACGATAATTATACAATAATTTATTGTTTTTAACAACTGAAAACTTTTATCAGTTTCTTGATTTTTATTCATACTGCCCTACGCCACTGCCAAACCGGAAACAGTAGTCGGTCATATGCATCTACCATTCTTGTCCCACTTACAGAATCATATGCTCCTTCCTGTACTTTTATATTCAAAGTCAGCCACCCACTTGTTTTCGTTTACTCGTAGGACTAAATAGTTCAGGCTTATGGCACTAGATGGTGCTTTTTACACATTTTAAACGAGATAACACCGGGGTACGGCTTAGGCCGTGGTACTTAACTTAAGCAACCTTACCCTAGTCATATTTATATTTTTATTAATACTGTTCAATTCCATCTATTTTTTGTATTAATTTTTCTGAAGCTCTTATTAAAATATTAACCAAACATTTTAATGGTGTGGCAGGCCAACAGAACGCATTCAAATGCGCCCCCAAGACGCATTTTAATGAAACATTTCCAAGAATGTTTAGCCTTACTTAAATGCAATATTGCTGATTCTTCTCGAGGTTTTATAACAGTAGAAGAAACATGGATTCACCATGACACGCCACCGATGAAGTAGCCATATAAACAGTGGATGGGAGCAAATGAAAGTGTGCCAAAGAAAATAAAAATGGTTCTATCTGCAGGAGAAATTATGGCTACGGGTTGCTCATAGTATAATGATCATGGACTACCTGGTAAAAGGTAGGATTACCACAGGGTAGTGTTACTCCTCACTACTAAGCCAATTAAACGTTGCTAAGTTAAAAGTCCACATTTGGCCGAAAACGAAATGTGCCTTTTATTATGATAATGCATCTGCATATACATTCAGGACTATTGCATGATACTTCATGACCAAAGTTTTAAGTGCTTCGACATGTTCAGTATTCACCAGATTTGGCTCTCAGCGGTTACTTTTTGTTCCCAAACCTGAAGAAATGGTTCGCTTGGCGAATATTTACTTTAAGTATATTCAATGGCAAGGTTGAAAAATATAAATAAAAAAATCCCAACCATGTTGATTTTTCTTTGTCAGAGCGAAAACATTTCGAACGATCCTCGTAAGCTCAATCTATATTCATAATAAACATAAATAAGAACAGTTCTTTTTCTGTATTAAACGTCCAAAGTATACAAATTATCCAAAAAAATTGTAAAATTTAATTCTGTAAATTGTTGCACTCATGCTATTTAATTATAATTTGCATAATTCAACGTACCGTATTTTATATAAAGTGCACATAATGTGTACAATATATAGCTTCTTTATTGGAAAATGTCACTGCCGCTAAATTATATTTATAACAAACTGTTGCTTATTTATAGCATTTATTATTAATATTCACAATAGACTCCATTTCTTTCATCCAAAACTTCAGTTTTAAGAAGTCAACGATCACATGGAGGCAAATCAAGCGAATATGATATAGTTTTTTAACTAATAAATCGTGTACAATTTTGATTTTAGTTTGGATTAATTTAGTTTTGGCTTTATACATTTTTCGTTAATATGGAATATGCAGTGGATTCATGAATACAAGTAAATGCCTCGGTAAGATTTTATCGTGGGTTCGTCATATTCAGTTAAACTTGCAATGTGTGAATCTTGATTTTCTGAAAAATAAATCCTCAAGAATTTTACGATGCTCAAAAAGATTTCTTGAAATATGAATTTTTGGTATTAGGTTATTCAGTTTATTCGTATTCGTAGAGTAATCTTTTCTTCTATTAGTGGATGTAGCAGTTTCTTCTAATTAATTAACATTATTGACCGATGTGTTAATTAATTAGAAGAAACTGCTACATCCACTAATAGAAGAAAGGATTACTCTACATCCCCGGTCTGACAAATAAAACAGACTTTTTTTACAAGTTTCGACTTAATTCATCAATATATTCTCTTTGAAGAGCAATATAATAATACAACGCTTCTCTAACATTTCTACATCCTTTTTTAGAACGATTTTTCTTTGCCTTGAAAATAGAGAGATGAGAAAATAGAGATGAGAACAGAAAATGGTCGCTGGGGGCCAGATCTGAAGAATACGATGGTTAAGGAAGCATTTCCAACTGCAATTCATGAAATTTAGCCATTGTTGCTAATGATTTGTGACAAGGTGCATTGTTTTTTTTTTCTTTATTTGGGTTTTTCGCCACTATCTAAAACTCAAAAAATATCAAAAATTCCTTGACACTTTAATATTGAAACAAAACAACACATTAAAAACTACAGTTTACAGAAAACCGACAAACACAGATAGGTATCTCAATTTCTTTTCAAATCACTCAAAATTGGTCAAAATAGGAGTAATTAAAAATTTATATGACAGAGCAAAACTTGTTTGTACCGACAGTGATACACTAAAAAAAAACAAATCACATAAAAGACATTTTAATAAAAAACAATTACCCAAAAAATTGTATAGATAAATTGTTTAAAAATTTTGATAGTAGACAAAACAGACAAATTATTAATAACAATAATAATAACTCTCAAACAATTAACCTCACAATTCCTTATATCTGCGGTATTTCTGACACAATTAAAAGAGTAGGAAATAAATACAACATAAGAACGACATATAAAACAAAAAATACTCTTAGATCTCTATTAACAAAGACTAAACCAAACAATATACAACAAAATACCAAAAATGTGGTTTATAAAATTTCCTGCGAATGTGGCAAATTCTATATAGGTGAGACATCTAGACCGTTAGATGTTAGAGGAAAAGAGCATAAAAACCTTCTTAGAAAGGGCGATTTTAATATATCTAGAATTTGTCAACACGCATGGGAATCGGGTCATAAAATCAATTGGAATAATTCCAAAACAGTATTAAAAGAATCGGTAACAAAATATAGAAGATTAAAAGAAACCGCTGTAATTAATTTAAATAAAAATAAGTGTATTGTTATGCCTTCGGTTGATTTAAATTCAATATGGTTCAATATTCCATTTAAATATTTGAATACACAATCAGTACAACAAACAATCACACAGTAAACATTACCTATATATATATATATATATATATATATATATATATATATATATATATATATATATATATATATATATATATATATATATATATATATATATATATATATATATTATGTCACTGTCATGAATCGTTGACATATACAAAAAAAAATATTTACTTTCACTCATTACTTTATATATTACAAAATAATATAATTTATTTTTTAGTTTAGTTTTAAAAACGGGGGGAGAGTACCCTCCGAAACGTTAACGTTAAAAGTTTGTACATTTTTTATAACTTTTTTATATCTTTAAAATTTTGTTCGTTAGGCAAATTTATTACAAAAAAGAATCACTGAGAAATTTGTTTTCGGTTGGGTTTTTTGTTTTTACCCAGTGATTCTTTAAATAAGAACAGGTATTTTTGATATTTTTGAGTTTTAGATAGTGGCGAAAAATTCAAATAAAGGAAAAAAGAAATATATGAACACGCCACAATAGCATTTTTTTGTTCATTTGGAGCCTTTTCCTTCTCTTGTTCCTCAAATGCACCAATTGTATCTATGTAATATTATCTGTTGATGGTTTTATTTTTCTCGAGATAATCGATGAACAATCTCCCATGTGCATCCCAAAATACAGAGGCCATAACCATGCCTGGTGATGCTTGAGTTTTTTTGTCGCTTTGGACTGCTTTTATCGGCTGTTTGTCAGCTGATTGTCGATTTTACTCCAGGTTGTAGCGATGGATCCATGTTTCATTCATTGTTACATACCGCCTAAAAAATCTTTTTATTTCGCTTAAACAGCTCCAAACATTGCTTAAAATCATAAACACGTCGATGTATTTGGTCTGCTGTGAGCAAACGCCGTATCCATTTCGGTAGCAATTCACGCATGTAAAAAAATGTTCGTGCAATATGGTGTAAACACTTTCTTTCGATATCTTCATGATATCAGCTATCACCTGCTGCTTTACTTTACGGTTTTGCGAAATAATTTTGTAAATTTTTCTGGTATTGGTGATTGATGGTACTGGTGTAACCATCTCATTTAAACGTCCAGAGCGTTCAGCATTATCGGTGCCTGTACGGCCACCTTTGAATTCAGCATACCGATCAATTAAAGTTGATTTTCCTGAGGCATAGTCCGGGTAATGTTTATTAATCCATTGTTTTGCTTCAACGGTATTTTTCTTAATTTTACTTAATCTAAGCACGAAATTCTTTGTTTTTTCATTGTTTTAAAAATAACAAAAGCAGCATTAGTTAAAGCACAACAACTCAGAAACTAGTAGACATATTGATACATGATGTATGAAAGTTGACACAATTGACCACTGGTAAGGTGTTTTCATAAGTAGCGCCATCTATATGTCAGACCGGGGACTTATTGACTGATGTGTTATTAATTAAAATGCTAGTTTATCATTTGCATTATCATCACCATTAACACTCAATTCAAAATCTTTCAGGGGCGACTAAAGCAATTAACGAAGCAATTGATGCCGAAATATCTCTGATAGTTGTCATCACTGAGGGAATACCCCAACACGACATGGTTAAAGTCAAACACCGTTTGATGCATCAAAACAAGACCCGTCTTGTTGGTCCAAACTGTCCAGGAATCATTCACCCAAATGCTTGCAAGATTGGAATAATGCCAGGTTTCATTCATAAAAAAGGTACAGTGGGAATAGTATCCAGATCTGGTACGCTCACTTACGAAGCAGTTCATCAAACCACTTTGGTGGGTTTAGGTCAAACTCTTTGCGTCGGGATTGGAGGTGATCCCTTTAATGGCACCAATTTCATTGATTGCTTGGAGATATTTCTTAACGATCCGGAAACCAAAGGAATTATAATTATTGGTGAAATAGGTGGATCAGCAGAGGAGGAAGCAGCTGAATATCTGAAAGAGAACAACTTCGGTAGCAATTATAAGCCGGTGGTGTCATTTATAGCAGGTTTGACTGCTCCTCCGGGTCGCCGTATGGGACACGCTGGGGCGATCATTTCCGGAGGAAAAGGAAAGGCGCAAGATAAGGTTGATGCACTTCAACTTGCTGGTGTTACGATTGCTCCGTATCCTTCGGTGATTGGACTGACCTTGTTACATGAAATGAAACGATTACACTTAGCATAATTGTAGATTTAAAATGCAGTGGAAAATATATTCAATAAATATGTAATTATTTTTATAAATATTATTTATATTAATGAGTTCACAATTTTTTTTTAATTACCGTAGTAGGAAATTTAACTAAAATGGAAAATCACATTCACAATTTTTTTAAATGCTACAGTTGTCGTAAGCAAGTAAAGGGTATACAAATAAGAATGATGGAACTTCAAAATTAAATAAAACACGCATTTTCTGCTCAAAATCAGTTCCGATTGCTTTATTTAAGAGAAACAGACATGCAATTTAAGATTTGAACAAAATTTCAGCCAAATGGCCATCAAGGCTCTTTTTGCAGACACGGATCCGCTCGCGCTAATTTTCGATGACCCTGGCGCATATTTCCTTGCCGAATGTTAGTTTCCAAGTTGCCAATAGTCGCGGATTTATTGCTATAACCCTGTGTTTACCAGGGTTACCCATATACCCAGAGGAAATAATCTAAAAGAGTTAAATTGCATTATCTCGGGGGGCAAGTGGTGGAGCCATTTAGTGAAATTAACAAGATGCCGAACTTGGCTCACAATAAGCCCATGTTTACTTGGGAAATATGCGGTGGTGTGCCATCCTGTTGAAAATAAAGGTCATCCACATCAATTCTATAAAATTCCCGGAAAAAATCTTCGAGCGTTACTGCGTAGTTCTTGGCATTAATGGTAAGGGTGGCTCCTTCCTTATTTTTAAATAAATAAGGACCAATGCCAAAATCCACACTAAACTGTGATCTTTTGCGGATGCAAAGGACTCTCATGTATTACGTGTGGATTAGAATCGCACCAATACCGGCAATTTTGTTTATTGATCAAACCATTAAGACAGAAATGATGATTTTGCGATGAAATTTGTTGTCGGTTTCCATAATTTTTTTGATAATTTTTTTTCGAGGGCCCAATCGCCAATTCACGACGAATACGATGGTTGCTTGGTTTCATTTCTCGTGCCAGTACCATCTTACACGGATGCAAGCCGCACGTCCAATCTCAAAATTTGCCAGGTTGTCATTGGTGAGAGACCTAACTTTTGTGAGCGGCGAGCAACCGAGACGTCATTTTCAGCTACACCTGCGTGAATGGCGGCAATATTCTAGCACTTCTAGCTTTTTTTGCCGTACAGGCACCACACTACCGTGGAGAGTAAACTCACTTTCAAATTTTCTAACAACACAATCAATAAAGTGTACAGAAGGACCACAACGACGAATACCACAATGGGTCTGAATTACTCGTTGAGTAACACGAGGGGTCCGCGAATTTGCGTAATAAAATTGGACAATTTCCAAACGTTCTTATAAAATGAAACGAACCATGATTTAATTGCAAACATTTCGGAAAACAACTGACAAGACATGTCCAAAATCGGCAAACAAATATGGTCGCAATGAACTGTCAAAGTTGAAAGTGATCGATCACGAGAATGGCAAATTTTATTGAATTGATTAAATGTCGATACAAGGTGAATTATTTTTTCTCAAGATTTGTAGGATAGGGAGGCATTTTTAGAAAATATTATAGAAAAAGAAGATGCCTTCACATAAAGCTTTTTCAAATATTGATGAAATTTTTATGAAATTCTTTGCCGAGATGATAAAGAATTGAAAGCATTGTTGGAGCATTAACATTGGAGCTCGGACAGGAACTCTTCATAACACCGCAAACCATTTTTAAACATTTACACAAGCTAGAGAAAATTCAATCGGAGAGCCGCTATGAACTCATTGCTGAGAATAAGAGTAGAAATTTTCATGTGTCATTGCTCTTCAAATTTAAAAAATAATTTCTGCATAATATTGTAATATGTGACAAAAGTGGACATCAACCAGTACCATACAATACCCGCAAAACCAAATATCCATGCCAAAAAGGTGTTGCTGCATATATGGCGAGTTGGGCGTCGTACATTATGAGGTACTCCTATTCGGTCAAGCGGTCATTGCAGATCGATCAGCATGAATTGATTCGTGATAGTGACGTTGGTTGAAAAAAACAACTTTATACCTGTAGAGTAGGAAATTATTCAGCTTCAGGACAACGTACGGCTACATGTACATATGTTCAAAAGTTTGGAATATTTACAAATAAGATTTACATATTTACACATTATTTTAGTTCTTTATCAATTTTCAATCAATCCGTTTAAAAATGCCTGGAAACATGATATCTGATATCGCCGAAATTGTAGGTGTTTCCAAAGTGCTGTCTCGAAAACTTATAAAAAATTCCAAGAGACAAATAACGTAAATGACCGTCCCAGAAGTGGTAGAAAACGATGCATAACAGCTGAAGAAGACCGGCAGATATCAATAAAGGTTCGCAGAAATCGTCTGGAATCTACAAGTGGTATATCAAGGAAGCTTGTTAGGCTTGAAGAGGTAAATATTTCACGACAAACGAAAACACGCAGACTGAAAGCGGCAAATTTGCATCCCAGAAGATCTTTACGTGTTCCCAACCGTGGATAACAACGTGGGATAACAAGTTGTTAGGACACACGTAATAAAAACTTAAAGTTGAATAATGGAGTGCGATTGGCCGAAGATGGGAAAACATGGAAGGTTTTCATCAGAGGAGGATAAAACTTGACTAAAGCACACCTTAACTGTGAAAGGTAGGCGAGAACTGGTTAAGTAAGTTAAGTATGGAACCGATACTATGTAAACTTATAGTCGATAATAAACTTATAGAACAATAAACAAATCTGGGTATAGGAATCGGACCAAAACAGAACATTGAAATAAAAACACAAATGAACAAGCCTCACAAAATCGGCAAAAGTTTACACATATATGGATCAATAGACATATGAGCAAAGCTGCCAAGGTACGAGGTATGTAAAGGGTTTTCCAATAAGAGTCAGAAAGTCAGAATTTTGAAAAGTATTAGAGAAAAGACTTTTTGTGCTCATAGTACAATTTATATACACAGTGCGTCCATTAAGTATCAGTACTTAAGATATATCCCAACAACCAGTCACGCCATCTATTGACGAGCGGCGTTGTTTCAAAACTTGAATATTCCTGAACCTAACAAAACCTACTTTACCAGGATCGATTAACATTTGTTAATTTTATAACGTCTGGTTTACAAGCCAAAAAAGTTTGATGAACAAATAAAATCATGCAATAAAGAGCTGTTATTAAATGTAACGCAACACTCGGTAAAACTATGTCGGGAACATTCAGGTGGACGCAGCAAGTATGCGGCGATGATTGTTTAGACAAAACAAATGTTTTTCTGTGACAAAAACTTTATTTGGATAGCAGAGTGTCGTTAAAGGATGACAAACGTGACGGGAGACCAATTTCAGCTCGCACTCCAGAAATGATCGAAAAAGTTCGCAACCTTTACGTGTTCCCAAACTAACCCTCCAATAAAAAAAATTAAGATTGTAATGGTCTCGAGAAATGGTGGATCATAGTCCTAACTAGAATAACGTGATGTTCTCGGATGAGAATTGGCTTGGTTTCTGATTCACAAAGAACATCAGTTTAGAGAGCTCCAGGTTGACAAACCCCACTACAAACAGCTCAACCACGTGTCCCATTTGAAGGTGGGAGCGTGATGTTTTGAGGCGGTATTATGAAGGCTACACGGATACCTCTACCGGTCCTGGAGAGAAAAGTCACTGCTGCTGTGTACATCGAGGAAGTTTTAAATCTTGTTGTGCATCTGTTCCAAAGTGCAGTGGGCGATGGATTTGTTTTCATGGATGACAACGCACCTCCCCATCGAACAGCAGCAGTACAAAAAATTCCTAAAGAGGAGGAAATAACCAAGTTAGGGTGGCCAGCAAATTCCCCAAATTGAAAGTTATTCTTTTTATTTTTAAATAACTTTTGACGCGGTGGCGAAAACAGGACACATTGAAACAAACATCTAGGAAGAATGACCAACAAACGATCGATTCATAAAAATAGGGTGAGTAATTAGTGTTGAATTGGTAAGCCATTTTTAAAATTATGAGATTAGTATCGCACTAAAAATAAATGACAGGTTTTTATTTGAATCATAATCTTCAATAATAAAATTGATATATTTTTAATTATAGTCTAGTATTGTTAAAGAAATTATTAAATATTCAAATATCTATTGACTGAGTAGTTTATAACTACTAAGTATTTGATATAATAAGTCATCGAT
Organism: Cosmopolites sordidus; assembly: GCA_031761425.1. Classification (NCBI taxonomy): domain Eukaryota; kingdom Metazoa; phylum Arthropoda; class Insecta; order Coleoptera; family Curculionidae; genus Cosmopolites; species Cosmopolites sordidus. The sequence goes on from JARFXV010000377.1 coordinate 401,571, forward strand.
TTAGAATATTACAACTATTAGGGGTTGATTATACCTTTTTTTGCAATAACCATTGAAAATCAATTAATCAAAAAAACTGAGCTTTTGATACTATACGGGGATTTATAATTTTCTAGTTTATTTCATTTATTCTCATTTATTTATAAAATGTCGAAATAATCGAATAGAACGTGCTGTCTGATCAATATGTTTTTTAAAGAAAAATACAAACCCTTGAGGTCATAAACTATCTATGGTCTTCTTAAAGACTACGAATCTTTCCTTGACATTTTCGATCGCTTCTCTATATTATATATTATATATACCCTAAAGGAAGACCTCGTTATCTTGTCATTTTTCTATAACCGGGATGTTTTCTTCTCGATCTCACTAATTGTTCAAGACATTGTCCAATTCGTCTGATATACTTTGGGTCACTCCTGCAGCTTGTATGCCGTCAAGCCCAAATTATTCAAATGTCGCCATCCTCCAACTCTTGAGCGTCTCTTTTTGCTAAATTGTAGACAAACTTAAAATCGGGCATTACAGTTTCTCACATAACAAAGAGATATATGTTTATGAATTTGATATGCAAATCATTTAACAAGCTTCGGAATGGCATTTTGATAAAAAACTAAAAATGCCCCGTCAAGTTACTACAAAATCAAAGTAATGTTGACTGTGTTCTTTCACTGTTGTGATGGTTACCCGAAAATTTCTTCCAGAGAGGCAGTCAGCAAACAATATTATCTGGTTGTTTTGAGATGGTTGATAGATATTTTTCGATAAAAAAGACCAGATTTATAGAAGAATTCTTTGATTTGGCACTACGATACACACACCGATCGTTGTTGTTCCAAAGTTGCGAAAAAGTTGTTCCAAGTTGCGATCAAAAACTCAACGAATATGATTGATGCAACATCGTATTCACCAGATATGGCCTCTAATAATTTTTTTGTTCTTCAAACAAAAAGTATCACTTGTTGACATTAGTCGAGAATACTAAAATATTGAGAAGACCTAAAATATCGAGAATAAAAGTCACATAGAATAGAAAATAAGCATGTGTATTTTTAAATTTGTTGACGAATTTATGTTTGGGGTCGAGATCGATTTATATATGAGTTTGAGACGAATTAAAACAGTGTAGGTGAATCAGCGTGGGGGCTATGAAATAAGATATAGATGGACCGACAATGTGAATAATAGAAAAAATAAGTGAACAATATTTTTGCAGTTCTTTTCTTTATAAAATCTTGAGGATATATCCTTGAGCTTTATAAAATATCCGCAAATCGACCCCAGCCACCCATATTTTAAAAATGCGATGTCGATCTCTAAATATTTTATAGTTTTAAACGCTTCCCTTGCCGGAGGACGAGAGTGCATCGGCTGAATGCAGGTGCAGGACGTTTCCAGGAGCGTAATTCAGTGAGCCGGGACGAGGTCAAAGGTCAAGAGCCGCCCCCGTAATTTACATTCATCCCACAAACTGTTCAAATATTTTATTTATGGGATATTTTTAATATTTCGTTTTAAACGCTTTAAAATTTCATTACTGAAATAATTTTATATACAGAAAATTGTTATTTATATTATTTTAAAAATTATTGAGATACAAAATGTAGAAATATGGAATTTTGGAATCTACATGTATGATTTTTTGATATTATGCTGTTAATTAACATCTATCTTTTCTTTTTTGAAGGTATTATTTCCAATAGGGTTTGTATATATACTTTCAAGAGATGATTTTTCTTAAATTCGCATGATAATTCAATCCAGATCATTTACTGCAGGACACAGGGCTCTTTTAACTCTTTCAGGCAAAGTGGTGTCACTAGTAAACCATCAAATAAAACGTTTGTTCTTTTATTCACAGTGATTTTTAAGCCAGCGGAACTACCAGCGACATTTGTTATCGGATTAGAATAATAACCTTCGGCAATGTTTCAAATCTACAGAATTTCAGGTTATCGACCTTTACATATTTACTCTGGTGATATTTCACCAAAGTGTCGAACTCAAAGGGTGTTTTTATTGACTTTTTGCAAATATAATCGGTAAGTATTAAATTAATGTATGTATTTATATTGCATATTTGCCAAAGTTATAGTACGTTTTTTGTTATAGTTTTGGTAACGGTATAAACCGGTATGACGTAACTTGTATCACCCTTGTACTCACCTAAAAGTCAATATTTAAAATGGTAATTACTTTAATTTGCATTGTGGAGATTACAACAAATTTTTTACCTAAATTTGTTGTAATCTGAATTTTCAATTATCTGAATTTCACAAAATTATTCCAATTTGACAAGGTCTTTTTTGATGGCTTCACTTTAAAACCAGTGTGTTTTATGGTTGCGTAGCGAAACCAGTATGAGTATGTTTGTCATTTGGCTAGTTTTTTTAGCGAATTTTCTTAGACAATTTGATGTCATCTCAATGCTATCATCTACTAGACCCAATTACATCTGGCAATGAATCAGAGGGCGATTTTTCAGACAAAGAGGTGGAAGATTTGGTTCAACAAATTTTATTAGATAGACGCACAATGAGCCTCTTCAAAGTGATTCTGAACCCGAACCAGAACCAGATGTAAATGAGAGAAACTTTGATAATAATGAGTTAAGTGACAAAAACGATGTATCCCCAGCAGTTTGGACGAACTTTGATAAATGGAAGAAGATAGAATTCAAAAAAGTGCAAGCTAATTTTCAAGAAGTTGTTGGAGCTAAAAATCTGTCAGATGGATTACAAGATCCCATCGACTTCTATTATATCTATAGAAAACCCACATACTCAAATATAACAATTACAAAACAATTAATCCACCCCATTACACATACATATGCAGCATATAAGTCTATGATCCACTGAGCTTTCACAATTCCACTATTTGAAAATAATAGAAAAGTAGAACTGCAAAAAAAAACTAATAACACAAAATAACGACTTCAAAGAAAAAGACATTAGTTACATAATAAATAAAAAACGAAACAATTACTAATTCATCAAATATACACAAAAGTAAAATAAACAAATGATAAAAATAAACAAATGATAAACAAAAGTAAAATAAACAAATGATAAAAAGTACTTTAAAATTTCATATTATAAAAAGTAGTTTATAAATTTCGATCCAATTTCAGAACAAATAGCTCGCTCTTTGAGGAAACATAATTTTCAAATAGTGTTTAAAACCCCCAAGTCAAGCAGTAAATTACTTTTTAATACCAAAGATAAAACATCACAAAATACAAAATCTGGACATCTGGATGTGGGACAAACCGGCCGAAATTTTCAGACCAGATTCAAAGAACACAAATCTACGTACATATTAAGGAAATAACATTCTAATTTTGCGAACCATTTACATACAGCGCCAAAAAGCAAAAAATTATTGAAATTTATAAATATAATAAAGACCCGTCTAGACAGCTATTAAACGATCAGACAGATCTCCGAAATTCCCTACTATTTAAAATATTGTAAAAAATAACCCCAATGAAAGTGTAAAATTAGGTACCTACGATAAACAGCTGTAATACCTTTGTTTTAAGGTAGCGTTTGAGAATGTAAAATAGTTATTACGAAAATATAGTCACAAATATAAAAATAAAAGTGATAGATAACAAAGTATAAAATTGTTTTATTCGAATTAAAAAATGCACCATTACAAAGTAACGGACAAATCAATCAATAAATATTAGTCAATGTTTTTTTTATATACGGAGAATTTTTTTGTGACGGTCGAGGTATATATATATATATATATATATATATATATATATATATATATATATATATATATATATATATGAATGTTGTGCTCTCCTTCACTATTTTTTTGCTTATTTGTTGTTAATTATTTTATTGTTAAATATCAATTTTGTTTCCTCTAATCATTCACTGACTTTTAGATTCTGAGAAGCATAATTCGAACTGATATGTTATTTTTAATATCTTCTTCAGTTAACTCCTGTGGAACATACAATACACAACATAACAAGACTGAAACAAATGTGTGTTTTGATTTTTTCACTTTTCTTTTGCCCGGTTTTTATTAGGTTATTGTTAAATATCAATTTTGTTTCTTTCCTGTAATCATAATATCTTCTTCAGTTAACTCGAGTGGTACATACAACACTCAACATCACAAGACTGAAACAAATGTGTGTTTTGATTTTATATCAATGCTGTTTTTTCTGCTTATTATTTCCTGGTTCGCTGTAAACTCCACTAATTTGATTATCGAATTCAATACATTCAACTTCCGTTAGATAAGTAGTTCCGTTTTTGAAGCTGAAACCTCATAAATGGAACTTTCTCGGAACCAGTCTGTGGAATCACTTTTAGCCACCCAAAAAGTGACAAACTTTTCCCGACGTTTGTGTTTAATATTTTATTAAGAAAGCTCAAAACGTTCTCGAGATATTTGACCGGTCCCTATATAATAGCGACAAATGGCGAAAAAAAGTAGTTTATAAATCTTCTAATTATATGCCAAAAGTGTTTTCTCCCAACGTGTCGACCTTTCGATGGTATCTCCTGTAATAACACGATTTATTATATCTTGGATGGTTAGACGTCCGTACTAATAATTTGGGACTGCTTAAGACTAGAGTCCTACTGAAAAGTGTTTTGCATCAGTCATCCACTAGTCAGTAGGATTTTCGAGTGACAAAAAAACCAACGATTGGTAATCCAAAGGAGATGTTGATCGGAATTAGTTGGCAGCACATGACTGTTAAGCAGTATATTCTATCACTGGATACTCAGTTGCTGATGCCCGTTTAATACTAAAACTTTACTTTTTCCTAATGTTACGAGCGACGCGTGGCGTATTTAGCTCAGCCCATTCTTATAATTCAAGCGCTTCTTTTCAATAATAAATTTCTTCTTTTCAGGTTTTCAATATTCGCTATTTCTTTGGCTCCTTCAAAATTGATTTTATGTCCTGTTTGTATTAGCGTATTATTCTTTTACATTCGGAACAAGATATGCTATATACACCATAATTTTCCAGTCTAACTTTGCCTTGTGGTTTTTTAGGATGTTTACAATCCTAAGCACCATATATTCTTATATATATATATATATATATATATATATATATATATATATATATATATATATATATATATATATATACATACATAGATAAATATGGGGAAAACACCATGAAGAAATCTATAAATATAGAAAGGAATACAGAAAAGGCTAGTAAAGAACGTGCAGAACTTGTTAAAGAAAAAGCCTTCCTGCCATACATCAAAGGAGTCACCGATATAGTTGCAAAAATTCTTAGAAAACACGATATTCAAACACTTTTCAAAACACAGAACACTGGAAAACCAGGGCATATACAGCATATCATACGCGGACTGTAAACAACAATGTATAGAACAGACAAACAGAAGAATTTCAGTGTGAGTACAAGAACATCAAAATAACGCGAAAAACAAAAAAAAAACGACATCAACGTTGTTTCAACATCGCCAAGAAACAGGCCATAGAACCGACTTTGCGAACACCAAACAAATAGCATATATAAACCATTACAGAACACGCATATTTAGAGAAGCAGTAGAAATAGAAAAGAATGACAAATTAAATAGACGAGATGATACCCTTCATATACCAGCAGTATGGAAAACATTTCTTAAAAACATGGGAAATGATGCAAAACAAACACCAAACAACTTAGATGATCCCAATACCAACAACAAAGGGGGCGAAAGCAACAGAACAAACCGACCAATCAGAACCCTACAAGATACGCACTAAGGACCCATGCGAACAAAACTGCGACAGTCAGCGATCTAACCTTTTGGTGTGGAGCTCTTGGCCCACCCCGTCCCTCGACCAAAGGCTGCGGAAACACCAAAGAAGAGAAGATAACGATAATGTCTTAATGATTGTGGCGTGTTCATATATTTTATATTTATTTGGGTATTTAAAGAAAAAAATACAGAAACCTTATCCCATCTAGCTGCAGTGATTTTTCGGAATTATTTTAAAAATTAATCTCGGGTGGATGGAGGGCGCGAACGCGAACTGAGATCTGAGAGAGCAAATACTTGAAAATGAAAGGATCAGATTTTGGCGAAACTTCGTTAAGAATGTGAAAATTACTTAAACGAACGGATTGACACCCGGAAGAAAAATTCTAACATTACACATCGGGGTTATATCGAAGGAGACAAAATCAGTTTGGATGAATAAATTTAATAAATTATCCTTATTATATGGAATGATTTAGACAGTATGATAAACATGCCTCAGATATAGAAAATTGAGTTTATTCCTTTCTTTAAACTCCTTTCTTAAAACTTATTTGTAAAATATGTAAATACTGTACAATACATATAGAAATTGGTGCCAGCCTAATTATATAAATATTTGCTCAAGAGACCATAATGCTTTTTACTCAAAATGCGAGTACAAATAATTGAGAATTTATATTTAAACTTACACTGTTTTATTTTTGTAACATGTTGTAATATGACTAGACCGAGCTTGAGTAATCGTACCCATATTGTAATTAATTACCGCTTCGGCTTCATTCATAAACTGGTCAAACATAAAAGCAGCCATAAAGGTTTTCCACCATTTATCTAACGACAAATCATAAAGTGATAAATATGTCAGTTATTCCAGCTTTGTTTTTTAAAAAAAAATTATATGGGTATTTTATAACTTTAAAGAAGTGTCATCACTATATTGTTCTCTAATAACGTTTATTGTTTACTGTATAATTAAATAATTTCCGTAACTATATGTAAATAAAATAGCAAAAAATTGTATTTTCAATATCATGAGGATTGTCCGACGAGTTTTCGACCTGACAAGATTTTAAAGATTTTTTAAAAAATTTCTGTGAAATTACCTTGCATTTCACTACATTTAAACGGAGGTTTAACTTTTTTATACCTCTATAATTATGCGAACGTTATGAACTCTGTGAAATAAGCGGTCGCCACATATTAACCTCATCATTAGAAGTAAATCTTCGTCCAGCGAGCTATTTCTCCAATTTTGGGAAGAGGAGGTAATCGCTGGGGATCAAAACTGTATAATACGGTGCAAATGAAAGCACTTTGAAGGATAGGAAATGGAGTTTTGCAACAACAGCCTGAGACGTGTGTGCAGGCGCATTGTCGTGGTGAAGGAGCTTTACTTTTTTGATGTAGTATGAAGTAGTATATGAGCACCAAGCCATGAAAAATCTAAAATACCGTAGCCATGACTGTCTGGTAATGATATGTAATAGTAAATCCATGCTACTGTAAAAAATCAGAGAATAAACTCAACAGAATCGCTTTTAAATAAGTCTAAATGCCATTGAAAGTATTAATTCGAATGCGTCTTTGGTCAATTCTTAAAACCCATCGAGCAGCGAGCTTTTTCATACCCAAAACACCTCGTAAAATATAATGTACATGGTCTATCGAAATTTTTACAATGTTAGCAAGCTCGCGTACTTTCGTAGATGAGTGGGCGATTATTTAATATGACATTTTGGATTTTTGTGATAATTTTGTCGATGGTCGCGGCTATTTGGTATCTCGAATGTTCATAATCTTTAATGGGTGTAGTACTACATTTAAATTCAGAAGCCCACATTTTTACTATAGGAAGCGAAGGGGAAGAAGAGATCTATATTCAAGGGAGCTATATCCAACAATGGATGACTAGAGGTTGAAGAAGAAGAGAATAATTTAAAGAGATATTTGTACTCGACACATCCTTGAAAAAGTTCATTCTATACAACAAATATTGGGGGATATTTAATTTTTATATTCTGTTATTTAAAAAATATATATATATTAATATTTAAAAAGAAAATCTTTTTTCGTTCTCCTATTACGTTTCCTGTATTTTAAGCAATTTTCTTCGTATTTTACCTTTAAAACTAATAATTGTTTCAATTGAAAGGGATTAAAGGGGGACTGAAAATTAACAAAAACAAAAATAATTATATGCAGCTTAGAATAAATTTCAATAAAAATTATAAAAGTGGTTTCAGCATGATGTCAACGATATGGGAAACACGAATTCAATGAAGTAGAAGAATACATGCAGAAGGTAATTTTTCAGTATGTCTGAACTTCCGATAGGGGTCGTTATCAAACTGTGAATTTGTGCGCATGTTTGTAAATATGTGTCTCAATAGTCTGACAAATCATCATGGAACGTTTAACATCTGAACAACGCCTGCAAAATGTCGAAATTTATTATCAAAATCAGTGTGCTTAAACTTTTAAAGCAGTTTGTGAATTTGTACTTCGCGCACTATTCGCGATCGAATTATCGATAAATTCAGAACGCATTTCGGGCTGCTCGATACGAGAACAAAAACAAAACAAAAAAACTGTGCGTACCATCAAACAGTGTTGATGAAGATCCAAATTTATTAATTCGTCGCCATTCGCGGGATGTTGGGCTTTGTTATTCGACTATGTGGATAATTTAATTTTGAATTAAATGGTATTGATCTGAAGATGTAGTTCTAACAGGATGGCGTTATTTAGCCAACGTAACAAACGATTTATTCCACAATTCGGAGAAAAAATTATTTCGAGGAACTTTTGGGGTTATTTTAAATTCTTGATCTATGCCGATAAATTAGGATAAAGAGGCGGGAAAAACAGCAATTATTTGGGATGTACACATAAATGAGAAAATACATAAATATGAACCCTTTTGTAAAGCTAATAATAAACAATGCCATAATGCCATGGCATAGAGAGACTGGTTAAGGGATATTGGATGGAACACACCAGAAAGGAGAAAGACAAGAGGTAGACTAGAGGTGGAGGAAAGATAGATACAAGAGTCTAGATGAAGGACTAATGACACAAAAAAGTGGAAATATATAAAAAGAGGAAAATGATAAAATGGTTTTGGTAATAAGAAATGGCAATTGACAAATAGTGGTCATATTTATTTTAGAGAATAAAAATAAAATGTCATAATTTCTTGCCAGTTTAAAATTGTTTTAGTTAAAACAAATTTGTATTGACGAGTACCAATTTGCTAAAAAATGGATTATTTTCACCTATTTAAACTGAAACGTGCAATACTGGGAAAGGGAAGTAAAACTATTATTTACATATAATACATAGGTCAATAAGTTTCCGGTCTACCAAATAAAATACGCTTTTTTTTGCAAATTTCGACTATATTCATCAATATATTCACCTTCAAAAACAATACAATAATTCCAACGAATTCTATATCATTTTTATAGAACGATTTCTCTTTGCCTTCAAAATTCTTCAGTTTCGGTAATTACCTCTTAATTGGAGTGAAATTTCTTTTCAGCGGGCGTATTTTTGAGGTCTCAGAATAGGAAATAGTCGCGGGCGGCCAGATCTGGAGAATACGGTAGATGAGGAAGCAATTCGAAGTGACATTCATGCAATTTAGCCATCGTACCAACTATTTGTGACACGGTGCATTGTCTTGGTGAAACAGCCTTTTTTTTGTTCATTTGGAGTCTTTTTTGCGATCACGTTCTTCAAATGCACCAACAATGCTTTCTAATATTCGCTATTGATGGTTTTACCTTTTTCGAGATAATTGATGTACAATATCCCATGCGCATGCCAAAATACAGAGGCCATAACCATGCCTGTCGATGGTTGTATTTGTGGTCGTTTTGTACGGCTTTCACCGGCTGCTGTTCACTCAGCTGACTTCTGATTTGACTTTGGTGTGTAGTTTTCTGATGTTATCTGGTTTGTTGTCTGGAAAAACGTTTCTTCATAAAAAATTAAGGCATAATCAACATACAAAATTCTTTTTTTATTGATTTGAAAATAACAAATTTAAAACAACTCAGAAACTAGTAAACAAATTGTCATGAAATTTGGACACATAACGTTTAAAGGCTGGCACAATCGACCACGGGTAAGGATGTTTTGTAAGTGACGCCTTCTTTATATCAGACCAGAAACTTATTGGCCGATCTGTTAATTCAGTATCGTTCAAGTATCGACTTTATTTCCTAGCCCCAATTTCTATTAGGCAATTGTCCATTATATCCTGTTTTACTGAGGGTAGATGGAAGAAAACAGAGGGCGCTCGGTCCAATAATTGACGACTGGAGGTAAAAGAAGAAGAGAATTATTTAAAGAGATATTTTTACAGGAACACTAACAAAACAGAAGTAATCATATGCAGCCTAGAGTGAATTTCAATAAAAATGATAAAAAAGTGAGGAAATGATGTCAATGACAGACGAAAAGACGAATTTAATGAAGTAGAAAAATACATGTAGTTAGGAGTCCTAATAAATAATGGATATAAAAAGGAAAATGAGGTCAACCCAATAATAGCAAAAATAAATCGGTGTACGGCTAGATTACATAGAATGTCTTGTAATTGTCTTGAATGGGAATATGCAAAGCATGACTGAAGAGCTGAAAAGAAAAATCTTACTTAAAAAACAGCAATCATTTGCGAGATACATATAAATGAGGAAATATATGAACTCTTGGAAAGTTAATAACAAACAATGTCATAATGCCATAAAGCCTAAATAATTGTAACCAGTACATGGCTTGGTGATGATAAGAGAACGACTGGTCGATTGGATGGAACGCACCAGAGGGTAGAAAGAGAAGAGGTAGGTTAGAGATCATTGGCGGCTTGTGAGGGAGGGCGTTGGGGTGCCGCCCCTCCAGCATTTATCACAGTAAACAATTTTTCAGAGTAAAACATATTTTCTTTCAGTTCAGTTTCTTTCCTTTAACTCATTTTCTTGGTTCACCTCCTGTATAGGGATCAATAGCATGAACAGTACAGGAGGAAGGGAAAAGCAAAACAAAATTCTTCAGCAGCACTATTTTCTTCTACGACCTCCCACTTTAAAAACTCACGAGCCGACACTGTTAGATGTGGAGGAAATATAGATAAGAGAATCTAGATCAGCCTTTCCCAACCTTTTTCAACGCCGAACCCCTAAGAGGGTCTACTATGATCGGCGATCTTTGAACCCCTTAATAATAATAAAAAAAAAAACAAGAATGGACCACTCCTCTATCTATGCTTTTGTAGACTCTATCTATATTTTCGTAATTTATACATTTATTTGAATTTGTATATTTGGATATAATAGGTTTGCGGGCCCCAGGTTAGAAAACCTTGGTCTAGACGAAGGGCTCAGGACAGAAAAAACTGAAAAAATAAAAAAAGTGGAAAAAATATTACGCAGTAATGGTAATAAAAAATGGTAATAGTGGTCTTATTTATTTTATAAAAAGCGCGTATTTATAATTTAAATGCATTTATAATAAAATGTTATAGTCTTTCATGTAGGATTGTTTTAGTTGAATCAAGAACCAGTTTGCGGCAATAGCGATTATCTTCAGCTTTTTACGCTTAAATGTTCAATCCTGAGAAAGTGAAATAAGACCATTATTTACATATAATCCAATATCGTTCAAATGAAGTATCGACTTTTTCATAGCCACAATTTCCATTACGGAATGTCCATTATATTTCGGTTTATTGAGGCTCACTTTTATTAATATTGTATATGTATTGATAGAGACATTTTAAAAATAATTTTATAGAAATTGTCTAGGGTTATAATAATATATACTTATTCGAAGAAAATTGAACTAATGCTAAGTGAATGAGTATGGTGGACGTTTATATACTGAACATTTTGATAAAAAGCATTAGTTGTATAAAACATTACTTGATTGGAATGAAATATATCTATTTATTTGATAATTTGAAGGTTATTCCAATGCGATCTTCCTGTTCAACATAATATGCATTTTTTAAATGTTTTTTACTATACGAAAATGTTCAAATCTGTGAAAATTAAAGCATGCTATTTAAGCAAATGTTACTGCAAAACTGCATGACCTACACTTGCAAATGCTTCTATATGTACTGTATTTGTGTGACTTAGCTCCCATATTCATCCGTTTCTTAAATCTTCAAATGTTAGCCGGCACAGCTGTTCCTTTTGCAGAGTTAAGTAAATCGCATTATGAAGACTTTTCCAATAAGAGTTTAGTAATTGGGTTCAGAATTCAGTATATCAGTATATTATGCTCTAGAGTTGTTGGAAGGCGACTTCCACTTTGGGGAAAAATCATTTTTCCCAGAAAGCATACTGGCAAATCACATCTGGCTTAATAGGTTTATGAACAAACGTAACTAGAATTTGGGGCGATGAAAATCTTCAGGTGATTCAGAAGTTATTTCTTTATTTTCAGAAAGTTATTGTTTGACGAACAAAACATTTTGATGAACGGAATATTTTTAGCCTGAACTGATAAATGTAAATATATCTTAAACGAAATATTTAGGCAATCATTGATATACCAGGAGATGTGACGGCTCAGCGGTATCTCGAAGAAATTGTAGACCCCCATTTGTTAACCTAGTACAGTTGTACTGTTTAACAATAACTAATAATAATTGTTAACAATAACTAATAATTGAAAATTGGCACTCCAGAATGCATTCCACTAGACTAAGCTGAGGGGGACATTTGAACGACATTATTTTCAAAATTTTAAAGTTGTGATATTATTATTAGACAGCCCTGTATATAAATGCCAACACAATTACAAATTAATTTTAATAAATCTTAACCGAAATAAGACAGATACTTAAAACTGAGTGCACAGTAATATTAATAAATTATAGGAAATAATAGTTTTCCATACCTAAGATTTCTTTTCAGTAGAATTCTTAGCAGTTATAGGAAAAAAATAATGATTCAAATAGTTTTGGGAACAGTTAGTAACGTTATTTTTGTTTCACATTCTATATTATTTGGCTCTGAATGTCTTTGGAACCAAATATTTTTCGCACAGTGGATTACCGAGTTGTAGGAAGATTTAGTCTGTCTGAAAAAGAATGGTGTTCCAAAATATTTCTGTTAGAAATTTTTTTAATGGAAAACTTACATTAACGAAATATACTAAGTGACATAGAAAAAGGAACATTAAGAAATAATGATAACATTTTAAAAACTATTTTATAGATATCTAATTACTATGAGTTAGAGAGCTACAATTAGTAATCGGTGGATCGACCTCCACTTTGTATACATTCATGGACGCGCCTAGGCATTGATCTAATTAGATGGTCAATTTGGGAGATTTCAAAATGACGAAAAGTAATATGTGCAACGTGTGGGCGTGCATTATATTGCTGGAAAAGTGGATTTGGAAGTGTTCGAAAGTAGGGTAACAAATAGGGGTTTACAATTTCTTCAACATACCGCTGAGCCATCATACTACCCCGGAAACAAACTAGAGGTGACTACCATGTACGATTGCACCCCAAACCATAACACCCACTAAGTGATGTAAGTGCCTTTCCATGAAGAACTTCGGATTTCGTTGTTCTCCGCGATATCTTCTTGCACGAGCACAGCCATCATGACCACCTATGCAGAAGTCGGACTAAAAACAACACGAATCCATTCCGCATCCCACTGATGTCTTTCTCTGTCCCATTCCAGCCGTTAACGCCGATGTTCCGCCGTTAAAGGTAAAATCAGATATGGTCCGTAAGAAACGAGCCCAAAAGATCTGAGTCTGAGGTAGATTGTTCGCATTCCAATTAACCGTCCATGCTCTTCATACCACTGATTAGCAATTGACCTTGACGCTGAAAAACTTATGGGCAAAAGCTGAAGATGGCGCTTCTGGGGTTCTGTCGTGGTGGAACGGCGTCCTGTCACGACAGATCTCCAGGAGCTAAAAGCCGTAGAGCCTCTAGTTCGTTGTTGAAATTTATTCATTTATTCTTCTTCCAATTTTCCAAAAAGATAATCCGGTCTCACTTAGACTACAATGCAGCCCCTCTCAAATTGTGTTAACTGGAAAAAGTTTACACGTCTTCGGACTCTAGGCATGATCACTTTTTTAAAGAAATTAAATTGCAGTTAAATAAATCACTGTCAAATCGTAAAAGTTACTGAAATGATGCATCTTTAAGGAAAAAGTGGCAGTGGCAAACACTTTTTTATACTAACAAGTTTTTCGATGTCATATCTGAAATTTTGATAATTTATTTCTAAGGTCACTAGAAACCAGTATACAAGTACAGTTACGAAAATCATTCGATATATTTATCTGGTTTTGCCTTTTGTGGTCATTCTGTTCGTGAAAAAATAGCATAATCGTTACAAGAGCATTTTCGTAATTAAAACTACGCTAGTATAGAAGAAAGTGATCAAACCGAAGTTGAAACAATGTACTAAATTAACATCTCACACACAGTTAACAATATACAATATTCTGGTATTTTCCTTTTATTTAAGTCTTAAGTCTTAAATATACTGACTTCTTAATTAAAGGTTTATCAAAGAAATATATTAGCATTTACCTGTTGGAATTAAAATTTGAGATGAATAAAAAATCTAATCTACCTCGCGTTAAATATAATAAATACGAAGAAGGAAAACGTAGAAGGTGAACCTAAAGATGAAAACCTGAACAGATCTCCTTTGAAGTTGAATAAATTAGTTCTTTTATTCGGTTATTTAGCGATAAAGCTGGTAGTGGAAATGTCAAAGGCCTCTCCACGAAAATTTGAATGGCAGAATGGTTGGAAGATTCAATGAAAATATCAAAAGGGCAGAGTTGTTGTTGACCTAAATAAGATTTGAGTGTGGACAAATATATTTTTATTGGTATAAATGATACAAAATTTGAAAATACTACACTTTTTTCGATATGTTATTGGAGATAGGAGGATATATTTATAAATAATTGGTCTTGAATATTCCTTGCAGACATAAGTAAACCGCTTTGCTATGGTAATATGTATAAGGTGAAAGTTTGACGCTAATATTTTAATCATTTATAATTTAAATTTTGTGTTCATTATTTTTTTCATATTATGCAATCAAATATGAGCCATTAGCAGCAATGCAACTTTGTACCTTTTTTAATTCATTTTCCTTAACTTCTGTCAACATATTTGGTGTTAACGAAACCATTTCAGCACGGATGTGGTCCTTGAGTTGCTGTGTGGTTTGGGGCTTATTTATGTAAACTTTTTCCTTCAAAAATCCCCATAAAAATAATCCGGAGATTCAGGCGGTCATAATAAATCTGTATTTCGAGAAATTAAATGACCAGAGAAAATGTTCTTCAAAATGTTGATTGTTTTGTTGTTTTTGTTTCAAATGAGGTGGTAGTTGTAGCCCCATATTGCTGCAGCCACATATTTTCCAATTGTTGTTTTTCGAGATACCAAAAAATGTTCAATAATGTGTTTATAGCTTTCACCTGACTGAAAATGCATTTTCACTATCGTCTTTAAAAAGCAATAGTCGAATGATGTTATGAGCAGGAATACTGACCATACGGTTATTTTAACGGAATGTAATGGTATTTGATGAATGTGACACTGGATGGACGATCTTGGACTGAAATAGCTATTTTGTTTATTCAGTTGATTATATACATGAAAAATAGCTCTCTCTATTATGATTCTGATTATTATGATTCTGATTATTATGATGATTCTTATTATGATTCTCTCTTTATTAATTTTGCGTGAAAGTTGCCAATTTGATGGAGAAGGGGAGAATTTAAGGATTGATGTAGCTGCATCAGCAACATGGGCTATTTAACGACCGTAACTTGAAGGCTTATAGATCAGAATCAAAATTGTTCACATAAAGTTATATATATTCAAATGAGTATACATAAACAGGTTGGCAATACAGTAAAAATAATAAATAGTAAACATAAAGTTGAAATTTTGTATGAATAAAGATAAAACGAAATTTAGTGATTATCATGAGAGTAGAAATATACAATTCAATTATATATATATTAACAAACATGAGGCTATAGATAAGAGGTTGACAATAAAGTAAGCCTAGTACATATTAATGATAATGTAGATTAAAATTATATAGAGTAAAACATTTTTATAACTGGGAAGGGACTCATATTTTTGAGAAGAAGGATGCTGTGGCGAGTCCATGCAACGGCACTTCGCCTATCCAGAGGAGGGAAGATTTATCAAAAAAGTAGGGCAATTGTATGGAGGTTGTTTTTGATGACATTACAGTATTCCAATCGCTTATTAGTGTCTGTAGGCAACAGCTTTTACACAATTTGAATTTCATAAAAAAACATATGCTATGCATAAGTTAAAATTAATTGTAAACTGCGTCGATGCATTTCCATTTATGAACAACGTCATCAAATCGATGTTTCTGCAGACTCCATGATACAGGAGGCTCCATGCGTGAAATATTTTCAGCGCTTTGTACTGTATTTGGATGTCTGATATGGATCCTATCCCCAACTGTTTCGAATTTTTGAGACTGTTTGAATAAAAGATAAATTGTCATCGTTTTATGAGGCATCGCACATTAACGACACGTTGAGGTGGAATAATTTAATAATTTTTTAATGCAAATTATAATAATAGCACTGTATTATTTTAACATATATTTATTTATTATAAAATTTGCACGTCTGAACTCTACAACAGCCAAATCCAAATTATCATAAAATCATGAAAAAAAGGTGTGCCCAAACAAAATGGTACGGTGACATGTGTAAATACTAACATCAAATTTAACGACTATTAGAAAACAAGTTCGATAAAGAACTTTGGAGTAAAGTAGTGAAACCACAACTAGGAGCCCTTTCTAAAGATGTTTTGTTAAAACTTGCAATCGTGTACTTACAAGTCTTAAATTGTCCTGCAAAAAGTAATGAAATTTCTCATATAGATCTGATTTAGATACATCAGTTTATCATCTTTTTAAAGAAGAAAAATTATTGATACACAAGATGGTAATCAGTTGTACATTTGCAGCTTACGAAAAAAGATTCTCCTAATTTAATATATTAAATGCATTCAAGCAACTGAAATTCAATATTCTTAGACTAACGATATTCAAACTTTTTAATACTCTCAGAATAATTTGATTTGTCCAACTTTACAAAATAAGTAGTTGCCTCGTAATACACAAAATGGAAATCAGTGTTGTGGAACTGTGCTTGCAGAAGAGGATATTGTTAAAGAATTAGAGTGAATTTTGGTTTAATGTATTAAACAACATACGATTATTGTTCGAAAAGTCTTCGTCTTAATTTAATACGTTCAGACCAACGACCTTTAACTTTTTGTCTGTCTCCGTTTTGAGACATTGCCATTTGTTTTTGTTTAACTTGAAAAGAAACAGCTGCATCAGTTTTGACGTCAATATTTAAAGTGAATCCAATCGTCCAGCAAACCATTTTGCAGATTTAAGAAACGAAAGTAATCGTTAGAAGCAAAACCTGGCCAATACATTACATATATAACCATTTTAGTACGCAGTAGGCACCATTCTACGACCCCGAGAGAGGGCAGGTCTACTCAAGGACGCAACCCAAAAACTTACATCTACACCATATTTTATCCTACGCATATCCCTCCCATCTTCCAAGCCGTCTGGCAAGCCAAAAAGATTATGGTTACAAAACTCCTTACAAGCAAATAGCGAATATCGAAAACGATGGATGTGGTTTCCAGCTAGGTAAATCCCACCCCTCTAAGGAGGGCTGCCCACCGAATCTGGTAGGCGGGGGCCAAACATTTCAAACAACTTACTAAACCAAAACATAAATCAATACGACTACTACAATGCTGTTCCTATAACGCAACGCTAGTCTAGAGAAAAAGACCAAATTGTCCTATATTTTGCGAACTTATTCTGATACAAGGGACACGAAAGCAAATCTGAGAGTTTCATCGTTCACAAGAGACACCTTGGAAATATAAAAGAGATAAAGAGCATTAACCCAAGAATCATTTACTTAATATGTAAACTAAACACAAGATACTTTTTAAAAATTATCCAGGCTCACGCCCCATTATCAAAGTCTGAGGAGAAGGATATGGAGGCCTTCTACGACGACCTTGATATAGCTTTACACTCTACAAATCACAACCCATTGCATTCTTTTGATGGGCGATTTTAATGCAAAGATCAGGAAGAAGCAACATTAGGCGGAAAGTTCACACAAGTTCATTATTATGGTTATGGAGAGAGAAATGAGAGGTGGTAGATTGTTGAACTGTCTACAACACAATCTTTTCGCGATGAATTCTTTTTTTAGCAAGAAACCAGAAGATAAATGGATGTTGATCAGCCCCGATGGTAAACATAAGAATGAAATTGACTTTATGATCACAAATATGAAAAAATAGTCCATGACGTGTTTGTACTTAATACATACATTTTCAATTACAACTAGCAGCGATCACCGAATGATGAAAACTAAGCTAGTTATAAACATAAAGAAAGAAATAATAAAACTCATAGCCAAGACCAAGTACAGAAAGTGGGTTTCGCCTGTGAACGTAGAGTTTTAACAAAATAAAATAGAAGATCACTTGGAAGGAACAAGACACATGGAAAATTAAAGTTTAAGTATCGAAGAACCGAATGCAATTATGATAAACAGTATCAAAAAGGCAGAGAAAATCTGCTGCTAAATATAGTAATTTTGAAAGCTGTGAGAAAGGATATAGGAAAATTTAACACTGAGAACATAAATACAATATCATAGAGAAGAATAAGACCTAAAAGTTCTCAGATAAAAACATTCTTAAGGTACGAAAAACATTAGTAAACTCGTGGACAAACAGGGCAATGTCAAAACCAACATAAAAGAAATTCTTAAAATGGTAGTAATGTTTTATACCGAATTACATAAAGCATAAACAGAAGAAACCTTATATAACCAAATTACCAAAGTTTGAAATCGAGAATCAGAGGACATTCCAGATATTACATTGGGCGAAGCAAAACCAGCACAATCTGAGATAAAAACCAACAAATCTTCCGGAGATGATGGAATAGTCACAGAAGTTATCAAAACGGGAGGAAACAAAATATTACAAGCAGTGAGAATTTTCTTTAATAAGTGTCTTTCAAAGGGATCAACATCATTCCAATAGAACAATGCAGTGATAATATTACTACATAAGAGGAGAGACATAAGAAATATCGAAAACTACCGACCTATCAGTCTCATATTACACATATACAAGTTGTTTAGCAGGATCATCACAAATCGACTATGCAATAAGCTAAACTCATACCAGCCGTGAGAACAACCTGGCTTGAAGACAGGCTACGGCACTAATGACCACCTCCAAGTATTGAAAAGCTTCATAGAAAATTCAATGGGATATAATAAATCTCTAGTGTTTATATTTATAGATTACAAGAAAGCATTCGATACAGTGGACCAGTAGATGATGTTAACATCAGATTAATGAATGGACTACCGCTAACTGCAACGCCACTGCAAATATCCAATCTACGACAACGCAGACAAATTCGATATAGAAAGAGCTGTTCGCCAAGGCGACACCATTTCAACAAAACTTTTCCATAGTCTAACTAAACGGTGAAAACCTCAACCACTTGATATTCCCCGACGACCTAGTTCTGATAGCCGACCGTCTGGATGATGCTACTGTAATTTTAAAAGATCTCAGCGGAGTTTCCAAGAAAGTGGAACTTAAGATCAACTTCACAAAACCCAAATTATGACCAACCGGCTACTCGACGGGGGCGTCTACAGAGCTAACATTAGAGTCGAGGAAATTACATCTTTTTAGTACTTGGGAGATGAGATTAGTATCAGCAGAGATAATCAGACTCGTGAAATCTCAAGAAGAATCGGACTCGGGTGGGCTGTTTTCGGAAAAGTGAAATAAATACTAAAGTCAGAGTTGCCGATTTGTTTGAGGAGAAATATTTTCGACCAGTGTCTCCTCCCAATTCTCACATATGTTGCAGAGACTTTAACAATGACAAAAGAAAGACATTTAAAAAGATATGGGTGACAACTAGCAATGGAACGGATAATGTTGAGAGTTTCTTTCACAGATCGAATACCAAATACAGAAATACGCAAACGCACGAAAGTGATTGATGCGGTAGAAAAAATAGCAATGTTGAAGTGAAACTGAGCAGGTTATGTTGCAAGAATCCTCGAGTAGAGAGCAAGATCGGAAGCCTTCAGAAACAGAGGACGTGTCCCCACCAGATGGATTGATGACCTAAAATGTGGATGCAGGCAGCGCAGGACCAAATAGAGTGGAAACTCTTAAGGGAGGCTTACGTCCAGCAGTGGATTTCAATAGACTGATGATGGATAGATGGATAAATGAATAAATCTATACGCATTTTGAAGTGTGGGTCATGGAGTTTTGCAGTAACATTTAGGATACATGAATATGTAAGCTATCCAGTCCTGTATGTATAGGTCCAGTCTTGAAGCAATGCTTTTCAGTAATGGTTTCGCCCTTTTGTCAAGCATAAATGAGCACTACAATACGAGAATCCCAGAAAACCGAATCGTTGATTTTTCCCTGCAGATGGGACAGTTTTCGCTTTTTTCTTGCTGCGCTTTCACCTGTACTCACCCACTGTTTGAATTGTTGCTACTGGTATGTAATTCTAAATCTATGTTTCATCTAGAAAGAAAGCAGCAGAAACTTAGCAGAATAGTGTCTAAGTTAAAACAATCTTGAGAAGTGTTCATTGGAATTCGTCTTTGGACAACTGTTAACAAATGCGACACTATTCAAGTGGAAAGCCTTTCTAATATCCAACATTGGGTACTATGGTTTACAATTTTAGCATGTTCCAACCAAAAAAAGTTATTTTATTTCACAAATTTTTATTATGAATAATATAACCTATCTAAAAGAAAGTAAAAACATTATGCAGATAAAATTATTTGGCAATAACAAGTGTGAATATCAATTTGAATGTATGTTTCAAGAGAGTTAGCGTAATATATCGATATCGGTTTTAAAATAAATGAATACCTCATTACTGAACGTTTCTGGAAATACAGATAGTTTCGAGAATGAATTATGTGATTATCTTTCCCTCAGAGGAGTGTATTTGCCAGCAGAGTTAGATGAACAAGTACCAAAAGGTACTTTTTAATTCTTGAATAAAACACATACTGTGGTGATGTTGCATTGTGAATTTGCCCAGGTCTAGTCTCACTGTAGAAGTGTAATGTGTGTAATAAAACTATCCATCGAACTCTTAAAAAAATTCAAGAAAGTGGTTCGGTGGGAGAAAAGCAATATATAGTCGTAGTGGTCATTCACAACAACCTATTTATTTGGTACATGAAAGTGTTGCTGAAGACCTAGAAATATCTTTTAGGCGACGTTCACAACAATTTCGACTCAGTGAATCCACAACATGGCGTATTTCATGAAAGGATTTAGCCCTGAAGACATATAAAGTTCAAATAACACAGGGACTAAAATCACTGGATCATTCAAAACGCCGTGCTTTTGTCAATTTGATCAAAAGACAAAAGTGATTTTTCTCAAAAAAATCATCTTTTCAGATGAAGCACGTTTTGAAATTGGTGGCTATGTTAATAAACGAAATTGCCGCATTTGGGGTGAGAAAAATCCATGATTGATTCATGAGAAACCTTTACATTCCAAACGAGTCACTGTTTGGCGTGCATTATAGTTAGGAGGTGTAATTGGCCCGCATTTCTTTCAGAATATTGCTGGTGAAGATGTAATTGTGAACGGTGTAGTATATCAGGATTTTTGATAGCTGAATTGAATATTGGATTGATCTGGAGGATATGTGGTTCCAAAAGGATGGCGCTATGCCTTACTTATTGGAAGGCACAATGTTTGCTTCAGACATATCACCATCGTCGTCTAGTTTATTCTATCTAGATTCTAGGACTGCCACGACTAAATTGTTATTTGCAGTGCACTCCTTTGTACAGATGAAGTTTCAATTATGAGTCGTGGTATTATAGATCTGAGAAATTTATATGGTGGAAATAAGAAACTCTCAAAACAATACTTACGTCTAACTAAGTAAAATTATTAAAACAATAATTTTCATTGAACGTTTGGATTAGCTTAATCGATGATTTGGTACTTGGTCCTTACGTTCAGGATGTAATCATCCTGAAACCTCTAATCATAAGAAGAGACCTGTGGTTTCAAATGGATGGCGAACACTGTTCGGAACTGTGATTTGGAATTTCATAAAAAACAATTGTCCATGATGGATTGGTCATGGTGGTCCTGTCATCTAGACCCCTGACCATAATCTTCTAGATTTTTATTTCTGAACATATAACGAAAGATTTAGTGGGCACACATTATTTCAAACAGTAGAAATGAATAACTAGAGCATGTTCAGCACGCTGTCCAACAATTACGAGAAAACAAAGGTGGAATAACACTTCATTTAATTTATTGGCATGCGAACACAAGCTTGTGCTCAGTAAAAAGGAGGGCATTTTGAAAATATTTATTAAAAATAGGTGAAGTTTTTATTCGGTTTATGAATTTAAATTTGATTATTTATTATTCAATATTTTATAGGCGCCTAACTAAGAGCGAATAAAGATTAAACAGTTTTAAGTTTTTTAGTTTCAGAATTAAGTCTATTTTACCCTACGAGCACCTTATATGCAGTACCTGATATAAAATTATTTAGGACTAGTTTTCGTATATTTTTTAGTATAGTATTAGGAGGGGTTTGGACATTGGACGTACATAATATATTTTACATCTACGCCTTTATATTTTATTTCATAAAAATATGTTTCATAGTTTTCTACATGGAAGTTTGTATATAGAAGATTATTTTATTTTTAAACTTAAACTACAGATACAAATTTAATTTTTTCTGTCCCAGTATTGGTAAATGAAAAATTGAGAAAAACAACTTGTCCATAAATATTCTATAGTAAATCGATAATCTTGAACGAGATTTTTAGTAAAAATGGCAAAAGGGTGAAGCCATAAAGCATAAAAGGGTAGCTGAAAGTGGTTTGGAAAGGAATCACACGGGAAAAGTTGTAACTTCCGGTTGATTGTTGATACAGGCTGAGGTTAAAAGCCGCTTGTCATAGCCATTGCCATAGTGTACTAAAAAAAAATTACGTTTAATTTGGTTTTTAACTTTTATTTACTTAAAGTTATCAGATTCTTTTTATAGCGAAATTTGCGTAATGTAATAAAAAAAAAATGGTTATGGTTACAGTGGACGAAAAAGTGTTTGAACAAACTGATTTTTTCATTTTCCGTTTTTTTACTACATTACATTTTCTAGCGTTTTATTCACATAAACTAAAACTTGTTTTCAATAAAATTGTAATACAATTGAAGCAGAAAATAATGTTTTTTAAAAATTAGTTAATAAAATCACGATTTTTAGTACAGACAGTAACTGGAACTGGGGGAAAATAGTATATGGACAGATGGTCTTGAATGGATGCCTTGAATTTGCGGCAAATGGCTAAAGAAATAAAGCTTAGTTTTTACAGTGCATTACATAGAGAAAAAATATGAAAAAATTGGTCACATTGGAAACTAAAACAGGAAAGAACGACCAAAAGCACTATGAGTTAAAATTTAGTAAAAAATGTAAAATTCTTTTAAGAATGTATTGATTTTAAGAAGATTGTCAATATGTATTCAATAATTGTGCTTTTTGTCTTGGAGAAAATATCATACCTAGAATTATTATAGAGCAAATTATTTACACAATTTCAGGTATAAAGAAAGTGCCTCAAAAAAACCTTTCATCAGTCATAAAAGCAGGAAAAAAAGACTCCAGTTTGCTAAAAATTATGTAAATTACCCGTAAAATTTTTGGAAATCAGCCATCTCTAATGACGAAAGCAAGTTTTGTTATTTGATTCTGAACATGACAACTGCGTATAGAAAAACTTAGATGGGGCTGGACCACCGGTAAAACGTGGTGGTGGAAATATCATTACCCGGGGTGTATGTTTTTGGCTAGGACTAAAAAGTGCATTTTAAATATTCGGAATTATGTGGAGACACTGTGAGCAAATTTATTCGAAACGGTTTTGAAGTTAAGCTTTAAGGATATCTTCAAATTCCAGCAAGACAACAAGGCTAGGGTTATAGAAGAATGGCTGCTTTACAAAGTCAGAATAAGGTTGATAATACCTGCCTAATTACTGGATAATACCTACCATTAATCAATTGAGAAGCTCGGCATTAGTGGTTCGAAAAGTGAGAAAAACCAAGCATACAAATATAAATCTTTTAAAAATGAATTTCTCACAGAATGGATAAATGTTTCAAGAGATATAATAAAAAAAAGCTGAGGTGGTTGCAGGCTCTCTTAAATAATAATGTACAGAGGACAAAATACTGACAGTTTTTATGGCTCGTTTTAAACCGTTTGGCTGTTAAACATCAAACTTTTTTTGAATGTTTATATACTTTATTCCAGTTCAAAATTGTTATTTCAAGAACTGTTTTCATTGAATAATATATTCGGTGTTGTATATTATAATTTTATTTGGATAATTACTTAGTTCGCATTGATATAACGTTAAATAATTAGAGGTGTGAAGGGAAATTGTGTTCAAATATTTTTCTCCTTCAGTTTATAAGTTCATGGGTGATTTTAAAATGTTTAAAACAGTAATTGGGACTGTCTTTTGACTTATTTTTATTTTTTTTTCCTTCAGTTGCTTTAAACTATTGCAGTGGCGGCTCGTGAGGAAGGGTTTTTGGGCGCCACCCCTCAAGAATTTACCACAGTAAATAATTTTTCAGAGCAAAACACCATATTTTATTTCCGTTCAGTTTCTTTCCTTTAACTCATTTTCCTGGTTCACCTCCTGTATGGGGTTTCAATAGCACGAAAACTAAAAAGCAGGAAGGGGAAAGCAAAAAAATCTTCAACAGCACTATTTTCTTCTACACCCTCTCACTTTAAAAACCCACAAGCCGCCACTGCCATTGTATCAAGTAATGTAAAAAAGCTTCATTAAAAAATCAATAATTAAAACAAAAATTTTAGGGACAAACATTTTGTAATTGTAGACAAATTAATGGTTCACGGTAGTAAGAAGTAATTCAAGAACTAAAAAGTTGCTTGATCAATAATGGTTTTATTTAAACCTTAGCCACCCTAATAAGTGTAAGTGTAATTAAGTTAAAAGTGTAAAAATATGATTTATGTAAGGGCTTGTGTTTTAGAAATCATTTTTATGAGGAACTGATAAATATATATTTGGATTAGTACTATTGAATTAACAGTGAACGAATGGGTGCCATTTTTTATTATGTAAACTTATCTGAGAATACTAAAAGATTAACATCTAGCTATCTTTGTGAAATATATCATATGATTCTCCCATTGAGCATATCAATTGTGGAGTTCTACAAGGCTTTGTCCTTTTTGTCCTGTTCAGCATCCGTATATGTTTTATTTCTAAAAGGTTAAACTTTCGTTCTCTCTATATGTATGTGGATGATACATATTTATCATATTCTTCTTCGTCCTATAATTTTTATGATGCTAATATCTTAATGAGGATTATATTGAACCAATACCATGCTCGAATAGAGGCATATTGTTATAATATTTGGTAAAAATCGACAAAGGATAAAAAAGGAATTTAGTATAATGATTGGTATATTGCAGAATGTACATAAGTCGAGGAGCCTTGGAATAGGGATTGATACTGACTTCAAATTTAGCAGCTTTATAATATCAATTATTATTATTAGCAGCATCAATTCTTTTATTTAGCAGTTTTATGACATCTACATTCAAAATTGTCTCTGGTGGTAAAAAACAGTTATCCTATAAATATGTCCTGACTACCAGACTGCCACCGAGACTCCAGCATATGACAGTATTAAGTCATACGAATGATTGTGATATCCTGGATGGATGGTTATAAAACACGATCGATGTTTTTATATGGATTGCCAAAGTTTCCATCTGTGTCATATAAGCTGTGGTCATCAATATTTTCAATACAGTCCATATTTTTCCATGCTATTCTGAGGTTACATATTAATACAGCCATAGTGTTTTTATAATTGGTATAAAAACTTTTTGGTGTTTTTTTTAAATGGATAAAATTATCGAGCACTGAAGAATTTGTATACAAATTTTGTCTAAAATCAAAATTTGTTGTGCTGACGCACTAAAAAATCAAATGCTATGGCGACGAAGCTTTAGGAAAACAAATTACAAGTCGTAAAAGGACTTTAGTGATGGTAGAGAAGGAATTGAAGATTAACTCCATTTATTGATTCTCTTGACTCTCTCTTGATTGAAGAAACTCCTTCGTGGATGCCGTTTTGAGTCCAAAAAAGCCCATCAGGAGAATTCTCTGGCCGCTTCGAAGACAGTACCAGAAAGCCAGCATAAAATCCTTTTGAAGACTGGAAAACATGTTTGAATAAGTGTATTGCAGAGAGAGGAGATTACTATGAAAAAGACAAAATAAATTTTAATGAATAAATAAATACCTTGTATGTTAATTAAAAAGTAACATACTTTTTGATCTTGATGTTTATAACGATATACCTCATGAGTAAATATTTTTTAATTCTTGTCCATTTGGAACATTTTATTACTGGCATTTATTTGAAAAACAGCTGAAAATATTATACTTGCGAGGATGACTGTTTGCCTTTTCAGTTCTTTTCAATGTATGTTTTGTCTTTGTTTTGCACTTAAAAGCTTGCGAATACTTCAATCTTAGCTATATTATCATCGCACTTCATTATTATATCATCGCACTTCATTATATATTAAACATAAGCAGGTCTGTTCTTCTCTTCTAGTTATTTTTATAGTTTTTACAATTTGCTTTTGAATTTTTTTTTTGCGTTATACTCGTATATTGTATTCAGTTTCATTTAAAGCCTTATATGAATATCTAAGTTGAAGAACACAACAAGTATGTGATTAGTAACCCGAGGTGTACAAACAAGTTATATGAATCTGAAATCTCCAATAAACAATAGATGTAAGGCAGAAGGAAATAGATATAATTGAAATTCATTAAAAAATCATATGTTATGGCGCCGAAGCTTTATGAAAAAAAGTACAAATCGCACAAGGAGTTTAGTGATGGTAGAGAAGTTGTTGAAGATAAACCCCATTTAGAAAGACATTCCGTGTCAACTATTGAAGAAAACATTTCTAAAAGCAAGGATTTTGTAGTGAGTAATTGTGTAGTGTAGTAAGTTTAAGACAGTAATTGAGACTGCCTTTTGACATATTTTTCATTTTTTTTCCTTGCTTCATTTGTTGTTTTGAACCATTGTATCCAGTCAGCAAAAAAGATCCATTGAAAATTTTAGAAACCAATATTTTGTAATTGTATAAAATTAATGGTGCACGATAGTAAGAAGTAAGTCAAGAACTAAAAAGTGGCATGATCAATAATGTTTTTATTTAAACATTAGTTACCCTAATAATGTAATGTAATGTTAATTTTATTTTAAGTAGAAAGTGTAAAAATATCGCTTATGTAAGGTCTTTGTATCGCTTATGTAAGGAATTATTTTTAAGAAAAACTCACAAATAAATATTTAAAACATATAACTTATAGTAATTTATTTGTTCTATTTGAGTGCGTGGGGAAGTGGGACTTATTATTTCGTGATTGTCACCAACTAGTCGACCAGATCTAGTCGACATTAAATAAAAAAGCGTAAAATATGGATTAAAAATAAAATAATTGCAGCTGAACATGAATACTTGATGTTAAAAAAGGATTACTTGTTAAAAAATAGGCAGCTTATATGAGTGAAATAACTATGTTAACTAAAATCAAAAAGTGAAGCGACCTTTTAAATAAAACAAACTATTTATTCATTGAAATTTATTTTGTCTGCTTCAAAATAATCCTCTTATGGAAATATACTCATTTCGATGAGTTTTCCAATCTTCAAAGCAGTTTTTCTACTCGACTTCTGGTATTTCGTTGAAAGAAGTCTGCGCATTCTCTGAAATTGTTTCAATGGAGTCAAAATGGCTTCCAGTAGTTTCTTCAATAGAGGGAACAGAAAAAAGTTTTACGTTTGATGTTTAGCGAAAAATTGGCGAATAGTTATAGATGTGGGCGATGATACGTTATCATAATGTAAAAACAATGAATCGTTTTGCCACAAATCTAATACACACACCTAATCCACAATGCCTTACCGGCAATTACTCGTTAATCTTCAAGTGTTGACGTTCATCTTCAACTGTTTCTCTATCATCACTAAAGTGTTTGTACTGCTTAAAATAAAAAAAATTAGGACCAAAAACTTTTAACAGTTACAAAACCCTATAATTTTTAACTTAACACGTGAAATATTATGAAACTTCTGCCAAGGAAAGTCATACGAAGTTATAAAACAAATTGTTATATCGATACGTAAAGTGCGCGAATTTGAAAAAAGTCAGCTGACTTTTTCATTATATTAGTATATATTGAAGTTAAACTTTCAAGTAATAGATGGCGCTCAAACAGATATCTCACTGTCTCATATCTGTTTAAAAGTTACATAACTAGTCAGGGATTGTGGAATGTGGAAAACCCAAAATAAAAAACAGTAGAAAAAGGAAAAACTAGGAATCGACTAGCCAGAAAGCCGCCGGTTTCTCGGTCAATTATTAAAAGCGACATCGATAGCGTTTCTTTCGGGTTGCCTCCGACGCTGGGCTTTATCGGGGCGGACAGGCAACGCGCAGCCGCCTCACTGATAGTGGAGCACCGTCACTACGGCCGGGCCAGTATGGCCGACCTTGTTGCAGTTGTCGGACGTCGCCGTTCGTGTGGGGCGACGCCAGCCGTCGCGATGCCTCCTTGGTGATATGAGCGCGGTTTGCGTGTGCTAGACCAGGTGCCAGGAGCCCCAACAGCGCCGCCCTCCATCGTGGGCACCTTCACCGAGAAGCTGGAGACGAGCATGTCATTGTTGAGCGTCACAGGTTCGTTTTTCTGCTGTTTATCTCCGTTTTAACTCGAGATGTTTGGTTATGCAACTGCTGTTACCTCCGCTTAATATTTCGCGTTGATTTGTTTTTGCTGATGCACAAGAAAAACAGTTTTGTCATCATAAAAGTCCATATTATGATGATTATTTAGCTTGCATTTGTTCATCAGAACAACAGTTTATACCCAAATACTACATTGTTGTGACTAAACTGCCTTGTTTCTTTCAGTACTCTCAATAACTTTCACGGATATTAGCTTGATTATATTTATATCATAGGGCCTACTAAATATAAAAGTTTAAAACAATTTAACAAATAACATGTAAATTACTTATTAATTCATAAATAGAAGAACGTTGTAGAAAAGAGGAAGAAAACTTCATTATCTCTATCTAATATTATAAGAATAAGGATAATTATAAGAGGTCTGGTGAAATATTGGAGACATATTATGAAAATGACATGACAGAATTCAAGAGTATCCTTATTGGTATTAGAGTCATTTGTTGGAGTCAGACCAATTGCCAGAATGTCTAATAACCCAGTACTCCATCATGGATAGCTCAACCAGTATATCATTGTTGTGCGTCACAAGTTCGTTTTCCTAATATTTGCTCTCGATCTGAAGTGAGATATTTGCTTATGAAACTGCTGATTTCCCTACTTATGGTTTCGGTCTGATTTATTTTTAGTGGTGCACGAGAAAAACTCTTTTGTCATTTGCCAACGTCCATTAATATGATGATGATAAATTGATTTGAATTTGTGTATTAGAATGACAGCTTATTTTTTAATAATTTGTTTAGAAAATTAGGTTTTCTGCTTGTTTTAAAAAGTGCATGCAATATTTATGTTAATTACTTTGTAAAATTAAATTTATTTACTTGTTTATTAAAGTAGATTTGATGAGATGATAGCATACTGGATGATGCATCACTACTGTGAATTGGACATGGTCCAGATATACTATATTCAATACAGTCAATAGTCAGTTCAATGTATATACACATATGTCCAAAAGTTTGGAATGTTCAAACATTTTATTTCTTTATTGATATTCTTTTTTATTATGATATTTTTTATTGATTGAGTTTTTCTTTTACTCAATTTCTTTTACGTAATCATCATTTTATTACAACTCGTTCTGTTACCAAATAAAAGTCGACACCAAATGACCAAAGTCCCTAAAATTGTCTAATTATTTTGGAGTCAAAAAATTACAATGTACCAATTGCCTTTAAAAACAATTTTAAAATGTAAAGAACAACTTTTTCTAAAACTAATAAGCATTATTTCCTCCATGGGTCTGCCTCTTTGGGCTTGTGACATTATCTCTTACTCTTCCCGAGCAGCATATTTTAGTTCTCGCAGGGTACGAGGAGGATTATTTCGTTTCTTGATATGTGTTTTCAGAATATCCCAAGCAAGTTCAATGGCATTCATGCCAGGGAAATTTGCTGACCACCCTAACTTGTACTACTGTCATTCCCTCGTCTTCAAGAAAATATTGTACTACTGCTGTTTAATAAAGAGGTGCGTTGTCATCCATAAAAACAAATCCGTTGCCTTCTGAGCCTCGTAACAGACGCACAAGAGGATTTAAAACTTTCTCGAACATCACGTTATTCAGAACATTACGTTATCCACCATGTCTTGGACCCATTGCAATCTTACATATTTCTGTTCAAGGGTTACTTTGGGAACACGTAAAGGTCTTCTATGATGCAAATTTACCTCTTTTAGGCTGCGTGATATCGTTTATCGTAAAACATTTATTTCTTCAAACCTAATAAGCTCCCTTTATATACCACTTGTAGACTCCAGAGGATTTCGTGAAGCTATCATTGATATCTGCTCGTCTTGTAGAGTTGTTGTACATCGTTTTCTATTACTTCTAGTGCGATCATTTACGTAATTTGTCTTTTGGAATTTTTGATAAATTTTCGATACAGCACTTTAGGAAACACCTACAATTTTCCACGATATCACATTTATTAAAGCCCTGTTGCAACAAAATCGTTACTCTTGAACTATTAAAATTAGATATCATGTTTCTAGGCATTTTTAAACGGATTGTTTGAAGATTGAAGAGGAACGGAAATAATGTATAAATACCAATATTAACGGAATGTGCAAAAATTGAATAACCTGTATAATCAGCAAAACAACGCTTTTGTTATTTTCATTTAAAAACGGTCTAAAATAATATATCACAATATTTGTAGTACCATAGACATAGAAATCCTATTTGCAAATATTTCAAACTTTTGGACATATATGTGTATATACAGGGTGTCCGGAAATAACGTCGAAATATTTTGAGACATAACTGTCGCAATTAAAACATAAAAAAAGTTGCTATAAACATACCCAAAAAATTGCTTCTTAAAGAGTGGAACTCTGAAGATGGGTTTTTAGGAATATTTTCGAAACGATTTATGAAACGGTGTATCATGAAATACGGCATACTTCAATAAGTTGGAATAGAAAAACGTTTTTTGAGTTAATAGTGAATATTTTAGTCAGGGGTGTCACATAGAGGCGCCTCCTTGGTAAATGCTGCCATAACTTTTTTTGTTTGCAATATTTTTTAATTTTTTAAATCAAATTATTGAATCGCAAAAATTGTTAGGTGAAAAAATTCATTTTATTTCATTTCGTTAAGCTAGGCCGTTTTCCAGAAAACTGACTTTTTCTAAATCGATGCACTATTACATGGATATCGAAATGCATCTTAATAATTAAATAAACACCCTTGTACGAAAATATTTATTTAGTAGCCAACAATAACAAGACTAAATACTATTAAGGATTTAGCGCTTATTCACAACATATGTTGAAAATGACCTACCTTCATCTCAATGCACTCTCTAATTCTTTTCTTCATAGATCTTACGCTGCCGAAAATATCAGGCTTATTTTTGCTGCAATTCCTCTACAATTGGGATAGCATAGAGCAATCCCTTCTTTACAGAAAGTAATCGAGATTATTTAATTCTGGGGAATGTGGTGAATGTACTGGTCCACCACGTCCTATCCATCGTCCTGGATATAGCCGATCTGATAGCCTCTGTATATGACGCCCCTCACTAAAATATTAAATTATTAACACAAAAAACAAAAACACTTACACATTAACACTTTTTTCGTTCCAACTTATTGAACTATACCGAATTTCACGACTTTAGCATAAACCGTATCGAAAATATTGCGAAAAAACCCATTTTTAGAGTTCCCTCTTCAAGGAGCTAGAGAGAACTCTAGCTCTTTGAAGAAGCAATTTTTGGAGTATGTTTATAGGGACTGTTTTATGTTTTAATTCCTAAAGTCACGTCCCAAAATAATTCGATGTTATTTCCGGACACCCTGAATATATATACATATATATATATATATATATATATATATATATATATATATATATATATATATATATATATATATATATATATATTATATTATTATATATTATATATTATTTATAGTTATGTATCAGTATGCAAATAAAATATCAGACAAGACATCGCCAGAACACTCAGACCGGCAAAACCGCCCAAATCGAACATCAGCACAGCCGAACTCCAGGCGCTAAAAAACTTGAACAAAAATAAAAATATCACCGTGCTACCAGCAGACAAAGGCAATGCCACCGTTGTTTTGAACACCGAAGACTATATAAAGAAAATGAGAGATCTACTGAGCGACGCTTCTTACAAACAAACAGCCAAGAATCCCACAACATATTTGGAAGAAACAACGAAAACCAAAATCAAAAATTCACCCATAGACCCGGAAACCCAGAAAAAACTCACCCCAACAGAAAAGTCTAGCAGATGCCCCAAACTCTACGGCCTACCAAAAATACATAAGGAAGACACACCTCTACGACCTATCGTCAGTGCATTCAACTCCCCGCTCCAAAAACTGGAAAAATATCTCGCCAACATCATGCAACCTGCTATAGAAAGAGCCGATTCCTACATCAAAAACTCAGAAGAGTTCACGCATATCCTCAAGAGCACATCGGTTGGCAAAGACGATATCATCGCGAACTTTGACGTAAAATCGCTGTACCCCAGCGTCCCAATAGACGAGGCCTTAGAATTAATTACAGAGAACGAGAACTTTGAAGACCACGTTCTGGATCTCGCAAGACATTGTCTAAAGAACTCGTATTTCCTATTCGACAACAAATTCTACCGACAGACTGAAGGCGCAGCAATGGGGTCATCCCTCTCTCCCGCTGTGGCAAACCTATTCATGGTCTATTTTGAAAGGCCAGCCATTGAAAAGGCCCATCTCAAACCAAAGCTCTGGTTAAGATACGTCGATGACATATTTGTCATATGGCCTTTCAGAAAAACGGAGCTCTACAACTTCTTAAAACATCTGAACTCCCAACACCCAAAAATACAGTTCACACTCGAAATTGAAGAACAAAACAAGCTACCGTTCCTGGACGTTCTAGTCACAAGAACAACAGAAGGGCGCCTACGACACAAGGTATACAGAAAACCAACACACACAAATAGATATCTCAACGCACAATCACACCACCACCCCACTCAAATCCAGGCACTAGCAAACACCCTAATCTCAAGATCCATCCGCCTTACGGACAACGATGCACAGCAGGCAGAACTCAACAACATAACGAACACTCTAAAACAAAACGGCTACTCAAAAAAGACAATCAACCGTGCAATACAACAACACCAAATACAAAAAACGACAGAACAAGCCGAAGAGACATTCAACGTAATACTGCCATACATCAAAGGAACAACGGACCGTATCGGAAGACTTTTAAGAAAACACAATATAAGGACAGCATACAAACCTCACCGAACAATAGGCGCATCCTTGAGAAACCCGAAAGACAAGGTCAGGCTAGAAAATCAAGGAGTATACCGCATCCCATGTTCAGGCTGTAACAAAATCTACATCGGGCAAACAAACCGAAAAATATCTGCCAGAATAGAGGAACATAAAGTAAGCATACGGAACAAGCAAACAACATCGGCATTATTCCAACACCAACTAGAAACAGGCCACAAAATTAACTTTGATGATTGCAACGAAATAGCCAACATAAACCATTTTCGGACACGTCTGGTCAGAGAAGCCATAGAGATCGAAAAGCAGGGAAGCCTAAACAAGAGGGACGACGCTCTACACTTGACCCCAACGTGGAAAAGCGTTCTTAGACCAGCAGACCCGGACAGCACAACATCCAGAGCACGACTGGAAACAAAGACGTTGCAAACGCCTCAGGGGGCGGAGCTAGCGCCAGTGCCAGCCAATCGCTACCGACTAAGACCGAGGCCAGAAGACATAAATATTACACGGCGAACCGATATCTCTCAGAGAGTCACGAACCTCGCGACAGTAAGCACCGAAGATGCCAAATGAGATTTTGGCGAGAAACGTCTGCAAGCTCCCGACAACCGGATGTACTCCCGGAAAAAACCCAATACATACATATATATATATATATATATATATATATATATATATATATATATATATATATATATATATATATATATATATATATATATATATATACATTTTCTATGCAAAACATACTGAAAATTGTGGAAAGTGAAACACAAAAAATAATTAATTTATTCATCAATATTTATTTTGTCGCCTTAAAAGTAGTTCTAGTGCATAACACTGCTAGACCGAATTCTCATGCCATTCAGCCCTTGAGCGAATTTTCTTTTATGGCCTTACTTACACTGCAAAATGTCACACGCGGATACACACAAGTACAGTGTTTAGCCGATGACATTCGTTGAGTTTTTAGCTAAAAACGCTTGATCAATAATTGCTTTGTGCGATGGTACAAGATCCATCAATTATTCTTTCACAAATCTGGCTGTTTCTGGAGGATATTCTCATGCAAATGCCTCATGTCGCCTGAATAGTATTCCTTATTTACCTTTTGTTCCTTTAGAACACACTACACCACAGTAATCCAAGAAAACTGTCAGTAAGACCTTTATCATCGAGCGACTTTGGCCAGGTTTGTTTTTTAGCTTTTGGCTCATTTTTGAGACGCCCTTCCAAAGACTGTTGGCTATCGTACTCGTAAACCCGTACGATGCTTTTTATGAAGATGGGGTCTGTAGCTGCTCGGAAAATCTTGCTTTTGAAAATCTGTGCAAAATTGAGCTTTTTCCGAACCATTCATGCATCGACGCGATTCATGTCAAAAATATCAGGGCGAGGCAAATCAACTACCACTTTTTATGATATGCACGATTTAAAATAGGTCTTCTGCAATATTTTCAGCGATTCGGCTTACGAAATTTCGTTTGAGACATGTTTAAGGCAAACGCTTTGGTCAATATTTTTACTCATAGTTAAATTGCAACATACACATAATGTCCACTAACAAATCAGCTAATGTAAACAAACTAGTTGATCTATCGCGCTCAAATGGGACATCGTAATTAGACACGGTGCTGCCACATTACAGCAGAAAAGTAAATTATTGAAATAATTGAAATAATATTTCACGCTAGCTTTACAAATGAGAAATTCCGAGTACTCTTTACAATACTTTTCTCAACTACTTCATAATGTTACAAGCTATTTTTACTAATACGGTTTCTACCACAATTCCACACAATATAATAAACCTTACTGGACTTAATTGATGAAATACCAAGAAAGAAATAAATAATGTTATTAGAACAATTGTGCTTGTACTATTGGATTAACACTGAATGAATGGATGCCATTTTACATTATGTAAACTAATCCCATAATGCTAGAATACTGACGACCAGCTATCTTAGTAAAATATATCCGTTTATACATTTAGATATATATGAGTCTCTCATAGAGCATATCAATTGTGGAGTTCTAAAAGCCTTTGTCCTATTGGGCTATTCTATAAGGCTATTGGGCAACTGTTGTTCGGCATCTGCACATGTTTTATTTCTAAAATCCTAATATTCTGTAGTCTCTCTATACATGGTGCTAATACATAGTTATTCTATTCCTTTTCATCCCATGATTCCGAAAATTAACCGCGTGATTTTGTGAGTTCAGAAACTAATACAAGCGGTCGCACTTGCACTTGCGCTACAATTTGTAACCAATATAACTAATATTTGCGATATTTGTATTGACGTCTTTTTTTCTATTTAATATTAGAACAACAATATATAATCCATCTTCAAACTCTGAAAATCGCGGGCAGTTTCGCAGTGTTTAATCGCAGTGTGTGCGTCTCGAGCAGTTTTGCGGTTATGGCGGTTCACCGCTTGCTGGAAAAAATCGTAGTGTGGCCTAAGCCCCTAATGGTTTGTATATTGCAGGATATACATAGGTCAAAGAGCCTAGGAGTGGGGATGGATACTGACTTCAAGTTTAGCAACTTTGTAATATCAATTATTATTATATTCGCCATAATTATTCGAGAATTTTTCGCTAAAAATTAAAAACAAATACCATTCCATAAGTACATTATTCACTAGATATGATACAGTGTGATTTTTTCCTATTCTCTCGATCGAAGAAACTACACAATCCTATCAAGAGGATTTGCTGGCCGTGTTGAAGAAACTACCAGAATGCCAGTATAAAACCCGTTTTCCAAGACTGGAAAACACATTTGATTAAGTGTATTGCAGTGAGATGAGATTATTATGCTAGAGACAAAATAAATTTGAATAAATATATTAATATTTTGCATTTTAATTAAAAAAGTAACCTTATAGGATTATAATGTTCATAATGATATTTCGCATGAGTATATTTTTTTTAATTCTTTACTATTTTGAACATCTTATTACAGCCACTTATTTAAAAAATAGTTGGAAATATGTTTGCGTGAATAATGCTTGCGAGGATGACTCCTTTTCAGCTCGCTTTTCCGCATTTGCAGTACTTTTCAATGTATGTTTTGGCTCTGTATTCTTTGGCTTCATTTTTAGCTTATTATCATCGCATCTCATAATGAATATAATCATAAAAAAGCTGAACACGAGCAGGCCTGTTATTATTTTCTAGTTATTCTTATAGTTTTTATAAGTTGCTTTTAAAAATTTTCATTTTGCGATACAATATATATATATATATATATATATATATATATATATATATATATATATATATATATATATATATATATATATATATATATTGTATTCAGTTTTATTTAAAGCCTGATAAGAATATCTAAGTTGAAGAACAAACACAAGTATGAGATTAGTAACCCGAGATGTACAAGCAAGTTATATGAATTTGGAATCTCTGATAAAAATATATGTGAGGTTGAAGCATAAAAGAAATCTAAGCCTGGCGACAGGAAATGGAAGTGCTGGGTGATGGAAGAAAACAGTTCTTAGACCAATAATATTACATGCCTGCAAGACATGGATACTGAATATGAGCAATGTGGGAAAGAAAAATATTATGAAGAACTTATGAGGGCAAAAGATAAATGAAAGATAGGAGAGACGTCTTAAGCGAGAAATTTATGAAAAAAATTCAACGAGAACGATTGAACAGATAATAGACTCGAGAATATTGTAGTGTCTAGGATACTTTGAGTACATGGGTTATACAAGGACGGTAAGGACGGTAAGGCCAAGGTGAAGGTAGAGGGGGCAGTAATGGTGGATATAACAGAGAGAGAGATAACAGAACTAATAATCTGGAAAGAGCTTGCAAGGAACAGACAGCAATCGAAAATAATTAGGATACTGGCCTGTACTGGCCTGGACGAAACCTATATGCATATATGAATATCTAAGTATATGCAAGCCTAAGCTCAGAGGTATCATCACAAATGCAGTGTTAGAAGTTTTAATATAATGGAGGCACTTGATCGGTGGTGGATCGGTGGATCGGATCTTGATCGGATCTTCTTTATTGGTGAAACTGGAGGAGAGAATGTCATTATTAAGCTTTATAAACTCTTTTTTTGTGTTATTTGTATCGGTTCTGATATGAGAAATTAGTGTGATAATGATTAACTTAATGATGGTATAATTTTAAATATCTAATGTTTATAAATTGTTTTCACACTGTTTTTAGTAAATATGGAAATAAATTTGATACTGTCAACTAAAGTCAATGAACATATGAGAATAGAGTTAAGAACATGTTCTCGCTTCACCACGAACATTCAACTGTAAACATGTGCTAAAGGTAAATGGTTCAGGGACTGATATACTTATGTATTCGTAGAGGTTAAATTATGAGATTACGACGAAGACAATTAAACCTGATGTGTCGCAGGGATCTGTAGTATGGTCCCAAGAAGACTAAATTTTATGTTATATTATAATTTATATATAGACATTAAGATATGAATTAACTAATTAAATTTTAGGAGAGTTTACAATAATTGTACAATTAATTAAAACACTTTTATTTTTAACATAATCTCGTAAAGGATGAATATATTTAATGTGGGCTTCGATACCTTTGTCAAAAATTTCTTTCTCGTTTTACCAACCATTCGTTAGAAGCGACGATTACATCTTCTTCGGTAGACGTAATGTTCTCCTTCTCAATTTAATTTTTCTCCCCTTCGTTTCGTCGACTGCAAAACTTATTAGATTCAGAATTTTTCCTGCCGATACGTAATTTTAAAGCGCTATCTTTCAATTTCAAAATGATATTTACGACGTGTGACCATTAAATAACGAGAGTGACGCTGAAAAACAGTTTATTTTGATTTCATACATATATACTTATTATCACCTTCAATGTACACCTCTCCTCTATCCCCACCACGCTCCATGCAAATCTTCCATTGTTCGAAACAGTGCTGGAAGTCTGTTAGCTCCTTTAAAACGCGTGCCACTTTCTCTTTCACAGCTTCAACGGACTCAAATATTGTTCCTTTTAATGCAGATCTAACCTTAGGAAACAGATAGAAGTCGCACGGCGCAAAATCCGTTGAATAAGGCGGATGGTCTAACACTGGGATGCTGTACATGGCTAGAAACTTCTTGACAGACAATGCAGAAGGAGCTGGTGCATTGTCTTGATGGAGAACCCATGACTTGTTCTTCACAATTCGGGTCGTTTTTCCCTTATTCTTTCATAGAGTACAGCAAGAATGTAAAGATAGTAATGTTGATTAATAGTTTGATCTTCTGGAACCCAGTGAAGGTACAAAAATGAATATCGAAAAAATAATCATTATTGCTTTGAATTTTGATTTGCTTATTCTAGCTTTTTCGGTTCTCAGTGAATTTGGGCTCTACCAGATTAGCGCTTCGTTTCAGGATCATAAATAAATATCACGATTTGTCAGTCAAATATTATTTTCTGTTCCAATAAGTTCCGGTTATTTTCAATGACATTCAAAGTGTTAGTACAAAAATTTTTGCTGTTGTAATTCTTGTTTGTTGTTTAAACTTCTTCTTGTTGTTTAAACGTGAAAATCCTGGGCTCTATTTTGGCACACACTTTTTGCATGTTAAAATTGTTATGTAAAATTTGCCGTACGCATTCTTTGTTAATTCCTATAGTTTCAGCAATCGGACGAATACTTAACCGACGATCAAATCGAACCAGATTACTGATTTCATTGATGTTATCGTCCGTTTTTGACGTAGAAGGGCGAACCGGGCGTGAATCACCTTCAACGTCTTCTCGGTCATCTTTTAAACGCTTAAACTACTCAAAAACACGTTCAAGCGATAAACGTTCATTGCCATATACTTCTTTCAATAAATTATAAGTTTCATTAGCGGTCACAACAATTCGTTGCTCTATTGTTACACTTAATATTTTTTTGGCGAAACAAAAAAAAATCTCTCTAATGCAAACGAAGGCTACGATTATATGGATTTGTTTACAGAAGTGAGCGGTACTGCAATCGAAACAGAAGGCTTCACGCCAAACAGCTGTTGGGCGCTGGCGTTTGGCGCATGCGTGTTTTTTTCTGTAGCAGCGTCAGTCTTGTTTTTTAATATCACACCTCGTAATAGGCTACGAAAGCTACGAATGCTCATGACTTGATTGGTTCAGCTTTGGGAGCTAATGCTAATTCGTATGGTATTTGTAAGTGGTTACAGCATTTCCAAACTGAAAATTTGTGCTTAAATTACGTAGAATCTACAAAACAGCCAAAAAAGAGGCACTTCTGAAAGGAAATCCTGGTGGTACACTGCTAGGGCTCGGATAGGAATTCAGAGGAACCTCGCAAACGATTTCTAAATGTTTATACAAACAAGGAAAAATTTAAAAGAAGAATGCACTCAACTAAGAATAGGAGTTTTTGATGCTTGATTGTAAGACGTCTTGATGTTTTTGAGTCATTGCTCTCCAAATCCTAGAGAAAAAATCCTGCATAAGATTGTAACTTGTGACGAAAAGTGGATCTTTTACAATAACCCAAAGAGGCGAAAATCGTGGATTAATTTTGATGAACCTTCAACCAATACCGCAAAACCAAATATATATGGCAATAAAATTTTGCAGAGTATATGGTGAGATCAAAAAGCCTCAACGACATTATCACATCAGAATCAACAAACTTTTTTTGTCCTGCGATTTAACACTTTTCTAGGGTGGCCAAACTGTATAGAAAGTGATTACTTTACTAACGTTGTTAAAAAAGACCTATAATTACTTTATATAAAGGTACGTGACAATACACCTAATTCATCGGTCATAGCATCATGCATGATATATATCTGTATAAACCTTCCTTGCAGAAATACTTTCTGATAATTTCAATTATTTTAGGATAAATGCACACTACGGCAATAATACATCACTGCAGACTAATATTAATACATCTTGAATGAAACATGCCATCTATTTGAAACTGTGTGCAATAGTGTTACTAGATAAGATAACTAAACTTTTAGGGTAAGAGGTACATCAGAAAGTGAAGATATTTAGCGACTGGACTGACATCTTAACGGGGTCTAGGAATCACGGTTACTGGCTACTGTTTACGAAAAGTTTCTCGAAAAGACTACAGACTGATGAGTAACCAAAAAAAAAATTAAGATTGACTCCTTGTCGGATTTTAAACTCTTTCCAATTGAAATGACCCATCAATTCGATGTTGTGACCGGTCAAATATTGATGTGTGAGAGCTCGATTTGTCATGATGAAGAATGATCCTGCGTTGCTGGTTGGTTCTTCTTATTTCTTCAAAGAAGCTTCTGGCAAATAATGTGTACCATTCAGAATTAAACGTTCTACGATTCTCTGATGGAACTGAAGCCACATGCCCATTTGTTCCAAAAAAACAGGCGACCATTTGCTTATCATACTAATATTCAGGGATATCTCAATCTTACAGTCTTTATCAGTTAGCGCACAGTATCGATGTTTTCTGGCACAACAATCTATTTCAACAACCTTCACAACCTTCTTTAAATTCGTCCATGAGCAAACGACGGCCACGATTGAATTCACTGAACCAGTGATATACAGTGGTTTTAGATGGTGTTTCATCGCTGAAAGTCGAAGTGAGTTGACCGATGCATAGTTATTGAGATAATCCACATCGAAAGTGATAGTAAATCATCGCATGAAAATTCTCACGAGTTAATTGCATTTTTTGACTGAGATTAACTTTTCAAGTCACTAAACAATACAAATAGCATCCCTGTGACAAAATGTTCTGAATGCGTATAAAATCAACAATGTTAAACTTTATAATGTATACGTCAGATGGCGCCTAGCAAAACCATTATTGCCAATTTCGGATACCTAAATAGCAACCCTGGTACAGTATACAAACCTGGTCAAAGGCTGATATCGTTAGGGGTTGTTATTCTTTAATCGCTTTCATAGCAACGATTTATGCATTATTAAGAGCATATAATATATAATCAGTCTTAACCATTGCATTAGAATTAATAAGGCAAAAGAAGAAAGACGTCAACTTTTAATTCTATTAATTATTTATTTTTAATTTCCTGGCCAGATAATCATAATATTGTATGTTTTTATAATTTTTTTTATTCTATTGAGAAATTTGATAATAACTGACGGGTGATGAACAAAGCATGATTAATTAGCTTCAGGATAGATCTTGATAGATTAACTATCTAAATTATTGAGTTAGTGTTTACGATTTGATATTAGAAAGTTAAATCTATTAATTCAGAGTAATAAATGGAGATATTACATTATTGAACGTTGATCATTTTATAATTCTTGTTCTCAAAGAAATGTTTGTATAATACAATATATTATGAAGAAATTATTGAAGTGGGTTTTAAATATTCATTGGA
Organism: Cosmopolites sordidus; assembly: GCA_031761425.1. NCBI lineage: Eukaryota > Metazoa > Arthropoda > Insecta > Coleoptera > Curculionidae > Cosmopolites > Cosmopolites sordidus. The sequence continues at coordinate 443,588 of JARFXV010000377.1, forward strand.
TTAATGTAGGCAAAATTTAGTCGCCCAGAAATATACTTCTTAGAATGTGTAATATAGGAAGTTGTAGAGTTGATTGCGATCGGTCTTTAATGTATGACATATTTTCACATACTTTCAATAAGATCAATTTTGGTGCAAACACTATTTAAAATTTTTCAGCACGTATCACATTGGTCCATAAGACCCCAGTCTGATAAATAACAAACATTTTTTTGTAAATTTTGCCTTTATTCATTAATACATTCTTTGTAAAGAGCAATACAATTATTCCAACGCTTTTACAACATTTTGTAACCAAATATTTCCTTTTAATAAAATTAAAAAAATAAAGAAATTTCCGACAGCAGCCATTGGATGAATCGATAATGCACGTCAATAGGGCGCCACCCAGTTCCTTTAAATTATTCTTGGTATTAATAAACCCTTAAACTGGGAAAGGTTTTATTTTTTTAATACTTTAACTCAATAATGATGTTATTCATTTAATAAGCACAAACACCATCCCAGAAAACAACACACAGAACAAAAAATAAATAAAAATACAATAGCATTAAAAAGTCAAAGGAATGGTCTAGCTGTGTGGTCCACTAAAACCCCACTATCTTAGACATGTCAAAAGAATTGCAGATCCTAACGTGTTTTCCTATCTTAAAAGAGTTCTTGTCCAATTTTCAATGATCTCATATTAGGTTATTATAAACCTACTTAAATTAAAGTAATTATTAAAAAAAATAATCAAATGTACTCAAGTAGATCAATCAAAATATGTAAAACCAAACTAAAGTAAATCAGATCGAACGATAGAATCTGGTAATAGCGAGAGTAATAAGTACTTAAAGTAAAAGAATTAAAGAACATTAACACAATAAAAAAAATCAAAAGAAAAATACTATCTAGCCTTATCTCCATCCTCTTATATCAAACCTCTGGACTATCCAGTTAATATTTAGTTCGTTTACTGGAAACCCCTTGACCTTAATGCGGGGGTTCCCAAAAAGTCTAAATTCTGCCTCGACCGGGTACTGTAAAAAGTGGACTCTAATATGACTGGCTTTCTAACGGCTAATGGACCGGATTCTCTAATTACCGAGTCATAAAATCCTCTTCAAGGATACCAAAAAAATAAGCCTAAGTATGGTTTGCCAGATATTCTACATAACTCTAACGGAAGGGTATTCCGTACGATACCGGGGCACCTTCTTTCTACACCTTTTTTATAGAACGATTTCTTTTTATCTTCAAAATATGCTTCAGTTTCGGTAATTACCTCTTTGTTGGAGCGAAATTTAATTCCAGCGAGCAATTTTTTGTTGCCAGAGAACAGAAAATAGTCGCTGGAATACAGTAGATGAGGAAGAAATTTGAAGTGCAATTCATACAATTTAGCTATCGTTGCCAGCGATTTGCAACACGGTTCATTGTCTTGGTGAAACAGCACTTTACCTTTCATGAGATAATCAATGAACAATATCCTATGCGCATCTCAAAATGCAAAGGCCATAACTTTACCTGCTGATGGTTGTGTTTTTCGTCGCTTTCGACGGTTTTCAACAGCTGCTGTCCACTCAGCTGACTGCCGATTTGACTCCGAATTATAGTAACGGATCCATCTTTCATTGATTGCCACATACCACATGAAAAAATCTTTTTTATTTTGCTTAAACGACTCCAAACATTCCTAAGAATTATCAATACGTTGTTGTTTTTGGTCTGCTGAGAGCAAATGCGGTATCCGATAGCAATTTACACATTCCTAAATGTTTCTGTAAAATTGTGTAAACACTTTCTTTCGATATCTTCATGATATCAGCTATCCCTTGCAGCTTTACTTTACGGTTTTGCAAAAAAAAATCCTCACCTCATTTGGACGTTCAGAGCGTGGGTTGGTTGGTTGTCCAGCGATTAAGGTTGATTTTCCTGAGGCAGAGTTCGCGTAATATTTATCAAGCCATTGTTTTGCTTCATTGGTATTTTTCTTCATTAAAAAGTAATGCTTAGAGCACAAAAATTCTAAAGTCTAAACTAGTAGACATATAAGCATGAAATTTTGACACATGACGTTTGAAGGTTGGCACAATCGACCACTGAAGGATTTTTCGTAAGTGACGTATTCTATATGTTAGACCGTGGATTTATTGTCCGATGTGTTACTACCCAATTATTCTGATTTAAAGGAAATTGCAACTAAAGCATATTGAATAATGTCTGAAGTTTATCATGAGTAAACTCCATCAGGAACAGGTAGATCATGAGTTCCACTATTGATAAGTGGTGATTTCCTCGTTGAAGATGAAAGACAAATAATGATATGCACAATGCTACTTCTGATTGTTAAGTGTCACTTATCTTCGATTTTAATGTTTTACCTGATATGGGTTCCACTTCAGGTTCACATAGTTCAAATTTAAAAAAATGAAAAGAAAACTTCTTATGCTTTTCAAAATAATTTTTAAAGCTATCGAAATCGTCGTTCGAATCTTTTTTTATTGGCTGCAGTCTGCATATAGCTTCTGTCTCTTAATTTAGAGTCTCGCAATAAGTAGCTTTCCTTGATAACTAATATACTATATATGTGATAGACATTTTTTAGCTATGAGGCGAGAGGAGACGAGACAAAATCGCAAAATCGCAAACAGACAAAATCGCAATATGCGACACTAGGTTGAAAATATTAAAGGATGAAACGACACTAGGATGAAAAGATAAAAGGTTGAAGAGAAGCTGAAGAGATATGATTATACTTACACACAGTGTAACTATAATCATATAACTGATATTTGTCATTCATTATTCGATAGATGGTGTGCTTTGAAGTCTCAGAAGCGCCTTTTAACTTGCTTCTTTGTGACAACTGAATGAAATAAACAAGTTTTTAAATTTTCTGAAAAATTGACCAAATGAAGCTCGAGCTGTTATAAAGTTCCTTGCTTTATAAAGTTTAACCCTTATGGGTATGAAAAATATTAAAATCTATTTAAATCAATTCTTTTCTTTCCATTTCGATGATCTTAAAGATGAGGAGACAATGACAACGAGAGACCTCGGGACAATGTTGTATCAAATGATAGTGTCTTCTATTTATGAAGTTTTGCATATGAAAAAACTGCCCGCTTGGTGGGCACCGTATTTGTATAATAGACGACTAAATACGCATTTGAATGTACACTTATGAAGGGTGTTTCTACTTATTTAACTGCGACGCCATTATATGTCAGATACGAAGCAGCTGTTCAAATAGTGGGTGGGAGCAATGGAAAATGTGCTAAAGAAAGAGAAAACGGTTTCGCAAGAAAAAAGTAATGGGTATATGGGTACATGGTTTTCTGAGATTCTTGTTTTCAAAGTACTTTCATACAGCAGATTTTTTTGCTGGATTTGGCTCTCAGCGATTACTTTCTCTTCTCAATAATGAATAATGAATAAATACCTCGCTGGGTGAAGATTTCTCTCAACTAACGGAATCAAAGTTGAGAGTTATTTTAGATAGTTGGACAAGTTGCATGTTATTAAAAAGTTAAAACCTGGAAGTGCTTTTCTCTGAAAAATTGTTCACTGTAATAAATGTTGGAGGCGCGGCGCCCCAACACCCTTCCTCACGAGCCGCTACTGGAACCTGGTTAGTCGGAATTTATTGAATCGCAAGGTGGCTACCTTGAAAAAAATAGTCACAAAGTTGATTTTAAATTCTATGATAAATCATAAAAATAATTTTTGATAATTTTGTTTTTGGAAGCTTTGGTGCTAAATAAAACTTTATAACGAGTTTTTCAGTCACGGCAAATCGCACAGGTGTTAAGCCTAACAGCAAGCTCTTCATATGGTGTGATGTTTTTAGTACGTCCGAACTTTAAATTAAAATAAAACAATAACTAAATTAGATGCCTTGAAACTATATATTTTATGTAAAATAAAATTCAATGACATTAATGTTTGAAAACATATTCGGATAAATGTCCTCCGCGATTATTTTTGACAAAGAACTACATTCTGTCAATCCAATTTTCGATCACTATTCCAAGCAATTGGGGGTCTTATGTCTGCAATTGTGCACGTTATGTTGGCTTCTAAGGCACCAATAGTTGCTGATTTATCAGCATAGACCAACGATTTAACACAACCCCAAATAAAATAATTTAAAGGCGTTAAATCACATGACCTTCGTGGTCCTTTCTTCAAAAAATGTTCTCACCGAATTGTTCCTTCAATAAATCTATTGTTGCGTTCCCGTTGGAATCACACCACTTCCAGATCAATACCATTTAAATTCGGAATTCAAAATTCCGTAACGTAACATACTAACACTGTGTAATGATCCATATTACTGGTAATGTACCTTCCAGTTTGATTTTTAAGATAATATGGCCTAATGATGCCACTGGCGTACAATCCACACCATATGATGAATTTTTCTTGGATACAACAGTAATTCTTGGACCATTTGCGGATTATTTTCACTCCAAACGCAGCAATTATGTCTTTAAACGTAACCAATTAGCCAAAAATGAGAATCGTCTATGAACAAAGTTTTGTGTTTAAATTATGGGTAGCCAAGTTAGTAGTCAAGCTCACGTAGTCAAAAAACAAAGCCCAACTTCCTGCGAATGGCGACAAATTGATACACTTGGATCTTCATCAACACTGCCAGCAACAGCGGCAATATTTTCTTTGGAACGCACAGTTCTTTCTCTCGTTTTGAATTTGTCGATAATTCAGCGAATAGATGGCTCGGTTAAGCGATTATGTGCACCAAAAAATTCACAAAGTAATCTATAAGTTTGGCGCACCGAACACTGATTTTAATAATATTTTTTTACAATTTGCAAGCGTTGTAATATTAAACGTTCCGTGATTATTAGGTAGGCTATACTGAATAACTTTGATTCCATAGCCGCGCATTTAACAGCAACCCCTATCGGAAGTTCGGAAAATATCACCCGTTATAAAACTGCAAGCGTGAACTTCAGACATACCAAGTTTACTACAGATATATGTGATTTCTTGTTGGCAATTTTTGGTTCCCTTTCGATGACAGTGTTTTTGTGTGACATTAGAAATAAAATCTACCAAATATCTACTCCTATTCATTAAATCCTGTCAGTTTTCATCACATCATGATGATGCTAACTTGATTAGCATAGAAAATCAAGATAGAAAATCACATTGAGTAGGTTTAATGGGATTCGCTGTTAGTAGAAAAAAAATTGTTATTACAAAAATTAGGGAAGATTTGATTCAAAAGTTGAACAAAAACGATATATGTTATCACATCATATTTCAAGATTTCCAAATTATAACCATAAAAGTAATATGTAGAAGCTGACCTTTCGCGTTTCAAAACGTTCGCAAAAAACGAAAAAAAAAAAACAAAATTGATTCTAGTTATATACGAGCATTTATTACAATTTAGCCTTAACGTTTGTCAAAATTCTTCTTAATCTACCATATATCAGGATTGCCTATTCCAACAATTTTATGATATACGTAAGCAATATTATTCCTATTAAAATATAGAGCAAAAAATCAGATTAGGTTTCGAAAGATAAAAAAAATGTCTAGGTTAGCAGAAAACACGAGTTCAGCTTAATGGTAGCAGAAAAAAAAACCTTACAGAAAATACCCAAGAGGGGTAGACCTACTTTACATTTGGCATTGATTCATAATAAATATAAAATATTTGTTCTCTGTTTCACTTCTGTATGATTTATTGTGCGATATTTTGATTTTAATGTCTCTTAGAATAGAAGTAGCAAGGAAAGAAAATTATTTACATAACATTCGTTTTCCAATGGAACATGTTATAAGCGGCGCCATCTTTGAAATAATATACGCATTCTGTAATAACACTTTTAAACTTCCATCATTAGAAATTTCATGGAAAAGTTTCATTATGACAATAGAGCATTGAAGAACACGAATTGAAAAAAGCGTAAGAAAAATGGTTGACATTCTTTTAAATGATCAGTATCAGTATCACCGAACAGGTCATTTGTTCTCAAAATACAGGCAAAAATTATACGTGGTTTATTATCTAAAAGCATCGTGGTTCTTGGACATAGCATATATTTACATGATTAGCTATATAATAAAATAATTGTTGCATTTTCCTAAAACTGAAATTGACGATGAAAGAAAAGCGTTTCCAGTAGATTTGTGAAATGTTTGAGACAGGGATGTTAAATATTAACAGAATTTTTCAAAATCTATATGATAGCGGTCTTAAAACACTAGAAAAGAAAAATGCACGGAATGGGAATACAATATGATAAGATAAATATATCCTGCATGATGCCCAAGAAAGGAAACCGTCAATATGGTATGAATACCTATAGATTATGTGAGCTCAAGAAAACAAGATCGAAACAGTGTATGTGAGAAATAAATAATGAATTGGCAACGAACAGAACACCGAATGAGAAACAAAATGGAAAAGCAATGAGTGTTGTAAACTGGTATAATAACAATAAAGATTTTTTTGAATAATTCATCATGAGTGAGGTAACATATACATCTTAAATTACGCAGATCAACAAATTTAAACTTTTTTGATATAATATTGATGAAAATTGGTGTATATGAAATATTTTGTAGTCTTAAATCCGTCCGCTACAGAACACTGTAGCATCATCTCTTTTTAAAAACCAGCAGTAGTCGCCTAACATAGGCGGGTTCCAGCGACTTTGATATCTTGCTTCCATCGTCCTGGTTTTCTGGTGAAACCTGTCTTTATTTGTCGCTTACTGCATCCAAATTTTCTGGAAAAAATCCAAATGGAAGTGTAAAAAATGCATTTCTAAGGACATACGACACCCTAGTATTTGATAGGCTTCCAATAGTTAATCTATGAGTTTTTTACAAATATGCCTTCTTTTGGTTTTGCAGCATTTAATTGAGGAAATATTTCTTTTAGGCACTTGAAACTATTACCTTTTTATCTATGGCTTTGACAAAGTTTTTCATTAGTCTAAGCTTATTACGGAGAAGCGAAAGAAGCAACTTTTTTGGGTTAACAAGGGAGGTATATTTTATGTTTGAAGTACCAAGTACAAAAGAAGTTCAATGAGGCCAATCTTTTATACTATAATGTTCTTTTGTCACCGGGAAACATGTTGTCCAGGTTTAAAGGCGCAATCGATACCTGTAGTTCCTGGCTATAAGGAACTGGCCTAAGTGCAAAAGGCAAATTTGGATACTGAATTAAGTCCATTTGCTTTTTTGAATTCTCTTCGGTTTTAGTGATACAAAAGTAGCAATCCGTATGTTCTCTTCACACCACTGCACTAAATTTACGTGACAACTCACACAGTAAACATGAAGAGCCCAACTTTTATCTTGATCTCCAATTTGGCACTTAAAGATATGGTGGCAGATTTGGCAGGTGGTAGATTTGGCATATAAAAGATAGGCTTTGTTGACTTGACTTTTTAGCTTGTGACTTTAAAATCAATCGTCCGCATATATAAACTTATCCGCTAGATTTTTACACTATACTTGCCATATTATATAAAATCGACTTAAACCATCGACTGTACTGTAAACGAGACAGAAACAAACTAACCTATAGAAAACAATAAAACTGCCCTTAAACGTTCGTAGATTATTGTGGAAATACCCCCCAACGACCTAATAGTAATTCCTACATTGTCCACTCCAAAGTTAGGTACAAATAATTTCAACAGCTCCATGATATAAAGGAGGCAGGTACTTGAAAATGGGACGTGCTAGGCCTTTTCTGTGAAAATGTATTTTAATAACTACTTAAATCAAACGCAAAAAGAGCAAAAAAATCTTTCATACTAAAAAACTTACATGTTCCACTAAGAGAAATTTTAGTTATGCAACTTCCTATTTTCTTTCTCTCTATCTCCTACTCGTTAGATGAAAGAAAAAGGACCACTAACACTGGTAAGTTTTACAACTCAATTACAACAACAGCCATTAATTTAATTACCATAGTAGCTATCTGACAAGTTTTCCTTAGACTGTTCATGTAACTTTCTGTATGTTCAAACGCAGTGTTTGTTTTTCCAATTGAAATAGAAAACTCTTTTATATCTCTTTCCAAACTAGAAAAATTTTCTTAAATAATCAGACACGAATGTAATTATCACTATGCATTCTTGCTTTTTAGATAATTTTAGTCCAGGTAAGAAAGAAGTGAAGAAATATTTGTGTGAATATTATAATTTATTTTCAGTTAGTTTCTATCATAGCAATATAATGTAAAAAAACACACCCACACAAAATAAAATTCCTTTAGCTCTTGTTTTCGTTCCATCGCGGCAATGTCAATTTTCGTGAAAATTATTGTATGGAAAGTCTCTAACTTTTAAAACCTTTGCAGTATGGGCTGTAGCATTATCATGTTGAAACTAATATACATCAATGTCTCCTAATTGAGACAGGTAAAAGTTTTCCAGCATGTGGCTATAACACTTTGCATTTACGGTTATTGTTTCTTCTTTATTTTTAAAAAAGAAAGATTTAATGATTCTTTGTGTGGAGACACTGTTACTTTCTCGTCATAGATAGGTTTTTTATAGGTATTTTCTGTGTACCACTAATTCGAATTTTGTGAATTAATAAATATTGATGAAAATGGGCCTCGGCAAACATCCACAGTTTTTTGAAATTTGAAAAGGCACTGAGGGATCGTCGTTTTATTCCCTTTCCGCGTGATGTTTTCAGGGATTCGCGAATATTTACCCTTAGATTACCTCAACGCCTATAGGAGGTTTTCAGCTTTACTGTTCATCATCCACAGAATCAGTCTCCAAAAATTTACTAACTGTGCTCTTGGAAGAAGCATCTCCAACGTTAAAAAATAGTCGAAATTGATTTTAGATAATGCTTCTTCCATCTTCAAAAATTGTAACAATTTGTGTTCTATTCTGCATGTAATTACCACTCAAATTTCAAAACAAATGATGTTTAGCATATTTTGAAAGGAAAAGCCAAACAAACAAAAAGTTAAAATAAATAATTTTAAATGAGATGATATATATATATATATATATATATATATATATATATATATATATATATATATATATATATATATATATATATATCGAAATCGTTGGTGATCCCCAAAGCGCTGGGTAGGTATCAGGTATGCATGAAAAGTTGCATAGTGGCTCATGGAGAAGAATTTTAAGTATTTCCCGAGACCGGTTTCTGGCTTTAAGCTGTCATCGGGTTCGAGGTGAATACTTGGAAATCAGCTGAATGATGAGAGTCCAAAGCACCCACTTGTCTTGAGTTTTAAAATTGTCACTCATTTTCAGAACGCATTAGAAAAATCCTGTTCACGAAAAAAGAATTTATGGATAACCAAGCGAGTCTATGGGTTCAAACTCGCACTGAAGACGCATTAGATGTTGACCTGCGTTCAAAGGTGAATCCAAAAAGGAACAATAGTTTTGAGTTAGTTATGTACTTTCGATACGAAAACAGAGGGTGAAATACTGATTAGAATTTTTTTTAATTCAAAACGTTTAGTTGACTTAACGAAGTCAATAAAATTAAGATAATTTTATGGAAATGAAAATACATATGCTGGTGAAATGAAATAAAAAAATATTTAAATATTAAATAAGGAAATGATATTGCAATAGGAATTATTTATTTTAGTAATATTGAATAGAGATCAGCGTTACAGGCTATAGAGTCCCGTGGCCTATATCTTCTCAAGTGCACGTCTCCATATCTTCTGTAGTTTTGCTCTTTCCTTTCAGTGGCGTATTCGCACCGCCCACACATCCTTTCTCACTTTTTCTCTCCATCTCTCTTTGGCGTCCTTTTACTGCTCTCCCTATGAAACATATTTTTTTCTCTTTGTTCTGACATTCGGATAATTTACCCCAACCTCCGGGGATAATATATAGAAAAACAATCCTCAAAAATGTTTTTTATTTGAAATGTATATATTCATAGGTGTTTATGCGATTGCTACTGCCATAAAAAGGCACGAATATGCATAAATGTTTTCCCAAACGTAAATACATATTTAGTTTTAACGAAACGTTGTTTGTTTCATGATCTGACTATTTCCATTATTAATAAAAATATGTTAATGAAAATTATCCAATACAATGGATTATTGTGACATCGAAAATTAAAGAATTGTCTTTCCATAATTGTTTTGAAATCTAATAACGGGTCTATCAAATTGAGCACATTTTTTAATTTTTGAATAAAACACAGATGGCGTTGTGAATTTGCCTAGATCTAGTCTCATTTCAGAAGTGTAATGCATGACATTTATAAAAATGGAGTCGTACACAATACAAGAACGCGTTAAAATTATTGAATTATTTTATGAAAATGGGCGTTCAATGAAAAATAAAACAGAAAATTACGTGATATATTCGGTTTGCACAATCGTCCACCTGAAAACACTATCAATCAAACCGTTTTCAAGAAATTAGTTCGGCGGAAGATAAAAGACGAGCAATATATAAGAGCATATTGATTTGGTACGTAAAAATGTTGCTGTAGACCCAGAAATTTCTTTTAGTCGACGTTCACAACAATTTGGAGTGAATCCATAACATGGCGTATTTTACGAAAGCATTTAGCTCTGAAGGCATATAAGATTCAAATAACGTATTCAAAACGTCCTGCATTTATCAATTGAATCAAAGAGTAAATAGATGATTTTTCTCAAAAAATCATCTTTTCAGATGAAGCACATTTTGAAATTGGGGATTATCTTAATAAACAAACTTCCCGCATTTGTGGTGAGGAAAAATCACTACTGATTCATGAAAAATCATTACACTCTAAATGAGTCACTCTTTGGTGTGTATTATGGTCTGGAAGTATAATTGAGGCGTATTTCTTTCAGAATGCTGCTGGTGAAGGGGTAATTCTGAATGATATCGTGAGATGATAATGAATTTGTGTAGGCTGAATTGAATAATATTGATCTGGAGGCTATGTGGTTTCACTCTGCTAATGAAACAATTGATTTATTGGAAGAAAAAGTTTCCAAACGAGTTATTGAAAAAACGGTGAAGGTAATTGGCCACCAAGAGCAGGTGATCTAACACCGTTGGACTATTTTCTTTGGGGATACATGAAAAAACAGGTCTACAGAACAATCCACATTCGATTCCTGAACTAAAGGATAAGATTATTCAAGTCATTGGTGAGATAGAGCCATGGTTATGCTAAAATGTCATCCACAACCTTGACAAAAGAGTAGAGGTCTGGTAGTTGCTTGACTGGAGGGAGCCCTACCCATCCCTTGCATTGGAGGGCACATGTTTCGCACAGCTATTATTACACAAACTATTTATTTATTCATCCAAATTTATTTTGTCTTTTTCAAATTAATCCCTTCTCACTGCAATACACTTATTCCAATGATTTTTTGAAGTCTTTATAATTTCTATCTAAACGTTTTTATACTCGACGCCTGATAGTTCTTTCAAAGCGACTAGCGAACTCTCTTGAATGACTGGTATGGATTTAAAATGACGTTCACGAACTGATTTCTTCAATGGAGGAAACTGAAAGGTCATTCGGTGCCATATTTGGTGAATATAGTTTTCGTCGAATTGAAAGTTTGACAAATAATTATTGCGATGTATAATGGTGCTTTATTGCAATGCAAAAATCATGAAATGTTATGAATGGATTCTAATATATAATCGACGATTATTCAATACAAGATCCTTTATTTTGTTAATAGTTTCTTCATTGATTGATGTAGAAAGTCGTCCTGACCGATATGTATCCTCCTTTTTTACCATCACTAAGGCCCTTGTACTAGTTTTTAGACAAAATGTAATGTAAATGCCTTTTAATATATCGTCGACAAGATATTTTTAGAGATTATTTTTATCGGGTGCCAATGATAGTCATGCCAACTTAAAAAAACAAATTAATTTTTGAAAGTTATCTTACTTTTTGATCATAAAAGTATAAGTATATATTTTAAAACTAATTATGACTATTATATAGAATGAATTCTATAACAGTGCGGATTTTATACCATAATCGACCTTAAAAAACAATCAATTCTCACAGTAACCGGTAAATAAATACATTTTTTTTTACCTTTTTGAAACTGAAAAGGTGAGGTCTAATCGCAATTTATTATAATGACTTATATTATAAAGCGTGTAAAAGGTTGATGGATTTGTGCCAAATAATATTACCGCATAATTATTCATCATATTTCCTTTATTATAAAAAATAACAAAACGGTTTTTTATAAACTAATGCCTTTTTACCTCTTGATGCAAGGCTGTCCTGGACCCTTTCTTCCTACACAACTTTCCCTATTCCCTTCTGTTTTTTACTAAACTGTTGAGCTTCGTCTGCCTTTTCTCATCTCCTTATAGAGAGGATTCCAGAAGTCAGTCCCTTGTGTCCAGAAGATTGGCCGATTGGTTATTTACTATATACCTTCATATGAAGAAGTGCTTAGAGAGTAATGCGAAAATTAGCACCTTATCGCTCTCATTCTATATACAAGCAAAATCCTGCATTATATTATAACGAAAGCTTGAAATTCTACTTATTATGGCAAATTTCCCCGAGGGAAGGCGGGACTCATTCCAGGAAGCGCTACCTGCTTCATCTCTCCAATATGCAACTAAGGAAGTCAGAAATAGGAAAAGCTGGCTAGAAGTAGTCCGAAAAAGATGAGTCCTCAAGATGGATGAGTTTCTAGAGGTCACGACTCTTCTGTAAAGAAGAATACGAAGAAGAGAGAGATTTACTATATATATATATATATATATATATATATATATATATATATATATATATATATATATATATATATATATATATATATATATATATATGGTAAAAACTCACCCCGAAATAAATTTTTCTTTAAAGGAAACAATCAAACTTTGATTTTATGAACAGGAGATTGAAACTCTACCACCAAGATGGCAAAAGGTCTTAGATAACGACGGAGATTACATATTCAACTGAAGATAAAATTAAATGTAAAAAAAATCGTTTTATTGTTGCCACTGGAATATATATTAAAAAGGAAAGGAAGTTCACCCGCGCTCCGCGTCGGTGTTTCGTCATTCCCTTATCCGTCATATCCATATCCATCAACCAAACAGTTGATGAGGGGCCACGAACGGTTTGGCACAGTCTGACTGCTGCGACCGTTTACCGTAGGATGGCGTGACAAAAGCTATAGACTCGATAAAAAATGGCAAGGCTCTAAAAAAGGATAGTATAACTATGGAGATGTTAAAAGCTGGTGGTCGGACTTTACATTAAACAGTAGCAAAATTATACTCGAAATGCCTCAAAGAACAAAAAGTACCCAACTTATGGAAAAATGCAAAAGTGATTATTTTACAACAAAAATAAGCTCCAAGAAGATTTAAAGAACTACCGTCCAATAAGCCTCCTTTTAGTGGTGTACAAAGCTTTCACCAAGATAATACCCAACAACAACTAAAAAATGCTTATATATATATATATATATATATGTATATATATATATATATATATATATATATATATATATATATATATATATATATATATATATATAACGAAAGGAAAAAAGCTCATAGCGAAAGAATGAAATTAGTATGGGCGCAAAGGAAGGGTAACAACAACCACAAACGCCTCTAATTGCACTTCGCGTGGCCCATACGTGAATAATAATAATAATAATAATTATATATATATATATATATATATATATATATATATATATATATATATATATATATATATATATATATATATATATATATATATATATATAAGTATTTTGTGAAATCTAAAATAAGAATTATCATTAAGTTTTGAAAAACTAAAAATGATTTATTTATAAAATCTATTTAACATAATCTCTGGAAAACTTAATAATTCGAACTTCTAACTATAGGTAGTGTACGGGATTAGCAGCGCCATAAAACGCCATGAAGTTATAAAAACTTCTTTCTTAAGTGAAATATATACCAACGCTTAATCTGAAATTATGAGTATTTCACGATCTGGTCATATTTTCGGAGACAAATCATATTTAGTATAATTAGAAGTAGTGTGCGGTATATTTATAATGTTTTATAAAGCACTGACTCTAAAAGATATTGTAGAAAATACAGTTGTGACTTGATTTTTATTTTGTTAAGCAATATTGGATAAACTAAGTATATCTTATTGGTAGTATGGGACACATTTTATATATTTTAATATATTGAGTAATTACAACAGTCATAGTAAATAAAATTGTAATCTGAGGATTATATGAAGCCCTTGATTTGCTTATTTATCAAACAAATTCAACGATTAGCCTATATTAGTAACTCTTTAATAGCAAATGAGTTAGAAACCACAAGATTTGATAAAATTGATAAAATTATTATTTTTTTTAGTTATTTTGTACAAAAATACACGGCATTTGTAGGTTCAATTAACTGTCTACCTCTATATAATTTGACGAACTATATTTTCATGTTCTTTTGTAAAAACTAAATTATCGGATGATGCGATTGTCTTTGGTTTTTTATTGAATAATCAAAGCACTGATTAGATATTAATATCTACAAAAATTATCTTAACCATGGTAGCCTAAAAGGGTTCCTATCATAACCATATGTTGCAATTCAACTGAATGCAAAGAATATTTGTTCGTTCAACTTTTAGTGTGTATATATATATATATATATATATATATATATATATATATATATATATATATATATATATATATATATAATGTTCCAATAGAACAGCATCCAATAAAACAGCAATATCTGAGTGTCATATATACCCAACTGCTGCTTTCCACAATCTCTTCAACAACACACAACAACCTACGTCTCCGCCTAAATGAGAATTTTGTTAGGTGCTTGATTGGGGACGAGCCCCTTCCATCCCTTCAACTGGGGGCAATATGTTTGGCCTCTTGATGTTCAGGCTCTTCAGGGTCTCACCAATATATGCTCTCTCGTAAAGAATGGGGAGACCCTATCCACAGTCAACAATCCATACTGTTGCCGACTTCCCGTCGGATGACGTATATATATATATATATATATATATATATATATATATATATATATATATATATATATATATATATATATATATGTATGTATATATATATATATATATATATATATATATATATATATATATATATATATATATATATATATATATAATAATGTTAGATTTCTTCAGACAACGTCCAATGAAACAGCAGTAGCTGAGTGTCTTATACACCCATATGCTGGGTTCCACAATCTCATATATAACACACAACGACCTGCGTCTCCACTCAAATGAGGATATTATTAGGTTCTTGACTGGAGACGACCGACGCTAATCCCTTCTACTGGAGGGCATATGTTTCGCCTATTGATGTTCAGGCTTTTTAGGGTACCGACATATACTCTCTCATCAAGTTCATTGGACGCTGTCAAAAGAAATCTAACATTACATATATACGCCATCCGACGGGAAGTCGATGAAAGTATGGGTTGTTGACTGTGGATAAGGTCTTTCTATTCTTGACGAGAGATCATATGTCGGTACCCTGAAGAGCCTGAACATCAAGAAGCGAAATATATGCCCTCTAATGGAAGGAATGGATGGAGCTCGTTCCTAGTCAACCACCTAACAGTAGTAGTCTTATGTTCTTAGTTTGTTGCAGGTCGTCTTTTCAAATGAAATTTGGAGTCCTACCTTTTCTGCTGTTTCATTTAGGATTTCAATCTATTTTTGTGCTGTTAATATATCTTGAGCCAAAATTGTTAGATACTCAGCAAACGCCTGACAATCAATTTTGATGTTCATTCTCCTCAGTTTAATGGGCTGGTCAATATTCAGGGCCGACTTTTTTTCAAGCCACTCCTGCATTACTTTTTCTAGAACACAGTTAGTCCATTCCCATTTCTTACTCCAGTTTTAATTTCGAAAGGCTCTGAGATACCACCCATGAATTTAAGTTTTAACCTTGTGTTAGTTAATGTTGCTTTAATAATTGCCAGCATTTTCAGATCTAGTCTGAAGTCAGATCTAGTTCTTTCAAGATTAGGAATAAAAATTCGCGGTCAATAGAATCATATGCTTTTTTGAAACCCACAAATGTACAGATGACATTTTTATTGTACAGTTTTTGGATCAACTTTGGATTCAGGATCTGTTCAGGGAAGGATCTGCCCGGTCGGAAACCTGCTTGATATTTCACCAGTTCTAGGTTCTAACTGTCCCTGTGCTCTGTCTAGTAGACATTGAGGTAGAATCTTGTAACAAACTGGGAGAAGAGATATCTCTCTGTAGTTGTTTACATCCGTTCTATCTCCTTTCTTATGTAGTGGATCGATTAGAACAACTTTCAAATCTTCCGGAATCCAATCGGTTCGCCAAACTTCTTGCAGAATTTTGGTTATTTTCTTGATTGTACCTCGATCAGCGGATTTCAAAAGTTCAGCATTGATTCTATCTTCACCAGAAGCTTTGCTATTTTTAGGTCGCTTGATTTGCCTAATTATTTCATCTCCATTCGGTGGTAATGAATCTGGGTTTGTTTGTTTAAAGTTTAGTGTTGGTAATCTGTTTATGACTGTTAATCTGAATCTCATGACACTTTAGTAGTTGTTCAAAATATTTCGCAAGTTAGAGCTAATTGTCCGTTTTCGTTTTGGAAGCAAATACTTTGATGTTTATTGTCTGTTAATTTAGTTTTAAATGTTTTGAAAAAATTTCGGGTGTTATTTTTTTGGAAATTCTTTTCTATTTTATTAAGTAATCGGAGTTATTAAGTAATTACTTTCATATATTTTCTTTTAATTTATCTAATTAGCTTATTAGCTAATTATTATGTTCATATATATATATATATATATATATATATATATATATATATATATATATATATATATATATATATATATATATATATATATATATATGAACATTTTTTTTGTTGGTTGCTCGACCGGAAACGAGCCCCACCCATCCCTTCAACTGGATGTCATATGTTTTGTATCTCGATGTTCAGACTGTTCAGGGCACCGACATATACCATACCATCAAGAATAGGGAGATCCTATCCACAGCCAACAACCCATGTTTTTGACTTTCCGTCGGATGGTGTATATGTACTGTTAGATTTTATATATACATAAATCAGTACTAATAATCAGTCAATAAATGAAAAAGTTGAACGAACAAATATTCTTTGCATTCAGTTGATCAGGGTGATCTGCGTATCCTACCCTATAAACAACCGTATCCTAATTATTCGTCCGACGCTGAACTAATTTTGCCTTTTATGTCGAAAATGCCTGACACTTGTACGTTCAAATAAGCAGAAAGTGAACCCGTTTTTCAAAGTATGCTGTATAGTGAGTATATGCTCAGTTATTTTCAATATATATACTGGATGTTGTTCTTTTCTGTTTCTCAGTATATGTTTTGTTCGCCAACTTTGTAAATGTAAACTCTGACTATATTCAGAACATCTTACGAATTGCCCAAAGTGTTCGAAGGGAGCTATAAGTTAATTATATTAATGATTTATTATTGTTAAGAAGAAAACTGTGAATAAGCTTTTTATGTTCTTTTTCACAAAAATCTAATAAAAGTTGAGTCATTAAAATTAAATACCAAATAAATAATTATTAAGTTAAGTTCAGACATTCCTTCACTTTTATCCAACAGCTTATATTAAATTCAACCCTTGTAATATTATTATTATTCCGTAATATTGTAATGGAAAAAACACTTAGTCAGTTGCTATCTATTATTTAAAAACAACTCTTCAAGATTCTTATGTCACAAACATAATATAATATTTAGGGCCTGTAATTTTCTATTTTCATTTTCTTAAAGGTCAAAGAGTTATTTTGAGTTCAATAGGGGGCTGAAGCTGCGTATTATTATCACTCTCCGTGATCAGCTTTCTCAAAAAACAATTTAAATTTAAATTCTCATCTTTGGCTGAAGCAATAGGTGGTTAATTTATTCGTTGTATATTTTATAATTCAAAATAATTCTAAATGATTCTCATTATTTCCGATAAGTGTACTTCATCTTTTTAGCAATTAACGAAGACCTTTCTTGGAAAAGAAGGCTTTGTTTATTTAAAACTGGGTTTCAATAAACAAATAATGTGTGCAAATAAACTAATGAGACTGGTGGCGTGGCGATCGATATGGCAACACTTTTAGGGAAGCCTTGGAATAAAAGAAATACGTCCTAAGCGTCGCTTGATGGCCAGAATGATTGGGGAACAGTTAAATTTGAATCACACAATTGTTCGTCAGATTTTAACCAATGAATTGAAGAAAATCTAGGCGATTTAAAAGACAATATGTGGGAAACTTGACTTTTTGAGGTGGATTGATTATGACCCTCATTTTCTGGATAATGGATGTTAAAAGTTAAAACATGGATGTGGAAAGTTAAAACATCACTGTAGCTCCGCAGCCCCATTATTAACCAGGCTTGAGTCCTTGTAAAAATTGTTAGTCCTTAAATTTTTCCTTTTCCCAAGATTTAAAATTCTGCTTAATGGACCCCATTTTGGAAATTAGAAAACATTGAAAAGCTGCACTAGTATGATTAGTGGATAGCGCTGTGTGGTTTTCCAAAGTAACTGTTTTGAAGGGGATAATTGTAATTTCAATTATTTTAAAATAATTTTTAACACACTGATAAGGATTTTGTTTCAAAAAGCCTTGTCTCTTTGTTCTGGAATATCTAAAAATTCAGGTCGAAAACGTCGATCGCGCATGAATTATTGTCGTTTAAAGATAATGGTCACTGAAATCCCATAATATCATATTGTAGTAATACAAAGTTTGAAACTATGTTACACTAGTCATGTAAAAGAATAATCTTCAAATTGTCCAAGAACTAAAGAATGCCATCTGGTATTTTATTGATTAGATAAGTTTTTTTTATTGTAGAATAATATAATGTACCATTTTATTCTTATTAATCTTGTTTAGTCAAAAGTGTTCAGAATGGACATAGAATCAAGACAAGGAGCAAGACTAAGTGCACCATTATTCAACGAACATATAGATAATTTTATGAATATGAAAGTCTAAAAATAGTAAAATATTTTTTGGATATAAAAATCTAAAGAGGGTTGGATAGCTGATAGAGTTTTTGAGAGTGATGTAGCAATATTAGCAGCAAGCAAAAAATCATCACAGTAATAAAGTCAAATCAAAACTAAAATGATAATGATATGGGAACTGATAAAGGTACACCAAAACACTTGTAACGAAATAGTTATTTTCAGACCAGAACAAGTAAAAGAATTTAAATACCTAAGAGTAACTTTAGGAGAAACTAGAAAACATGTTCAAAATAAAAGTGATGAAAAAGAGACCTATATATTCATTATTAATCTTGTTTCATATATACCTAAAATAGTTTTCATATTTGTAAACATTTCTTAATGGGTGTATAATTTACACGATGTAAACGTAATTAAAAATAATATGAAGTCAGGAGTGTTCAGAATGGACATAGGATCAAGACAAGGAGCAAGATTAAGTACACCATTATTTAACGTACATATAAATAATTTCATGAACATGAAAGGTGAGCAAAATATTTTTTGGATATAAAAACCTAAATAGACTTCAGATTTCTGGATGATATAGCAACAATAGCAGGAAGCGATAAACCATCTCAAAAAAATCTAGAAAATAATGAAGTAAACTCAAAACTAAAATATTGATAATGGGAGACCAAAATACCAGCACTTATTACAAAAGAGATATTGTCAAAATAGAACAAGTAAAATAATTTAAATACTTAGGAGTAAGTTTAGGAGGAACTAGAAAATTAAATATTGAAATCAATCGAAAAAACAGTTAAATTATATATCACGCTATGCTAGAAATAAATATGTTCAACATAAAAGCGAGTAATCCAAGAAGAGAACAGAACTAGATCATTGACAATATAATGACAACATTAAAGTTATGAAGGAATTTATTGATCTGTGAAGCAAACTAAACCAAAACATCTCAGGAGATGTCAGAAATCGTATGAAAGATAACAAAACTACACAGACTGCCCCAAGGTCTAAATTTATTCAAAAGAACACGAAAGTTAAGAACTATAAAATGCTCATTCGGCTGGGAGTCGTAGACGTTCACAAAGAACATAGAAGAGATGTTTGCAGTATTTCAAAGAAGAGTATTAGAAAGATTTTTGATTTTGTGAATGATAATGAAGATTTGAATATAAAGTATAACTTAAATTAATGATAAGTTAAAGTAATAAGTTAACCTTGTAAAATATAACTTAAATTAATTCAAACTGAAATAATTATGCAAAGACCTGGATATAGCAGATTATGTGATGATTCACCGATTCATACTGCAGATCTATACCTGATCTAATTAAAATTTAGTCTATTTTACAAGAGAACAAGCATATGCTTATCATATTTTTCTTCATTTATTATCGAAAAAATGCGATGCAATTCTCTGCAGATTAGACATTACGTGGAAACTACGTTTTTTCGTTTTAAAATATAGCATAATAAATAAAAAAAAAATATTCTGATATCATAAGTTTGTTGATAAGGTCCTAAATTGTGGAAAACGAGTTCACAAAACTCCCTCTGTCATAAATTGTAAACCCTTAGCACGTTAAACAATTAAAATTTTGAATGGTCCCGTCCAACCGACCGATAGATTTTCTCGCAGCAATTCCGATTCGAGTCTCACAGGACTGTAGCAGGTCACATTATTCATCAAACTCAATGCCGATGATAATTCTCCTCTGTCAAGGGGAAACACTATTTTAATAAACAGCAGGAATCAATAGGTTTATCGGGTCGCTTACGCACATCCTGCAACACCAAAACTATCTGCTGATAAAACGATTATTAATTGTGTGTCGATTGTTTTCGCAAAATTGGCTCGCCCAAAAATAACTGGTATTTGATTCGCATTGATGAAACGACACAAAAGAATTACTTAAAAAGAACGATTTTATTGGTACCCAAGAACTTTTATTGTATTAGTTATACTAACTATACATGTTCATTATATCTGTTTTATATTTTTTTTTTCTGGGAGCTAATAAAAAAAATATTCAGATCAAAATTTGCTATGACTTTAATAATACATATACATATAAAAAGTAAGGTGACATACAACACAAAGTATTTATTTGTTTTCTCCTTTAAATGTACCTTCTCAATAAAATACAGTTATTCCAATGCCTTCGAAATAGTTTTTACATCCCACTTCTAGTATTTTGTTTAAAGTGGCCACGGAGCTCCCTTGAAAAACTTCCATGAACTCAAAACGGCATACACGTAGATATTTCTTCAATTAAGAGAACAGGAAAATTCATCAGTACCAGATGTCGTGAATATAGTACTTGTGTAATGGTATTTGTTTGATTTTTTGCAAAAAATTAGCAATGATGCAAAAACCATAAATTGTTTTGCTACAAAGCTGGATATAATATCTAACGGGTAATTTTTTAGCGTTTCAGTGATTTTAGAGGGATCGCTGTTAAACGAACTGTAAGATCTCATGCCTCTAGTGTCAAAATTATTCAATATAGTCTGGCAAATCATCATGGAATGTTTAACATCAGAGTAACGCTTGTAAATTGTTGAAATGTATTATCAAAATCAGTGTTCTGTGCGCCAAACTTATAGAGCATTTTGTAAATTTTATGGTGCACATTATTGCCCAATTGAGCGATGTATTCGTCGAATTATCGACAAATTCCGAACGTACATCACGCTGCTCGATATTAAAATAACAACAAGACAAAAAACTATGCGTTCTGAAGCAAATATCGCCGCTGTTGCTGGCAGCGTTGATGAGGATCCAAATTTCTCAATCCGTCGCCGTTCCCCGGAAATTAGGCTTCGTTATTGGACTACGTGGCAAATTTTGCGTATAGATCTTGGTCTGGTATCGCAAGACCATAGTTTGCGTCGTATGTTCGGTGAATGAACTCAAAATCAATTGCAATTTGACCCACAACCGCAAAATTTGTTCATTTGTTCATTTGTTCAGCGACAAGGCTCATTTTTGGCTAAATAGTTACGTTAAAAAATAAAATTGCCGCATTTGATCAACATTTACTGTTGTATCCAGAACTGGATGTTGCGGATTGTATGCCGGTGGTATTTCTTTAAAAATTAATCTGGAAAGTAATTACCATTACCATTAATAGGAATCATTACAGAACGATGATCAATGATTATTTAATTTTGAATTTGAATGGTATTGATCTGGAGAAGATCCACATATAATACAGCTATCGCAACAATTGATTTATTATTTCGAGGAGCGAACCTGTTAAGATTTTTTTTATTATCTTAAATCTTTGATCTATGTCGAAAAACCTGTAACTACTGACGCTTTGCAAGCCAACATACATTTGACAATTGCGGAATGAGATCCCAATTGTTTGAAAACGTGGTCAGAAATTGGATTAACAGAATGCGCTTTGTTTTCGAAACATTAATGTTATTGAATGTTATTTCACATAAAGTACATAGTTTTAACACATCTAATTTGGTTGTTGTTTTATTTGAATTTAAAGTTCGGACGCACTAAAAAATCACCCTAAACAATGTCTATAATAATTAATCGGAGATTGTCTGTACAAGATCCTTGATTCGGTATTGTTTTCTTCACTGATTAAAGGGGAAGGTCGTCCTGAACAAAGTTCATTTTCAACTGCTTATGTACCAGCATTAAAGCCCTTATAGCACTTGTAATATATTTTTGGCATCAATCAGTATAGAAAAAGACTATATCTATAGAATGTTCCAAAAAATAACATTATTCATAATACCATCGAAAAAATAAAAGAAAAATGTTAAAATTAGGTGTTCTATTCAAACTATCATATCTAGACGAAATTAATAGATAAAAACTTTTTCCAATGGCTTTTAAAAGGGGACTTAATGTACTTTCAGATACTTATTTTTGATGCTCCTCAAAAACCGATTTGGTCTCGGTTTCACTTTCTTTGTCGTCGCAAATATCAGCTGCCTCATGTAACGCTTCTACTTCAGACGCACAGCGAGTACGAGAACGCGTGTTCATTTTGAGCTAAATAGAAAATGAAAAAAACCGATAAATAAATGTTAAAAAAATCAGAAATCAAAGTTTTCAATAAAAATACTATAGAAAATATATTATTTATGATTACTTACCACAAACTGTGTCATGATTGAAAAAAAACACACCATTTGTGCAAAAAGGTTATATAACGGTTTTTATTTATTGATAGAACACACTGGGTGGCGTATACCCACTGCTGCAGTCTGGGTGACTGCCTACGATCGCTTATATTTTTATTAGTATTTATACCTTAAGATGGCTATGGTGGGAGATAGTGAGGATAGTAAATTTTTCCCCCACTCAAAGTTATCCCTTCAACGTGACCATTTATAAGGGAAAAACAATTTAATTCACCCCCCTGGGTATTTCTTATCTAGTGCTTCTCTTGGTTGTATCATTAGTATAACAAATTTCGTTTTTTACATCAAATTTAATGCAACTTTTACCTCGATTCAATTACAAAGGATGTTATAAGTTTTTACTTAATAAATGAAATGATATCAAAATTTTGATCAGATATTAAGGATAATCTTACTCACTTAAAAAAACATATGGTTTGGTTTTCTATATGTCGGTCGTATCCTTGGTTATACCTTTAATTGCTTTCGCTCAGTTCGAGCCCGACCGACGGCGGCTTAAGGCCCGAAACCAGTCTCGGGAGACGCTTGCTGACGTGTGATGGTAACTAAAGTAATGGGCAAAATTTTTGCGTGGAACACGGGAGATATTTCTTTGTTTATTGAATATTTTTAATATTCCCCACGAGTCCTCTATGCAACTTCTCATGCAATTTATATTCATTTTACAAGTGAATAACGCTCTATTTACAAAGGTTTTTAGCTTATTTTGAGACAAAAAAAGAAACGATGTTAAACCAAAAATGGGGTAGTTTAATTTAATATGGGAAATGTTCTTTTACGCCACCTTGTAGCTGGATTTCAATTAAGTTATGTAAGATGAAATTTTGTTTTTATGGAATAAATTATTAGGTTAAAAACCACTACAATCAATAAACAAGCTTATACCGGTTGCGTAAAATGCCGGAGTCCTGCCGTTGACGAAGTCTCTGGAAGTAGTTTTTGCATTCTCTTGACTTTTAAAGCATTTCTCGGGCAGGAAGTTGTCGAAAAAGTAGTAGTCGGTAGATGAGTATGATCGAAAGTATCGTAGCCCAACTCATGTAGCCTTTGTCGTGTGATCATTGAGGCGTGTGGCCGATAGTTGTCATGTAGGAGAATTGGCCCTTGCTGTTGATCAATGCCGGACACATTCGCCGAAGTTGTTGGTGCATTTCATCGATTTACTTTCGGCCGGATAGGGAAATCCAGGTCTATAATTTTTTACATGGCCACTGATTGCTATAACCTCTATAATCAAGTTATAGAGCAATGTCGCCTTCTATATGAATGTTTTCTTGCCTCTGTCGTTACTCTTGCCCACTCGTTTTTATCTCTCGCTCTCCCTTTCTAATCCGTTATTCCCATCTGTTGCGTATCCTTCCTCACGCCTTTCCCCCATCTCTTCTTAGGTCTTTCCTTCGGTTTTGATCACTCTATGTTTTTCCTTCAATATTTTCTTGCCCGGTCTTAAGTTGACCACCCTTTCGTGTGGTACCACCAATTCAATCGTTTTATCTTGATTTCCTTCACTGTATCTTGACTATTAAAAATTGTTAATAGTTCTTCGTTCTAATTCTTCAATTCGTTGGTTTGGATGGAGTCATGTATTTTTCTTTTGCAATCACAATTACAATTACCAGTTTCAATACCGGCTACCATATCCTCCAAAGCATTGCGGGATGCCGGTAGAGCGAAAGTGAGTTAAAGATCTCACTTAAAGATCTAGTTCAGGATTGTCGAACGTCTGAGATGAAAGATTTTCTACTATGTTGATGCTCTTTTCTGGAATACGTACTTCCGACAGCTCAATTTTGAGTTTTTTAATTTTTTTATTTCAAGTTGACATTTTTAATAAATTTACTATTTACTGCTGTGAACATATTCCTTTGAAAATTGCACCAACATTCATGTTCTACATAACACTACATACAAACTCTACACAACCTACGTACAAACCATATCATAAATTAGGAGAAGTTCTGGGTAATCCAAAGGATAAAGTAAATCAACATGAAAAGTGGGGGATTTACGAAATTAGTTAATAGTTAATTAAGACTGTGATGGAAGGTATATTGGGCAAATAAAAAGATCCATATTGACAAGATATAAACAACATATTGCCCACAATAGATATGGGTGAAATGAAAAATCTTGTGTTGCCCAACATGCAATCGAACATGACCACAGTATAGATATTAGTAATTTAAGACTAATTAAAAGTGTTAATATGAAAGCATTCAAATAGAAAAATGTAAGAAAATCATGAACCGAGATAAAGGATCTATCCCGTTCAGTCAACATTTTCAATTATTAATGTAAGGCTTAGTAAACTTCATGGTTCATGATTTTTACACGCTTTGTTAGGTAGGGTTTCATATAAATAGAACATAGTTTAGTTTTAGAATTAGATTAAATCATCTCCTGATGATGCTAACATGGTTAGCGAAACGTGCGTCGAGAAGTTCAAAAAAAGTGATTTGATGTTTAGTGGTAAATCTCTTCAAGTTCCTTCAAAGGTTCCAATAGAAGAATTCATGTATAATATTGGTCTAATTATTATTAAGTATATCTTTATATTTGTATTTATGGAGGTTGATGAAGGCCTCCTGGAGTGAAAACACTTTTGTGTCCAGCCTTTATTCTTGCTGCAACGTCCCCCAACGTCATATTTAATTTTGAGCCATGATATATTTAAAATTATTAATTATTTTAAACCGCCTTCCATTTATTAGTAGATTATTAGTTCTTTTTTTGTCATGTATGATTGAAATGTATTGAAATGTATAATGTATTGAAAATGCAATTAATGCTTTAAAATTATGGCGATTACGGTTATTTTTTTTTTCAATAAAAACAGACAATACAAGAAAAAAATATAAGTTAGGGGACGGCCGACTCAAGTGAACACTTGAAACTTTGAAATAACTGTGTTTTTTTTCACGTAGGATCGAGGATCTACACAAATATAGAAAATGGACATTTAAAAAAACTAATTATATTACAATACTTTTTTGTAAAGTTCTTTGAATGATATAAGTTTATAAATAATCATTTTGCAAAAGATAACAAAATACGTAATTTATTTCCGACAATTTAAACCAATAAACAATAATTTTAAGAAATTAAATTTATTAAAAAATTTTATAGAATTTTTAATTTTAAAATCTGCGACAAAAATACTATCGAACAATTAAAATTCTATTTTACCATGCTGGTAAGATAACTCGTAAGCTACTATGCATTATACGATGTATTGCAGAGATTAAATATTAGAAAAATAAATAATATTAAATTTTTCAACGCAAATATTGATACCAGTATTGGAAATATTCGAAAATAAATGCTTTGTTTTTGTTATTCAGATTTCTACATAAAAATATTAGCATATTAAGTACGCACTCTTGTACTGTACAGTGATTCTACAATTAAACAATTAAAATAATAATTATCTAAAACATAATTTAGTTTAAAAACATTAAAACACATCTAAAACACAATATGCGTCGCCAGTCTGGCGCAACACGTCACTAGCATGTCGGTGACGCGAATCCATAAGTTTTGCCCCTACCGAAAATCGTTCAACGCGGCTAAAAAAGTTTTCGCTTCAATAAGCTTTTTAATATTAGTTTTATAATACAGACTAAACTTGAAGAGATTTATCACTAAATACCAAATCACTTTTTTTGAACTTCTCGAGGCACGTTTCGCTAACCATGTTAGCATCATCAGCAGATGATTTAATCTCAGATTAAACAGTTTCACACCAACCGTTCCAATAGAAGAATTGAACAAATACACACATTTTTTTAAAGTACGGCACTGTTTACTGATAAAACGATTGTTGATTCGCGCTAATAAAACAACATAAAGGAATTATTCCAAACTAACGATTTTATTAATTTTAATTTTTTTTTCTCTGCTATTTCAATTTTAGCACTTATTATAATGCATTTATTTTCTCTTGAAGGGTGATTTAAAAAAAAACGTAGTTCAAGGTAAATCTGATAAAACTTCATTAATATGCCATTCTAGGCTGTTTTCGTGTTGTGCTATTATTCGAAACGATTTCATCCAGTAGGAATTTACATTGTTTCGTGTTCATGCAGCAGTGAAAACTTTCAGTCCAGGAATAGACACATTGTCTTATTAAAATGTGAAACATTTTGAAGTATATTATTTATATGTTATAAGTTATATTCGAAACGAAGTTTCCTATGTAATTGTTTATTGTTAATAAATAAGAAAAATAGTGTTTTTAATAGTTTTTTTATGAAGAATGTAAAATTTTTTCAGCAACATCTAAAAAAAGTTTCATGTTTTTATATAAGGTCTCTCGAATGATATGAAGATATAATGAATATGAATAATATACTGCGGGTTTGGAACCTTTGGCGTTACACTAACAAACTTTTATTACAAAAATTTTTTCACAATACACCAAAACACTATTTTTATATTCTTGTCGCACGTTTCGCTAACCATGTTAGCATCATCAGCAGATGATTAAAACTTTTAAAGTTTTAATTTTTAATTAATATATATATATATATATATATATATATATATATATATATATATGTATATATATACATATATATATATATATATATATATATATATATATATATATATATATATATATATATATATATACATATATATATATATATATATATATATATATATATATATATATATATATATATATATATATATATATATATATATATATGTATATATATTTATGGATGTATCGAAGATACAATCCGAGGCAAAAATACTAAAAATTAATAATACTGCAAAATTGGTTCCAAACAGTTTAAATTTCCATTATTTGAAAGTTTGGAACGCTTGATAGATCTTGTTTGTATATTTCTAACGTGTTAAGATTAAATCATCTCCTGATGATGCTAACATGGTTAGCGAAACGTGCGTCGAGCAGTTCAAAAAAGTGTTTTGGTGTTTAGTGGTAAATCTCTTCAAGTTTAGATTATCTGTATTAATTTTCCTTTCATATGTTCTGTAAAGCAAGGATATTTACAAATTTCTGATTTTCAGTTCATTTGCCTCACTTATTATACCTCTCGTAGATTCTTAAAAAGGACACAAGGTTGCATTACTGTTAATGACTCGGATTTGATTGATATATTTTTCAACTGTCATTCGAAAGTGTTATTACTCTTAATATAGATCATTTTTTGCAGAAATAATTCATCTAACTTCTTTCAGTTTGTTGTTTTATTAAATATAGTTAAAGAATATCATTAAAGGGAAAACAAAAAAACATAAACAATAACCATACTAACTGGTGATAACAGCATATGAAAAGAGACGTAGTATCTCTTTAGATCGAAAACCACTATAACAAGTTCATAAATTCGACTATCTGGGTACAATAATAGAAGACAGTGAGAAAATGGACAATGAAATAATTGAGAGAACAGGTTGGTTGAATGGTTGAAATCTGCTAAAACGCTTAGTATGCTTAAATATGCTAAAAATGAAGATATACAAAAAAAAAGTAATGAGTCCTTCTTTTTAAGTTTAGGGCAGCGAATCGTGGACGAAGTTAAATATAAATAAGGGCATAACTACGGCCATAGAAATGAGATTTCTCAGGAAAATCTTATAAACCACAAGATTAGACAAATTAAAAATGAAATCGTATTATAACAAGAAAACACAAAACTGACAGGAGAAATAATAAAAAAAAACATAACTTCGTTAGTTAGGACAGATAGATTTTAAGCTAAGGATTAAATATGGAGACCACGTATAAGATGAGAAGAACAAGTGAGACAAGCAGCAGATAAACGAGGAATTGAAGGGTGTGAGATTTAAAAAAATATCAAAATTGCATTATCTGCTACACATGGTTGCTGTTGTATTATATTCCTGAGAATGATTAAATTTTTGTTAAATGGCAACAATGACTTTAATAAATACCAAACATTTACATTTTTCCGTTCTACATTTTTCAAATATATTTACAGATGAAATGTTTAATAATTACATCTTATTTGATTCGCGTTTTAAAAAAAGTTTGTTAAGGAGTCATTTAAAAGGAAGGGATCTATTTGATTCCGTATTTTCTCTGGAAGAGTTTGTCTCTGGAAGCCAGTTCAAGGTGAATCAGATAAAACTACATTAATATGCCAGTTTAGGTTGTTTTCGTGTTCTATTATTCGACATAATTTCATCCAGAAGGCCTTTATCGTTTTCATGCAAAAGCGAAAACATTTATTTCTCGAATAGACACGTATATATATATATATATATATATATATATATATATATATATATATATATATAATTTTAATTTTAGTAATACCGAACATATTTTCAATCAATCAATAAAAAATTGTGCCAAGGGAAAACATTTTAAGTCAATATATAAGTTAAAAGTTTTCAAAAAAATTTTTTCTCAGCTTACTTTGTCGGAACTTTAATTATCTACAATAACGGTCCTTACACCAAATTAAGTATAAATAAAGAGAAAATTGTTGAAAAACCTTGAACTTTGACTTACTTTGAGGAGTCTAAGATATCGTCTTAAATTTTTTTCCTTAGCACAAATTTTTTTTTGGCATAATAAAAAATATTTTCGGTATTATTAAAAGGAATTCGAAAAACACGAATATTCGGCCACCCAATTGTAGAGAATTAAATTTCCGATCAAAGTAAGTTCAGAATTTTTTTTTT
This sequence comes from Cosmopolites sordidus, assembly GCA_031761425.1. Taxonomy (NCBI): domain Eukaryota; kingdom Metazoa; phylum Arthropoda; class Insecta; order Coleoptera; family Curculionidae; genus Cosmopolites; species Cosmopolites sordidus. The sequence goes on from JARFXV010000377.1 coordinate 473,481, forward strand.
GAAAACTTTCAACTTTGACTAACTTTAAGGAGCCTAAGATATCGACTTAAAATTTTTTCCCTTGGCACAATTTTTTTTGGCATAATGAAGAATATTTTCGGTATTAATTAAAGAAGTTCGAAAAAAACTGATTTTCGGCCCACCCTAATATATAATAATTCGTGATTTAAAACATTACTAAGTTTATAAAAACCAGCTAAGTAGTTTCCTCGTGGGTGTACTGTGTACAGTACAAGCAAAATATATAAAAAAATCACTAGTACTACTAGTACTACTAGTACTAGTACTAGTACTAATATTCTTAACAAACTTGAAACAATAAATTGAAATAAAGCGTCAATTTAGTAGAGTAATATGAATATATATAGACATTTGTTTGGCTAAATACAACAGTATAACAAAAATATTAGCAATTTTTGAGAGATACTTAATTACTTGAGCTTCGTAATGCTTGTTCTAGGGTTTGCAGCCACAGCTATTCTTGAAACGTCAGTATCCGAAGATCGTAGATGAGCTCACCTGTTCATGTCTCCCGGAACTTTTTGAACAATGGATGAGCGGTATATATATATATATATATATATATATATATATATATATATATATATATATATATATATATATATATATATATACATATATACCTTTACATTTTACCTTTACATTTACCTTTACATTTACATTTTTCACAAACATTTTTAATGACTTTCTTGGCATACAAAATTAAAAAATATTTAAGAAAACGAATTTTTAGAATAAAAAAAAATAAAGCTAATTACAATAATTTATCCAGTAATTATGGATCAAACAGCAACCAAATTAAACAAAGATATTTAAAACTTACTTCAAGAAATGAGCGACATGGTATAGAAGAAAAAATCACTACGATAATTCATGGCACAATTGTACTTGAAGTAAGTTTTAAATTTCTTTGTTTAATTTGGTTGCTTTCTGATCCCTAATTAATGGTTGAATTATTGTAATTAGCTTTATTTTTTTTATATTCTAAGAATTCGTTTTCTTAAATCTTTTTTTCATTTTGTATGCCAAGAAAGTAATTAAAAATGTTTGTGAAAAATGCAAATGCTATTACCTGGGTAAATAGGATATATATATATATATATAGAGTAATTGTCAGCTGACAAATTAGAATTATTTAGTCATTATTGCATATCTTTCAAATGTTTTCTGATAAATCTCTTACTAAGTATTCGATAGTCGATTTACTTTAATGAAACAATATAAAAGATTTGTTTAAAAAGACGGTTTTAGTACTTTCGCGACTTTTATCCTGTTATTTCTGTTTCAATGCTTATTATATTCGTTGTGCATGTATTTTCTCTTGAAGGGATGTTTAAAAAAAGCCAGTTCAAGGTAAATCTGATAAAATGTTATTAATGCCCTAGTCTAGGTATTTTCGTGTCCTACACATATTCAAACGATTTCATCCAGTGGGAAATTATATTATTTCGTGATGTTGCAGAAAAGAAAATATCCAGTTCGAGGATAGAAACATTGTTTTATAATAATGCAAAGTATTAAAAAATATTTCTAAATTTTTCACTAGTTATGGATACGTAGAGGTAGTTTTTTCGATTAATTTTTTATATATTAAATAGATCACTGAATATTGAATCTGTTATATTGTTTTGCACTGCGGAATTTATCAAAAACCTTAAAGTGAGTGAGATAAATCGCGAAATTAAAGCAATTTTATGACATTATTTCTAAATAGTCTCCAAGGTGACTGAAGCCGCTGGTGAGATTTGCAAAGAAGAGGGAGGGTGCTGTATTAATCCGTACCACTTATCTATTGTTCAAAAAGTTTCCGGAGACATGAACCGGTGAGCTCTTCTACAATCTTCGAATGCTGACTTTTCAAGAATAGCTGTAGCTGCAAACCCTAGAACAAGCATTACAAAGCTCAAGTAATTAAGTATCTCTATATATTCATATTATTCTAAAAGCTAAAAGGTAAAGTGTTAGGGTTAGAGGTGTATCAGCAACTAGGCTATTTAGCAACTGGACCTACAGTTTAACGTGGGTTCCGAACCACGGTCATCAGCTTCCGACAAACCCAGACCAGCACCCCCTCGGGCTATAAACCTTTGGTTATGTGCCTACCCATAAGTCTATCAGGAAACCTACCGACTGGCGAGTGACCAACGTAGAACACTTCTCAGAAGGCATCTGGCCTTACCCAGCCTTTAACTGGCGTGACTGAGGGGTAATTCGTCGTCGGACCGTCCGTACCAACGCGACCGGCCTTGTTATTCTACTCAATTGACACTTTATTTCAATTTATTGTTTCAAGTTTGTTAACAATATTAGTTCTAGTAATTTTTTATATATTTTGCTTGTACTGTACACAGTACACTCACGTGGAAACTACTTAGCTGGCTTTTATAAACTTAGTAATGTTTTAACTCACTAATTATTATATATTAGGGTGGGCCGAAAATCAGTGTTTTTCGAATTTCTATTATTAATACCGAAAATATATTTTTTATTATGCCAAAAAAAAATTGTGCCAAGGGAATACAAAATTAAGTCGATATCTTAGGCTCCTCAAAGTTAGTCAAAGTTCAAAGTATACAAAAAAATTTTTCAGAACTTACTTTAATCGGAAATTTAATTATCTACAATCGGGTGGGCCGAATATCCCTGTTTTTCGAATTTCTTTTAATTATACCGGAAATATTTTTCATTATGCCAAAAAAAAATTTGTGCCAAGGGAAAAAAATTAAGACGATATGTTAGGCTCCTCAAAGTTAGTTAAAGTTCAAAGTTTTTCAACAATTTTCTCTTTATTTTTACTTAATTTGGTTTAAGGACCGTTATTGTAGATAACTAAATTTCCGATAAAAGTTGAGAAAAACATTTTTGGAACTTTGACTAACTTTGAGGAGCCTAGGATATTGACTTAAAATTTTTTCCCTTGACACAGTGTTTTTTTGGATAATGAAAAATATTTTAAGTCCAGCCTATTATATATATATATATATATATATATATATATATATATATATATATATATATATATATATATATATATACATGACACTTTATTTCAATTTATTGTGCAAATTTGTTAAGAATATTAGTTCTGGTGATTTTTTATATATTTTGCTTATACTGTACAGAGTACACTCTCGAGGAAACTACTTAGCTAATTTATATAAACTTAGTAATGTTTTAAATCACTAATTATTATTACAATCATTTTAAATTTGTTGAAAATTGTTGAGATCATCACATGTTTTAAATTTATTTCAGTTATTAAGAATGGGATTTCAATTGTAAGGACAAAATCTTTACAGGTAATACATGAAATTTTGTCTGAACGGTAAAAATCATTTTCAAGAATGATTAAAGTGTTCTTTATCAATGGTGATATAACAGGTAACATATTGTTCTAGACTTCCAAGTGATAAATACGATCAAAGAAGTGTTTTCGAATTATTGCTTCTAATATAAAAGAAAACATATGAGGCATTTGAAACAATGTTAATAGCATACATTCATAAAAAGGGCTAATAATATGGATATACTAATGAGGTATAGCTTCGATGCTTATATAAAAAAAATATTGATTTCTATTAATAATATTAAAAATAATTATTTTATTAAGCTAGTGCATTCGTAACAATCGAAGCTAAAAATACAATCCTACACACTAATACAATCACACTTTTAAAGAAATAAATGTAGCAAGGCTTATAACGAATGCTCTATACATGTATCGTATATATACCTTGAATATAAAACTAACAAGAAGGAGCCTTGCCTATCTTTATGCACTTATAAATGGAAACAGAAACGGCCATATTGAAACACCACAGATTACTCATTGTTTTGGAATTTTGGTACTTGGTGTCAAGAACTTAGAGGTTTAATAGTAGATTTGTGCAATTTAGATGTGTTTTAATTCATAATCAGTGCCGAATAAGTGTACTGGAATACTCTTTTTGTGTGTTCTAGTGTAAATACATATTAATACTTATTATATTGACAATAAAAGGATTAATATCGGAAGTAAGGTAAGAAACAAAAAATATGGTTAGTTGTGCGTCGTGGTTGTTCCCTGACACGAAAAAATCAAAATTCAGGTGTAACATTACCTAGGTAAGCGCCTTTAATTCTAAATTTCTCAATTATTTAGAAATAAAAACGGCTTTTTGTTTGAAAGAAATTTTAAGATTATGAAGCCAACATATCGTCTGGTAAGCATAGGCGTAGTCAAATTGAGTTAGGTAAAATAATATAAGTATAATGTTATTTAAGGTAGTGATTATTTTTTATTAGAACTTAGAACTTAGAACTAGTGATTATTTTTTAACGTATGTTTTAAAATGTTTAGTTTTCTGAGATACTGCGTCTATAAATTCACATTATTTTTTAGTTTTCGTTTGATATATAAAACATATTATTTTATGCATATAATCTATAAAATATAACTAGTAACAACAGAGTATTACTTTTTTTATAATCCTTTTCAGAAATTATTATGCTAATAAATGTAAATGTTACTTTTATTTTGATTTGGATTTCATGTTATTAAACCACTTTACCTTTTTTCAAGATTTCCCAAAGATTCCAAATTGATCGAACATCTAAGGTAAAGGTGAAACTACGACCAAATGTTGTTCCAGCAATTGAAGTGGACTGTTTAACATATGTAATTTATTTATTTTATCATTTTGATAAACATCTTTCATACTATTTACTCTTGAAAGTTAGCTTTTTTTGGATGTTTTGAAAAATGTGTTTATTCTCGTTTATATCTAACACTTTAGTTGATTTATTGACTATTTACACTACAAGAATTAATTATATTTATAAAAACGCTGTAGTAGATGAAAAAATTCGTAGAACATATACAAAGTTAATTTTGTTTAAGAGACATTAAACAATGAACAACTAAATAAAAAAAGATATATGTATTTTAATAATAAATAATTTAGTGAATATTGCGGCTTCTTTATGATCGAAAAATTAAAAAAAAGTATTAAAAAGCTAAGGAAGTTCATCCGTGCTCCACGTCGTGCTTTGCATCTCATCCGCCATTCAAAGCGCCAGTAAGTGTCTCCCAAGACCGGTTTCTGGCCTTAAGCCATCATTAGTTGGGCTCAAGCTGGACACCTGAAGAGCGGATGAAGGAACGACTAAAGCCATGACCATATAAATTGGCCATGTCGAATTGAGGCTGCAATCACATTCAGCCACGCCATCCTGCGGTAAACGATCGCAGCAGTCAGACTGTGCGAAACCGTTCGTAACCCGTCTAACCTCGGATAAGTACCAGGTAACGATAATTATACAATAATTTATTGTTTTAAACAATTGTAAACTTTTATCAGTTTCTTGTTTTTATTCATACTGCCCTACGCCACTGCCATACCGGAAACAGTAGTCGGCCATATGCAGCTACCATTCTGGTCTTACTTACAGAATCATATGCTCCTTCCTATAAATTTATATTCAAAGTCTATATATATATATATATATATATATATATATATATATATATATATATATATATATATATATATATATATATATATCTATATATATATATATATATATATATATATATATATATATATATATATATATATATATATATATATATATAGATAAATATATATATATATATATATATATATATATATATATATATATATATATATATATAATATATATATATATATATATATATATATATATATATATATATATATATATATATATATATATATATATTTTTTTTTTTTAAAGCAGAAGGTCTTTTGCTTTGCAAAAAGGTGATATATCCAAAAAAGTATATCGGCTATTAATGACGCGAAATAAATGAAAAAGTGAAGATTCCACTAACCTGTTGTGATCGATTGTGGAGCTAGATGAGTTAGGAAAAAACTTTAAGTGTTGTCGATGTAAAAGGTTCTTTCATTATAAAAAATAAGTAATGAGAAACGTTTAGGTCTTAATTTAATATTGGATATTTATTGTGATGAATGTTGTATTATAACTAAACTCCACTACGAGTTTATTGTTTTAAAAATATTCAACCAATACATCATGATTACTACGAAAATTGTAATTTTTCGTTTTGAATCATTTTGATTTTTCAAAAAATTCGTAAGGAAAGTTCTCAATATATGCAGGAAGTTATGCTTTTTTATATACACCTCTAACCTATTACATGTTAATTATGTGTATACTTTAATTGACAATATCTTGCTTTAGAACGGGTCAAAAAAAAGTTTTTTTTTAATGAAATAAAGGACAGTTAGCTCAATTATATTTTAATTTCACCGCATTCGTAATAAAAATGAATTTACGAGTGAACTACCTTTATATGTCGATTAATGGAATTTTATATATTATAGGTTGTTTGGTGTTTTTATAGGGAAAATATATTGTGAACCAACTTAGTATGCGCAGCCCATTACTTTTCTAAATAGAACAATTACTATATCTAATGGGTTTTTCATGTTGTATCTAAATCTAGGCGTTGCTAAAATGTGAATTAATACTGTGGCAACAATTTTTGAAATCTGTATAGTTCTAAAATAACTGCTGTTTTCTATTTACTTCCATAATCTGTTAAAAAGAACGCGTACAGGAATCTTTGGGTCTCTGTTCTTGTAATTAATGTTTCCACGCATATTGTATTCGTTGTGCACTTATTTTCTCCAACAAAATGATTTAAAAAACTACTTTCAAGGCAAATCTGATAATAATCTAATATCAGATTCTATATATATATATATATATATATATATATATATATATATATATATATATATATATATATATATATATATATATATATATATCATGGGCGTAGCTAGGATTTAGTTTTGGGGGGCTTTAGTTTGAAGTAAATATAACAACAAAAATATGCTTACATGAAATTTAATATATATATATATATATATATATATATATATATATATATATATATATATATATATATATATATATATATATATATATATATATATATATATTCATCGGAAAAATGACGACATATTTATAAAGTTCTTAACTTTAAATGAAATGGTTAAATTAATTTCGTATTCGTTGTGCACTTATTTTCTCCAACAAAATGATTTAAAAAACTACTTTCAAGGCAAATCTGATAATAATCTAATAAGCTAACTTGTTTTCGTGTCCATTTGTTTAATTCTATATAGCAGGACTTTATATTGTATCGTTTTCACGCACCAAAGCGAAAACATCCACTCCGAGAATAGATGTGCGTGTCATATATATATATATATATATATATATATATATATATATATATATATATATATATATATATATATATATATATATATATATATATATATATATATTTATATATGTATATATATATCATGGACGTAGCCAGGATTTAGTTTTGGGGGGTTTAGTTTGAAGTAAATATAACAACAAAAATATACTTACATGAAATTTAATATAAATATATATATATATATATATATATATATTCATCGGAAAAATGACGACATATTTATAAAGTTCTTAACCATTTCATTTAAAATGGTTAAATTAATTTCGTTCCTCTGCGCTAAATCTAAAACCATTAAAGAAGAAATCTTCTAAAATCTATAATATTAGGTAATATTTGGCTTATTTCGGGGGAGGTTTGAACCACCAACCATACACCCCCCCCCCCACCCCCGTTGGCTACGCCTGTGTTATATATATATATATATATATATATATATATATATATATATATATATATATATATATATATATATATATATATATATATATATATATATATATATATATATATATATATATATATATATATATATATATATATATATATATATATATATATCCAAATATTATCCAAAAACTCAAGCCCCAAAACCATCGTTTGCATCGTATGTTTGGCAATATGGTTAAATTAATCAACAAAATTGGCGCGTTTGGACTGAAAATAATCCGTAAAAGATCCAACAATTAACGTTGTGTTCAGAAAAGTGCACCGTATGGTGCGGATTGTACGTTGGTGGCATTATAGGACATATTTCTTTAATAATTAAGCGGAAAGTACGTTACCATTAAAGAGGAACGTTACAGAACGATGATCCATAATTACTTCATTCTAAATTTGAACGGTATTGATCTGGAGGAGATATGGTTCCAAAAGGATGGCTCCACGTGTCATCTAGCTAACGCAACAATCGATTTACTAAGGGAACAATTCGGTGAGAAAATTATTTCGAGGAATGGACCTGTTAATTTACCATCAAGGTCATGAGATTTAATGCCTTTAGATTAATTAATTTGGGGTTATGTTAAAATCTTTGGTCTATGCCGATAAACTTGCAACTATTGACGCCTTGGGAGCCAACATTACTCGGACAATTGCTTGAAAAAGTTGTCGGAAATTGGATTGACAGAATGCGCTTTGTCAGAAGTGACCGTGGCGGATATTTGTTCGCAATTGTTTTCAAATATTAATGCCATTGAATGGTAATTCATATAAACTAAATAGTTTTAAGGAACCTAATTTTGTTGTTGTTTTATTTGAATTTAAAATTCGGACGCACTAAAAAATCACCCGATATTTGGTTAAGTAGCGTACTATTTTTTCTTAATAAAAAAAGAAAGTTATCAAAAAAATCCCAGCAATTTCAGATCGCACGATTGGAATAAAGATAGGATGTCTAAATATGCTAATAATATTAACAAATATCTGCTAATAATACGAATTACCTCAAAGCGATCTTAAACATACACTTTGCAAAGAAGGCAGACGCTCTGGAGAATGTAAATTTTCTAAAAGTCCTTTCAACCACCATATAAGTATACTATAAAATGATGTATTCCGTATATAGCTCTTCAAACTACGGAACAAGCGCGATATCTGGGGAATGTGGAAGGTGTGGCTAAACTTCATATCCCCTTTCCTTCAAGTTCTGCCAGGCCGGTATGCGGTCCTGTAGGATCGCTTCATGTTTATTGATACATTCCAGATCCAAGAGACTGAGCTTCAGGCGCATTTCCTTTATGTCATAGTAAAATAAGGAACAACCGTTAATATGAAAAAGATTGAGCCTTTTGGACTTTAACAATACTCCATATTATTAAGCATTTTATATTTGTTTATATTTTTATCGCTAATATCGATCATGAACAATAGCATTTTAAACAGTTTTTACCACCAACATTAAGATGTTGCGTGAAACTAAAGAACACTTTAAAAAATTATTAATTTACTAGGATAGTTATATGAAGGTTATTATTTTATTTTTAGACTGGGTGGGGCAAGTATCGCGCTACCATTTTGTTTTGGCACTATTTTTTTGTGATATTTTTAACAATTTGGGTTTGACTGTTATATAGTACAGATGTGCAAGTTTTATTATGGATAAATACACGCTACAAGATTACAGTTTTTGAGAAGTGCGAATTTTGAGAAGTGACTTACATATGGTTTGGTACAACTTGTTCAAACTTGTCGCCTATGCAAGGTATATCTATCTATTAAATAACGAGACAGACGCTGTAAAACATTTTATTTTGATTTCATACATATTTACATATTATCACCTTTAATATTTTCCTACCTCCTTTATTCCTACAACGGTCCATGCGAATCTTCCATTGTTCAAAACAGTGCTGGAAGTCTTCTTCTATCAACTCCTTCAAATATTGTTTTTTTTAATGCAGATTTCACCTTAGGAAATAGATAGAAATCGCACGGCGCAAGATCTGGCGAATAAGGCGAATGGTCTAACACTGGGATGCTGTACTTGACTAGAAGAAACCTGTTGGCAGACAACGTGGAATGAGCCTGCGCATTGTCTTGGTAGAGAACCCATGACTTGTCCTTCCACAATTAGAGTAATTTTTTCCTCATTCTTTCACGGAGTTCAGCAAGAACGTGAAGGTGATTAATAGTTTGACCTTTAGGAATCCAGCCAAGGTACACAATCCCATGAATATCGAAACTCTTTCGGTGAATAAGGGCTCTTCCAGTGCATGGACTGGCGCTTCGTTTCGGGACCATAAGTAAAAAACTACGATTCGTCACATGTTATTATCCTTTCCAATAAGTTTAGGTCATTTTCGATGGCATTCAAAGTATTAGTACAAACATTTTTGCAAGCTTCTTGTTGTTCAAATGTGAGAATTTGATGCATCGTTTTGGCACACATTTTTTGCATGTTAAAATTGTTATGTAAAATTTGCCGTACGTATTCTTTGTCAATTGCTACAGTTTCAACAATCGCACGAATACTTAATCGACGGTCATATCGAACCAGATTACCGATTTTTTTGATATTTTCATTCGTTTTTGATGTGGAAGGGCGACCCGGGCATGGTTCATCTTCAACATCTTCTTGCCCATCTTGAAAATGTTTAAACCAGTCAAAAACACGTGCACGCGATAAACATTCATTGCCATACACTTCTTTCAATAAATTATAGGTTTCAGTAGCGGTTTTCTCAAGTTTCAAGTGAAATTTCGCAAAATTCGTTGCTCTATTGTTAAACTTAATATTTTTCGGCGAAACAAAAAAACAACCTTAATGCGAACGAAGACTACGGTTATACGGATTTGTTTATAGAAACAAGAGGTACTGCATTCAAAAGAGAAGGCTTCACGCTAAACAGCTATTGGTCACTTGCGTTTGGCGCATGCGTACTTATTCTGTAGTAGCGTCAACCTCGTTATTTAATAACCACACCTCGTAGACAATAATAAACTATTCGAACACTATATCATAAACTACTTCCATCAAATTAATAATTTTTATATATAACTAATAACGGTCCATGAAGCTTATTTTCATCCAAGTGGTCAAGTGAATAAACATACAGGACAGCCATTTCTGGGTAAGATAAAATCCGCATATTTATCAAACGTTATTAGATCCAGTTAACAAAACACTGCAGACATATGGTTTCAAAACTATTTGGTGCCTCAACTGGAAGAGCAATGACTGCAGAATATGAGGGTTCAGCAAGATATACTACACACATCACGTAAAAACATCAATATTTTGAAAAATATTTTCCCTATTCGTATAATTTTTCGAAATGGAGATTTATTGTGGTCGCCTAGATTTTCTGATTTGACGATTCTGGATTATTTTTTATGGGGGATTTAAAAGGAAAAGGTTTACATAATTAAGCTCCAAATGGTACAGTAACTCAAGGACAAGCGTAGCATTTAAAAAAAATAAATACCGCTACTGGTAGTGTTGGCTCACGTGTGTCTTGCTTTATAAGGCCAGTCCGGTCAGTCGAAAACATTGCCTCGTTCGGATCTGTGGTACAGGTCTAAAAGACGAACGGCGACCTAGATGTCGACGCCGTAGCTGGTCCAAGTTAACCTTCCATTCGATGTATGTCGATTAATTGGCGAAGCCTTGGACAGGCTTATTTTCTGGTATTTTTTAGAGGGTTTCAGAATCCGGACATTTCAGAATTCGGACATTTTAGAATTCCGACATTTCAGACTTCGGCTATTTCAGGCACCAGACATTTTAGATACCGGACATCTCAGTTACCGGACATTTCGGTTACGGACATTTAAGTAACATCACCAGGAATATGGCCAGATATCATTAGTTAGATCTATCTCCATTAGGCTATACAGCATGTGACAGCACATGACCATTACCAACATGAGGGGTTAAGGAGCGTTATAATTACGTGAATTACAGATATTAAAAATTAGGATAATTTAATTTTGTGAGATATCGAATATTATCGACTATTGTATATATATCATACTTCTTGCGATGTTCTTGCGATGTGATTAGTACTGTTAACGAAATAATTATAGGAATTACCAGTAATCTATTTAAATAACGAATTCTTTTAAAATCATCGGACAAATCATAATATTTGGTGATTTTCTTTGTTATGTAAGTTATGATAATTTGGATGAGAGATGTCCACGAAATAAGCTATCATTTTACATTTGTTAATCATTGTAATATCAGGACAATTGCTGGCAACTAGTCGATTAGTCTGTATTGATGTGGCCCAATATAAGAGGTATGCGTCGTTTTCAAGGACTGGAAAAGGTGTATAGTTGAAATGTGGCATATTTTTGCCTGTTAGTTGATGGATGATGTCTGCAGTTAGACTATGACGTTTAGTGTATTCTGTTGGCGCGAGAACACTGCAGCCAGCTACAATGTGTTCAATAGTCTCAGATGCATGTTGACACATACGGCAAGTATCATTCTGTATCAGCCTTTTTTCAACAAATTTCTGATAGTTGTGTTGGACACATTCCACAGACACGCTCATAATACAGACAACGTGGAATGAGCCTGCGCATTGTCTTGGTAGAGAATTGTCCTTCCACAATTAGAGTCATTTATTCCTCATTCTTTCACGGAGTTCAGCAAGAACGTGAAGGTGATTAATAGTTTGACCTTTAGGAATCCAGCCAAGGTACACAATCCCATGAATATCGGAACTCTCTCGGTGAATTTGGGCTCTTCCAGTGCATGGACTGGCGCTTCATTTCGGAACCATAAGTAAAAAACTACGATTCGTCACATGTTATTATAATTTCCAATAACTTTAGGTCATTTTCGATGGCATTCAAAGTATTAGTACAAACATTTTTGCAAGCTTCTTGTTGTTCAAATGTGAGAATTTGATGCATCGTTTTGGCACACACTTTTTGCATGTTAAAATTGTTATGTAAAATTTGCCGTACGTATTCTTTGTCAATTCCTACAGTTTCAACAATCGCACGAATACTTAATCGACGGTCATATCGAACCAGGGTTGCTATCACACCATCTTGTATGTCTAATATATATCCTTCTGTCTCTGCAAATAAACCGCTCTTTTTTAAACATTCAGTCGAAAAATCAACATTCGTTTTTGATAACGCATTAGGATACACTCCATGTATACTCCTCTCCATCAATGTACCTTTCTCTCATTGACGTAATAAATAATTTTAAATATCTTATTATTTATTTGGAGAGGTGAACTTCTATCTAACGAGCATATTATTTAAACATATAATCAAACCTCGTCCATTAACGTTTCTTCGAAGATATAATCTGATTGAGTACTCGCGGGGGTGATGGATCTGATGTTCTGTCAATTTAGCTTTTAAAGATCTATCTAATGATATTAAATCGGTTGCTGACCATTTAATTACACCAGACGTATAGACAAGGAATGGTATTGCCAAGTAAATAGCTAATAGTTAATAGCTTTAATAATATTCCTTCTATTGAGATCGGAAGGCAAGTAGTTCCTGTAGTGGCCTATAATTCTTTGGGTTTCTAGTGGTTTGGCAATTTGGCAGCATAAACGTAACCCATCTGGTAAAAAAATAAAGAATATAGAAAAATATATATAGAAAAAATAATGAAAAAAATTTCATTTAAATGGATATGTAAACAAGCAATAGAGATTCTACAAGAGCTGCACCAAAGACCTCTCCCTAGTGAAAAAAGTGACAGAGAAGGGCGGAATTTCCAAATTAGAGATCGTTGGTCCTTACTTTTTTGAAGAGGAGGAAATAATAGTAACAGTGTCTTCGTCACGTTGTGTTGATATGTTACAAAATTTTCTATAACAAGTTCAACGGTGACAAGTAAACATATAAGAACTGTGGTTCCAGCAAGGCGGTGCCACAGCTCACATGGTGAGAGTATCAATGGAATGTGTTTGACAAATGATTCCTCAAAATATGATCTCCCGTTTCGGCGATGTTTCTAGGTCCTTAAGTCTAGAGATGCTAACAAACCACATACGATACAGGAACTTTAAGTTGCTATTCGTCAAAAAAATCGCAAGTGTACAAGAAGAAAAGTTTTTGAGAGTGATGCACAACAAATGATTGTAGATGTGTGACCGCGAAAAAGGGCGACACTGACTGACATTATTTTCCTCCATTAATTTAAAATTACTATATATTTATATACATATAAGTACTATTTTTACTTATTTTAACTGTAATTACAAAGAAATATAACAATGTTGTATTAAGGTGAAAAACATGGGTTTTCTCTGCCCCACCCAGAACATACTGCTTTCGCTTTAATATTGATATCTATGATTTGCCGAAAAAAATATTTAACATCAATTATATCAGTTGATAAAAAAATAACCTGGTATATAAAAAAATAATATAGTTGTTGAAAACAATTAATAAGGAAAGATGTACTGAAAAATAGATTTCTATTTTTACTTCTTTTAACTGTAATTACAAAACAATATAACAATGTTGTGCTTAGGTGAAAAACATGGGTTTTGTCTGCACCACCCAGAACATACTGCTTTCGCTTTAATATTGATATCTATGATTTGCAGAAAAAAATATTTAACATCAATTATTTCAGTTGATAAAAAAATAACCTGGTATATAAAAAAATAATATAGTTGTTGAAAACAATTAATAAGGAAAGATGTACTGAAAAATATATTTCTATTTTTACTTCTTTTAACTGTAATTACAAAACAATATAACAATGTTGTGCTTAGGTGAAAAACATGGGTTTTGTCTGCACCACCCAGAACATACTGCTTTCGCTTTAATATTGATATCTATGATTTGCAGAAAAAATTATTTAACATCAATTATTTCAGTTGATAAAAAAATAACCTGGTATATAAAAAAATAATATAGTTGTTGAAAACAATTAATAAGGAAAGATGTACTGAAAAATAGACTTCTATTTTTACTTCTTTTAACTGTAATTACAAAACAATATAACAATGTTGTGCTTAGGTGAAAAACATGGGTTTTGTCTGCACCACCCAGAACATACTGCTTTCGCTTTAATATTGATATCTATGATTTGCAGAAAAAATTATTTAACATCAATTATTTCAGTTGATAAAAAAATAACCTGGTATATAAAAAAATAATATAGTTGTTGAAAACAATTAAAAAGGAAAGATGTACTGAAAAATAGATTTCTATTTTTACTTCTTATAACTGTAATTACAAAACAATATAACAATGTTGTGCTTAGGTGAAAAACATGGGTTTTGTCTGCACCACCCAGAACATACTGCTTTCGCTTTAATATTGATATCTATGATTTTCAGAAAAAATTATTTAACATCAATTATATCAGTTGATAAAAAAATAACCTGGTATATGAAAAAATAACATAGTTGTTGAAAACAATTAATAAGCAAAGATGCAAATAAGCAAAGATTTTTAAAGTTCTATTTTATATATTATTTTCGTGCTAGATAAATAGATTTCCTATATATAACCAAGTTTTAAATTAATATCCTCAGATGGCTAAGAGAGTATATTAAATTTAAAATGAATTAATATCTTAATGAACTTTGATACGTTGTAAAATAGGAAACTAAATATTAGAAACTATATTAAGTTATAAGTAAATTTATATAAAAAAGCTGTCATTTAAAAGAGGAATATTTTGCTGGATCCGTTGACTCTATTTTGTCTCAGAAATCTCTTTTCTATTGAGTTTTTTTTCCTTTATCAATTATTCAGCTAATTGCAGATTAAAGGACAGATAATAACGTCTAAGAAAGAAAGATAATTGCTTTCTATCATAATTCTCATTAAGTATATTGTTGGGATTTCAAAGGACCCTTCTAATTATCCTGATTGTCGTTTTTGCATTGAAATAACGGGCTAGAGAAAATGTCATATAATTTCCAGTTTTATTAGGGTTTTCTATTTTGTAGCTTCAATTGGTGAGCTAACAGACGAGCAAATCAGTTGGTGAAAGTTTTGCTTTGTAGAGTTGCTGTCTATTTATATTTTGTAACATAAGGTGATGATTTTTTTAGTGCATCCAAACTTTAAATTAAATAAAACAACAACCAAATTAGATGCCTTGACACTATTTATTTTATGTGAAATAACATTTAATGGCATTAGTGTTTGAAAAAAGGACAAATGTTCGCCGCGTACGTTAGTTTACTGATAAAGGGCATTCTGTTAGTCTAATTTCCCACCACTTTTTCAAGCAATTGGGGGTCTTATGTCGGCAATTGCCCGAAATATGACAGCGTCCAAGGAGTCAATAGTTGCTGGTTTATCGGCATAGGCTAAAGATTTAACATAAGTTCGAAGAAAATAGTCTAAATGCGTTTAATTACATGACCTTGCTGGCCATTTAACGAGTCTTTTCCTCGAAATAGTTTCGTTTCGTGAAATAATTGTTTCCCCAATAAATCAATGGTTGCGTTGGCTGTCTAACTGTTGACCGTGGAACCGTCCTGTTGGAATCACATCTCCTTCAAAACTCATTGATCATCGCTCTATAACGATCGCCATTAAAGATAACGTGCTTCCCAGCCTAATTTTTAAAGAAATATGGCCCATTGATGTATAATCAGAACCATACGACGCTAACCATGGACTTGTTTGAGTTCTCAGACAAGCTACATTTTTTAAGGCATAAGACCAAGATCTTTTACGCAAGATGTTATACGTAGTCTAATAACAAAGCGAATAAAGGCGACGAATTAATAAATTTGGTGCTGATAAACAACACTGCCCGCAACAGCTGCGATATTTCCTTCGGAACGCACAGCTTTTTATCTTGTTTCTGTTTTAATATCAAGTAGCGTGTGATTCACGAATCGCACGCTGCAATGTGCGTGGAGAGTGCGAGCGCAATTCACATAGCGTGCGATTCGAAATTCACGTGCTTAATATTTTTCAAGTTGCTCTTCAATTTAAGTGCTCTAAGAATTGGAACAGTAAGTTGATATGTTAATGAATTATAAAGTGTGATGGTGGAATGATCAGAGCAAGAGGTAAATAGAAAACCTGAATATAAAAGGTGTATATCATAAATTTACGAAGTGCTCTATAAGTTTGACGCACAGAAGACTGATTTTGATAATAAGTTTCGACAATTTGCCAGCGTTACTCTGATGTTTAACGTTTCATGATGACTGAATAATTTTGACACTATTGGCGCTCAAACTTACAGTTCGTTTGATAGCGACCCTTATCGGAAGTTAGGACACGCTAAAAAATTACCCGTTACATATATTTATATTAAATAAACATAAAGATGAACCTCTTTCAGATGAAGATGAATTTCTGATTTATGGAAAAAATATTACCAATTGAGTAATCGCCGACTGAGTATTAGAGACAAAACGTCGTTACTTGCGACGAATAACATATGGTTTTTGCATCATCAGACATAAGACATCATTGCACACCTCAAAAATTAGTTGTGAATCTTTCACAAAAAATACAGTATATATCGTCCCAAAAACACCAAATTCACCATCTTTCTTGCTGCTACTTCGTGGACGCCGTTTTGATTTTTATCCTCGTTGCCGCCATTGTGGAAGCGACTAATGATTTATCTGTAGATTAATTGATAATATTTTCTTCATTTTCCATTATTCATTTGATAAGTGGTTTATTCACTAGCTATTGCTCAATCTGACTATCATCTAATATTTTCTTCAATCCTTTCGTACCAGACTATCCATTTTTTATGATTTTCTACGTTTGTATTCTATTATATTTCTAAGGTAGGTAAAAAAACACATAGATTTATTTTACATCTTTATTGTGCCTAAATATTATTTCTAAGATTTGGCCCAACTGGTTCCAGTAGGAACTTTATGTATTATAACGTTAGGAACTTTGTTAAAAATACAAGTATTAAAAAAAATTTGAGAACAAACGTTTGATTCCTGGTATTAAACAAAACATTTTTTTTGTCATTTAAACATAAAAATACAATACAATGGGAACATTTACTATGTGGTTTCGATTATATCTTTCTTCATGCTACAAACCTCACACCTTCCTATATTATCTGCAAGTATAAGCCAATGTATGCCTCTGTTACCCAAACGTACATCTCTCACAGTAGAATAATCACAGTAGAATAATTCAGAAGGACCAGGACTTAAAACATTATCTGTAGAAGCTTTTGTTATGAAGTCTTTTACGGTAGTTTTTTCGAATATAATGCCATGAATAACAAAGGCTTTGAGAAATGCTATGTCTATGACACCCCATAACAATCCATTTTGGTGATTTTCGGACGATACAATATATGGGCTCTCCATCGATCAGCTATATCGACAGCCCTCATATAAGCATTGTAATCTTTGACTGCCATTGGGGAAGTTACTGTAAACTTTGATTCATGTTTTTCCTTATGTAATTAAATGTATCATTTTGTTGTCTTTCCATTTCCAATATCCAATATCTATGTTTGAAAATTGCAGCATAGAAATATGAAAGTAGCAAGGATATTTCCAGGAAGCTCCTTTCTATTACTTCTGATTGTCCCACCAGCATAGGTATTTTCAGTTTCCAATCTTTCTAGCAAAGCAATAGATGAAAAGAAATGTCAAATTAGATAATTTTGCCTTTTCCTTTTTTTGCCTGCTCGGTTAATTCTAAAACGATTCTTTCCCCTAACTTGCAGTTTAAACATTTTGAGCTCAGTTCTTCGTCTTTTCCCTGGTAAATATGAAATTTCTTTATAAAGCCTCTCTGATCAGCCAAACACCACAACCTGTATCCTCTTTTGATAATTTCATTGGTACGTATTGTTTCAGTTTTTCCATTCATACAATAGTTAAGGCATGGAAAATCAACAATACAATTTTCTAGACAGAACCTCTGTCTATAGACAGAAGTCTGTTTCGGCTAAAACAATAGTTCATAACATTTGTTAACTCTCCAAACGATGGAATATAGCCATTGAATGTAGTGGATATTATTTTAAATATTAGCAGTGTATTTGTCAAGTTGGGAAAACATTTAGAATTGCAATAAAATAATTCATAATTTTCTTTTATAGTCACCATAATTTTTTATTTTTGTTGCTTTTTTAATCTAAGCAAATAAGCATTCTTAAAGCCTTAAGGCTATATAAGGGTAATAAAAACTAAGTTTGTTCAAAAAAAAAACATTGCTGCTTTAATATCAAGAATCAAGACAAAGTTGAAACAATTTGTGAACTTTTTTAATTAATTTGTAATACATCGGAAAGTATTTTAATTTGTTTTCAAATTAAAAAATTATTTAATAAACTCCCATTTGCTACGGAAAAAACGCAATCTAAAGTATTGTAATTTTGGTGCCGAAGCAGAATATACAGTGCTTTCATTTCAAAAGTACTCATCCATGCTCATTTCTCGAGTCCCATGATAACACTCTTGAAATTTTTTGTTTAACGCATCCACTACCAGTCTTATTTTGTACAGCTTATCATTGAAGCTCGTGTACATCTGGGAATTATCATTATAATGTAGATGTGATAAAATAATTGAAAATCTGTCTCTTGGTATGGTTTTGCATAAAAGTGGATTGTTTTTGATCAGGTACCGATGAGTAAGGGTATGTCCAAGCTGGTGGAGTATTGTATCCCATGTAGAAATGTATGCCTATAAATGCTAAAAGCTCCTCCTTTTTAAATTCAAATCTTTCTGTGTAGAGTAAAGGTTGCTTTGGTACACGATATCATCTAATATTCCGTCAATCAATATTAGAAATTTATTAGTCGATGTGGCACATTGAGCAAAATATTGTTGTACTACTTTGGTATGTACTGAATATTCCTGAAAATTTGTCTTTGCAGTTACGATTTGGTTTGACAACCTTTTGTCTTGTAGCTCTCGGCAAGGATGTACTTGGTAACGGACAGGCGATGTAAATACCTGATCAATAGAAGATTGTGGTGGTAATTCTTCATTTGTAGGCGATATGGGTTGAACTTCGTGTAGGACCCTTTCAAAGGCCTCCTCAAAAACGCCGTCAAAGCCTTTCGGTGTGGGTAGTTGAACATCCATCTCGTTTTCTTCGTTTGAAAAATACCCATCAGACTCATCGTCACTATCTGGAAGACCTTCCAACAACAGAACCTAAATGAGAGCAGTATTTTTTGAAATATTCATTTCAATACATCTACAACAAATAAAACAACAATTTAAACGTGAATTTAAAAGGTAACTACCGGCAAATATAACGAAAAAAACTACATTCATTATCTCTATCTATCATAAAATTCCCTATATTTTGAAACCAACGGTCATTGACGGTACTTTTAAGTCCTCGTCGGTATTCGTCAACTTTACATGTAAAAAAAATGTTATAAAATACCATACAAATATCTACAAATTTAATTGAGTAGATAATGTAACTAAATAATGAAAAATAATATCATTTACCTAAGATATACTATTTTTAAAACAAGTTTGAAGAATGCACATTTAAACTCGCTGACTGCCCAACAGTTTGTAACTTGCAAATAAAATTGATTGGCCGTTTCTCGCGGAACACCGAATCGAGCGCTCATGCGAACGATGCTAGAATGGATGGTCGGTGAGGGTGTTTGCGTATTCAGTATATTTGACGTAAAATGAGGTGGTACATATTAGTACCTTCAGATATGAAAGAGTTAACTAATGAGTCCTTCATAAATATTGAATCTCTTCAATATAACTAATGAGTTTGTCCCTTCATACAATAGATAAGGCATGGAAAATCAGCAATACAATAATTCTAGACAGAATCTCAAGTCTGTTTCTATGTTAGCTGTGAAACGATGGAATATACCATTGAATATAGTGGATATTATTTTAAATATTAGTTGTGTATTTGTCATGTTGGGAAAACATTTAGAATTGTAATAAAATTATTTTTAATTTACTTTTATAATCATCATAATTTTTTCTTTTCGTTGCTTTTTTAATCTGAGAAAATACATTCTTAAAGCCCTAAGGCTAAATGAGGGTAATAAAAAGTAAGTTTGTTTAAAAAAAAACATCTCTGCTTTAATATCAAGAATCCAGACAAAGTTGAAACTTTTTTAAATTATTTTTTAATACATCGGAAAGAATTTTAATTTGTTTTCGAATTAAAAAATTCTTTATTAAACTGCCATTTGCTACGAAAAAAACTCAGTCTAAAATACAGTGCTTTCATTTCAAAAGTAGCCACCCTGATTATTTCTTTTAGCAATGAAAATTAGCTCTAGGCAAAAAACACGTCAACTTAGATATCGAGAGAAAAATTAAAAACAAAACCAAATGTATTTATATTTTATGTGTTACCTCCTTACCTTCCGTCACCTCTACCTAAAAATTTTTCAAAGGCAACCCTATATTGTGACATATTATTTTAAAGGTTTTGAAAATCCTAATTAAACTGCGTTTACAAAATTGAAATCGGTTGATCCCTTTTCGCAATAGAGGGAAAATACATTTTAAAAAGTACTTAAGGGAATCGAGACATTGTGTTTACAATGTTTGTTTAAATTTTTTTACGCACCATTTTTCTTTTCCTAATATAAAAAGTACTAGTAAGAACTCGTCGGTTATTAGTGTTTTAATGCACACTTTATTCCTCATTGCAGCTTAAATTGAAAACATTTTTATAGGAAGTGCCGATTTTCAACTGTTAGTCAAGTGGTGTTAGTTGTAAGGACCGTGACAGAATTTACGATGTATATTTTACAAGAAAAAATTGAAAATATTTTTATTTATGTTGTTGAAGATGGGTGTATTTGCAGAACGGCCTGACTTTTTAATGAAAGGTATCCGGACAAAAATATAGGACATCAATACGTAAAATAACTTGTTCAAAAATTTTAAGAGACTGGGTCCGTGTGTAACAAAGTGAATAAGCAGCCGAGAGTTCTTAAAGAACCCACACAGCTTGAAATTTTAGGCCACTTTTCTGTTGATCCAACCACTTTAATTTCAAAATTCACAAGTGAACAAACATTCCTATTGCCTCCATACACAAAATTTTAATATAAAACAGGTTATTTCCTTATAAATAGTATTATTCAGCAGCTTAGCGAAGATTATTTGACAAAAGGATTCAATTTTGTGAAATAATGACTGGGAGAATCCAAAATGATCCGAATTTAATATGAATATTTGTTTCAGTGATGAAGTAACATTTTTTCTTAATAACATTGTAAATAAAACTAACAGTAAATACTGGAATAATAATAATCCGCGTGTTTTGAGAGGGCCATACGCAGTTTTTCCAAAAGATTAACGTTTGGACTGGAATTTTGGAAAATCTATTTCATTTTCCAGGTCTGATTTTTATTGAAGAACATTTTACCGGTGAATTATACTTATTGGAAAACGAAATAACCTTAACTTAACGAGTAAATAACCTTAAAACGAATTAACGTTATTGGAAAATGAAATAGATCACTCACAACAGTCCTTAGAAAACCAAATCCATAAAGAGGAAAACCCACTGTTGGATGAACAAAATTGTATGCAATTTTGGTTAAAAATGTTTCGCTCGCCCGTAAAATGCTATTTACAGCCATCGATAGCAATATATTTTACGTTTTCCACTATTACGAGATATAATCAACCGATTTCAGTTTTGTAAAACACAGTTTAATTAGGATTTTAAGACAATACAATGATATATTGCAAGATAGTAGTTTCCATTTAAAATTTTTAGGTACTGGTGGCTGGGGTGGCAGGTTAAAAATAAATTATAATGAATATTGGTTTTGAACTTCCCCCTCGATATCTAAATTGATGTGTTTTTTGTTTAGAGCTAATTTTTATTGCTAAAAGAAATAATGAGTAAATAAATTAATATTCTCATTTTAACATATAAGAAATTATGAATAGTCTTTCAACTATAATATACTTTTGCTAAAGTTTTAAATTAGTGAAGGACTATTTGAATTTGTTTAACATGATTACGTAGTTTGAAGAATACTGGCAAATCTAAATATTTTGTTTATCGTTAAGCTAAATGTAATAATTTGGTTATCCCAAAAAGTGTTTATGGTGTAAATTAAGGCTATACACTCAAGATGCCACATACTTATGTGTCATCTTGAGTCCTTGAGTCATTTTGAGTATCCTTAAATGATTTAATACTATAATGAATCTTACTATTGATCTATTAGGTTGCCTATGAGTTGAATATGTCAAGAACGAGAATAGGCTTGGTATATTGATTTTTGTATCTATTCAAAGAAACATTAATACTGTTTATAGCTTTTTAACAAAGACTGGATCAAAACTGTAAAAAAAATAGATGAAATGCCTTTCAAAGACAACTTGGTTTTGTAACAGAATGCACTCGATTACAAAACCCGAATTATCTTGAAGAACTCGTTAAAATTGACGGTATAATTTTCAAATATCAACCTGATTCTCTTGATTTAATTCCATAGCAAATGACTTTTTTACATAATTAAACCAGTCTCTACACCTGTGTTGAGTAATATTGGGTAGATATTTATAATTTTTAAATTCCTAAAAACCATTTGGTCATTTTTAATGAAAATGTTTTTAATGTATTTTTCTTGTAAATATTATTAGATTTCGTGTGGCTTTTGAGTGCCTCTCGTAGGACAATCCAGCATTACATATACATAAAACTCTTTAGAATATAATGAATATTCTTTTAACGTTGGGCAGATTAGATTATGAAAAAAATGTATAATTTTCGTTTTAATTTGAAAATTGCTTTATCTTGTAAATGCCCTACTAAAAACACGAACACACACACACACACACACACACACACACACACACACACACACACACACACACACACACAATTGTTTTATCATCTGTTTTGTATGCTGATTGCGATATACGAAGATGAAAATATTTACGGATATTGGGTTTATAAATAAATTTGAAATGTTTCATGGTAATCAAATATATTTAGTTTAATATAAAAAAAAGTATATCCTCTGTGCGCCACTACGATGCACGACAAACAAAAAATTGGATTCCTTTAATTTTGGACCATATTTTTGCATTAGTTGAGAAATCAGCGGGAAGAGTGTTTTTATCCTTTGTACATGATACGTCTATTTTATTGTTCTATGTGTATATATATATATATATATATATATATATATATATATATATATATATATATATATATATATCATCATCATCATCAGCCTGTATCGATCTACAGGATGAAGGCCTCTTCAGCATGCTTCCAACTTTCACGGTCCTGGGCTTTCTTCTGCCACTGGGGTCTAATATACTTAACGATGTCATCAATCCATCGTGCTTTCGGTCTTCTTCGCGGACGTTTGCGATCAAGCGGTATCCACTCCAGTAGTCCCATCGCCTCGCTATATGGCCCGCCCATCTCCATTTCAATAGTTTTACTCTTCCAATGATGTCACAGATTTTTGTTTGTTCCCTGATCCATGCGCAGGACTTTCTGTCTCGTCTTGTAATACCAAGCATACATCCTTCCATTCCTCTCTGTGCCACCCGAAGTTTTTGAATTGATTGCGATGTGAGTGTCCAGGTTTCACTTCCGTTTGTTATAACGGGTAGAACGCACTGATCGAAGACTTTTCTTTTCAGGCAAAGTGGGAGTCTGTTCTTAAACACTATGTTGAGCCTACCAAATGCCTCCCAACCACATTTAATACGCCGTTCCACCCCCCGGGCGGTATTCCCCTCCATTGAAATCCTCTACCCAAGATGTATAAAGCTGTCCACAATTTTCAAATCCTTTCCTAAAACTGCAATTGTTCTGTCCTGAGAGAAGTTATTGAACATAACCTGACTCTTTTTCAGGTTTATTTTCAAGCCAAATGGTTGGCCAGCCCTTTGCAGTTCTTGTATGCGTCTTTGCAGCGCCTCTGGGTCTTGTGAAATGAGAATAATATCATCTGCAAATCTAAGATGGTTTAAGTTTGCACCATTGATCTTTACACCATCCTGTTCCCAATCCAGTTTACGGAATACTTCTTCAAGGCCAGCCGAGAAAAGAATAGGCCATATTGCGTCACCCTGCCGTACACCTCGTTCTACATTAATTCCCACTTCAAGATCATCAAGGTGAATTGTGGCTGTAGCTCCATCATATATCGATTCTAATAGGTTTACAAAGGCTCTCTCTACACCTTGGCTAAGCAGTGCATCCAATATCGCATGCTTTGAGATGGAATCAAATGCTTTTTCGTAGTCGATAAAAGCCAAGCACAGTGGCATGGTATACACCATACACCATATATATATATATATATATATATATATATATATATATATATATATATATATATATATATATATATATATATATATATATATATATATGGAGTTTTTTTACTTCTTTGGACTGCGTCCATCGACTTCATCCGACGAGAAGTATGGGTTGTTTGATTGTGGGGAGGGACTCTCTATACTTGGCGAGGAAGGATATGTCGGTACCCTGATGAGTCTAACCACCAACAGATGAAACATGTGACCTCCAATATAAGGGATGGATGAGGCTTCCTCCCAGTCAAGCAACTAACTAATATATAGGGTGTAAGACAAAGTACTTTCGTAAACTTAATCATCGATTAGTTTTTAAGTTTTACATTTTAAAAAAAATTTATTTACAGTAAGGATCCAAAACCTAAGGGTTCCCGAGAAAAAAATGCAAAATTACTAAATCATCACTCCAAAATCTATGATAAAAATTAAAGCAAATGTGTGAAAAGCTCATTAGCAAATATTATATTGTTACTATTTAACGAATCATCTACAAATAAGCTAATGAACATTTTTTAAATTAAAAATTATACCCTACATGAGCCCTGAAGAATGTGACAAGCAGCAATATGCTACGACAAAGGTTGTTATTTAAAAATTTCGACAAACATTTTTTCAATATTTCAGTGCTTACAGAAATCGGTTCTGAAGTCGAAGAACAGATTTTTCATCTTCTTGAAGAGAATTTTACTTGAAGTTTTGCTCAAGCAGTTGAAGTTTTCCATTCGATTATAGATTGAAAATTAAAAGAGCAATTATTTTTCCCTTATATGTACAAAGGATATAAGCTTTCGTCAAAGTGATTTCTCATACATACAGAATATTGTGAATAGTTTATTGGTTAAAACCAAAGTCTTGTTCACTGGTTCACTTGGTTGTTAAAATAACCAACGAAACTTATTTCACGTGGAATGGGGTGGTCGCCATTTTGAAAATTTAATGTGCTTCTCCATGTGAAGTGAATCGTTTAAAATCTGAAATGATTAAACGTGAATAACGTGTAATTTTTTTCTTTTTCTTGCAACAAAATAAATCAAATTTATATGGAAACTTTTGTAATAAATGACTATAAAAATATAGTATTTTATTTTCAAATAATACTTTAAGAGGTAAATGCATTAAAAACTGAATATATTATTTATTATTCACGTATGGGCCCTGGTGGACCACGCGAAGTACACTTAGATGCGTTTGTTGTTGTTAGCCTTCCTTTGCGCCCATACTAATTTTATTATTTCGCTATTAGCTTTTTTCCTTTCGTCAGAAGGAGTTGTTCCAGTCTTCCTACATTTTTCTCTCTGGCCAACCTTCCAAACGTTAACTTTGTGTCTGAAACAGCCTCTATCCTGAATTTCACTTTGTGTAATATTTGCTGATCTTAGACCCTCTTTAATTGTAGCAATCCATTTAATTATTTCTACTTTATCTCTACTCCTATTTTCATAAAATTCGAGTATTTGTCTAGTTAGCCTACTCGCATTCATCCATTTTATGTGTCCGTAAAACTTAAGTCTTCCTTTTCTCATATCGCTATGTATATTTGTGTATTGTTTGATTTCTTGGTTTTCTCGAAGTTGGTATGTTGTGCTACTTATTTGTTCAGGGCCTAAGATTTTTCTTATGATAATTCTTTCCTTCTTTTCAATGTCCTCGATATATCTCTTTCTATTCAAAATGAGCGTTTCTGCCCCATATAGACATTCTGGCTTAAAAAGTGTGTTGTAATGTCTCAGTTTTGTGTTTTTAGATATGCATTTTTTGTTGTAAATATTTTGTGTGCCGTTACCATTTTTTGACATCTACCCTTTCCATGATTATTTCACCCAAATATTTGAATTGAGAGACTCATCTAATGTTATCATATTTTGTTTTTAGAAATGGTGTTCTTAGTCTGTTGCAAATCATATATTGTACCTTTTCAAAGGAAATTTGGAGTCCCACCTTTTCTGCTGTTTCTTTTAGGACTTCAATCTGTTTTTGTTCCGTTAATATATCTTCAGCCAAAATTACTGGATCATCGGCAAACGCCAGACAATCAATTTTGATGTTGGTTCTCCCCAGTTTAATGGGCTGGTTGGGGGGCACTGTTCAGGGTCGATTATATTACTTTTTTTAGAACACAGTTAAATATGAGTGGCGAGAGTCCATCCTCTTGTCTTACTCCAGTTTTAATTTCGAAGGGCTTGTCACTCATGAATTTAAGTTTTGACCTTGTGTTAGTTAATGTTGCTTTAATAATCGCCAGCGTTTTCAGATCTAGTCCTTGTTCTTTCAAGATTTGGAATAAAGATTCGCGGTCAATAGAACCATATGCTTTTTTGAAATCCACAAATGTTCAGATGAGGTTTTTATTGTACAGTTTTTGATGTCTTAGGATCAACTTTAGATTCAGGATCTATTCAGGGCAGGATCTGCCCGGTCGAAAACCTGCTTGATATTCACCAATTTTAGGTTCTAACTGTCCCTGTGCTCTGTCTAGTAGACATTGAGATAGCATCTTGTAACAAATTGGGAGAAGAGATATCCCTCTGTGGTTGTGTACATCCGTTCTATCTCCTTTCTTGTGTAGTAGATGGATTAGAGCATCTTTCCAATCTTCCGGAATCCGTTTGGTTCACCAAACTTCTTGTAGAATTTTGGTTATTTCCTTGATTGTACCTGGACCAGCTGATTTGGAAGTTCATCAGTGATTCAATCTTCACCAGTAGCATTATTATTTTTAAGTCGCTTGATTTGCCTAATTATTTCATCTTCATTCGGTGGTAATGATCTGGGTTTGTTTGTTTAGGGTTTAGTGTTGGTAATTTGTTTACGTGCTCAGGACAGTTTAGTAGTTGTTCAAAATATTTTGCAAGTTCTTTGCAATTGTCCCGGTTATTTAAAGCTAATTGTCCGTTTTCCTTTTGGAAGCAAAGACTTTGGGGTTGATAGCCTGTTAATTAAATTTTAAATGTTTTGTAAAAGTTTCGGGTGTTATTTTTTTGGAAATCTTTTTCTATTTCATTAAGTTGATTGTTTTCATATTTTCTTTTAGTTTGTCTAATTAGCTTCGATGTTTCTTACTTCCAAAAAGATGTTATAATTTATTTCTGTTTTTTGAGTATTCCAATCTTTGGATGCTTTACTTTGGCTTAATACTGCTTGCTCGCTAATTTCATCCCACCACGGATGTTTTCTACGTTTTTGTAACGGGACCAACTTTAAGGCTATAATTATTAATTGTTAATTAAAAATTATTAATAATTTTTTGTTTCAATTCTTGCCAGTTTTGTGCTGATTATTTATCAAGCTCTTCTATCAGGGTTGGTTCTATTTTCGTAGGGTTGAAATCCGTCTATATATTAGCTCCTTTCCTGACTTGAACATTCAACATCTCTTTATAATTGGGGTACGAAATGGCAAGATGGTCAATTTGAAATTCACCCATGTACGTGTTTGGGCACCTCCAGGTCTTTTGTTTTGTTATTTTCTTCTTAAAATGGGTTGATATTTATTAAAATGGGTTTAGATTAAACTGCAAACATAGTTCAACCAATCTTCTACCATCATTATTAGTTCATTTATGAGCGGGAAGACTACCGACTGTTTTCCTGTACTTTCTTTTTCTAGTTGGGCGTTGAAATCACCCAATAGAATTTTTACTTGGTTAGAGGGAATTTTAGAGATAGTCTTTTCCAGAATTTTCCAAGACTTATTTTAGACTTCCTTTTTTACTTCCAGATTTATTTTCTTCGTTAACTGGGTGGTGTGCATTGATTAATGTATAATTTTTGTTAGCACACTTGGGGGATAGTGTCATAAGTCGATTATTTACTGGCTGGACACTAGTTATAGAACCAAGAATGTTTCTTGAGATAGCGAAAGCAACACCAAGATGTGGTGCACTTTTGAGTATTCTTTTGTCCGTTTTACTTTTAAAAATATTATGGTTGCCGAATTCCAAGGTGTAATCATCTGTCAATCTGGTTTCTTGCAAAGCTAAAATTTGGATTTTTTGCTGATTCAATGTTCGCCCCTATTCATGTAGTTTTCCTGGGCGCAGGAGATAATTGATATTTACCGTTCCAAAGAAAGTTTTTGTTTTCAGTTTCGGACGTCTCCGACTCCCTTTAAAAAAAATTACGTTTAAGCCCGGACGCCCCTTGGATTTTCTAAAGACTTGTTGAAAAACCCTCATCTCATTATGAATACCGCGCAATTTTGTCTTCGTAAAATGTATAGAAAAAATTGTTAAATAGCAGGTAAAATTATGGAATTATAAAAGTAATTTTAATCATAAAAAAATCAACTATTACTAAAATGTCATATAAATATTTTATTGTTTTTTCATGTGTGATAAATTCTATTCCAAAGTAGCTGCTGTTTTCGCTGTTTTCGTAATAAATTTATTAAGATAGAAATGCAATGTTTATATTTTTTCAATAATTCAAATATGCTATAGACAGTTAATATTTTATGAGCGGCACAAATGTTATTTAGTGCCTTTATTGTCTAGTGGAATGTGATTATCTACTTTGTACAAACAAGGTAATTTTATTTCAATTTCTGATTTAAACTGTGAGCATCCATCGATATAGAAAGTGTGAAACTTCCGACAAACATTTGCGATATTTAATAAATTCCTGCTGGTGCGTGACCGGTCAATACTTAATCTCTAGGACCTTTCCAAACCCCTTTCTCATCCTACGCTGTTTCGGCTCCGGCGGGAATATTTTTTCCTAGTTGCCCCCTTCCTTCTTCACTTCCTTCTTCCCCTCCACATTTCTCGCTTCGCCCTAGAGTCATTGTCAACGCCGAGCGGGTAATATATAAAATGTTTTAAATTTATCATCAATCATGTTGCGAAGTACAAGTTGCGCCTTGTTCCACTCGCTAAATAGCTTTATTTATTCTAGCTGTGCCTGAAATATACTCCATTTGATTTTTAGCTATGTCGCTACGGGTTTTTATTTTCACCTTTTATTGGTAAAATGTTAGATCGAAATTTAATATTGGCTTTATAGTATAGATAACCATCTATACGATACGGATATATTTTTGCAGGGCTATTTTTAGAACATATAGGTTTGGGACTGAATGAGAACTACTTTACTGCAACAAATAATTGGGTTATTAATTTTAATTTTTTTTTGGCATTTTATAGTATAATTTGAATTAATGAATGGAAAACAAATTATAAGAAATATTTTATAGAAAGTATATTGAAGTGATATTGACTGCTGTTTAATCTGTATGTGATGAAATCAACTTTAATAATTAAAATCATGCACTATTGATAGTTTTAAAAATATAAAATGATTTCTGTTTTATACAAAAATACGTTTTCCTGTATTTTTGATTTTGTCTGTTATTATTTGTTTTAAAACATTTAAGTTGGGTGATAATAGGTTAAAAACCTTACTTTTTAAGTAGCCCCATAGGAAAAAATTGGCTGGTTTTAAATATGAACTTCTTGGTGGCCAGTTGATTTGTCCTTTCTCAAGGTATAAATCATGAAGAGCTGCTAAAGAATCATTTATGACGTGGGAAGTTGCTTCATTAATAGAAACATGTATTGCGGTTGTATCCAATCTGGTTTTGCATTTCAGGAGCTAAAAAAGTCCGGATCATTAACAGTCTGAGCGCGACCACGGTTATCCTCAAAAAAGCAGGGGAGGATAATTTCTTCGCTTTATATGGCTCAAACGCAATTTTGTTTATAAACGTGACCTTTGATGTGGAAATTCGATTTATCAGAAAACTATATGTTATTAAAGATCCTAAAACGATTTTTCATTGTCCTGCCGAATTCGACTTGTTCAACTGGATCATCGGGCTGTTGCACAATCTCTTGCACAATAACAATTTTGTAGGGGTGGAAATGTAAATTTTTGCGAATAATGCAATAAATCGTGGATCTGTGCAAATGTAGAGAAGCTACGCGGTGCCGTAGAGACTGTCGTGTATCGTCTATAACAGACTGGCGAACGTAGTCAACATTCGTGCTCATACTCGATGTGCTTTTGCGCCTAGTTGATTTATCCGGCATTGTGTTTTTAGTCTCTTCAAACTTGCGCATCCAATGCTTGATTAAATTCGTATCTGGCACATTTCTCATGGTCGCTAAATTAAAATGTTTCCTGTACAGACATCGAACAATAGTGTAAGAATCGTTGTTTTGTTATAAAACACTCGCACGCAAAATGCGCGATGTGGTCCCGTAAAACAATCCATCGTTACTAAACTTAACAGTGTTTGACACCACTCCCCTCTCCCCGCTATTTGTGTTTGGCGCGTAACAGTCAAAACAGAAACGAAGAACATTCTGAGATACCCTTTATTTATAATTAGGTCATCAATTTAATTATCCTAAGCAAATTAGAACTTTTTCCTGCCAAATAGATATTTTAAAACGTCATGTTTCAGCTTAAGAACAAGGTATTATATTTGAACTTACTGCCAATATAACCTGAAGAATCTGTTGTATACATGATGTCGTTTGACAATAATTTGAGGCACTACCTTCTTTTCGTTTATCAACTGAAAAAATGTTGCGGAAGCTCGGGATATATTTTGTGCAGTTTTTGGTGATAAAGTAGTAATTTAGAAATGTAAATTTTGCCTTAAATGATGCGGAACGTTTGTGTCAGGCAAAAAATGGAGGATGAGGAATTAAATGCATTGCTGGAAGAAAATCTTTGTCATACACTGGTCGATAGAAAATCGGAGTAACGCAGCCATCCATTTCTAAATATTTGCACAAGTTAGGGCAAATTCAATAGGATAGTTGCTGGGTACGAGTAGACCCTTTGATGTAGTTGTGTCACTGCTCTGCAGATTCAAGAACAAGAACTTCCTGCATAATATTATGACCTGCAATGAAAAGGGTATCTATCCTCGCCGATAATCCAGAGAGGCAAAAATAGTGAGATCCGCTGCGCGTAAGGATCTCATACCAATGACTGAGATGGGTATTATCCGGATATTTAGACAATAGAATTCTGACATTTAGAATTAGGTAAGGTACCTGGTTCATGTCAGTGATTCTCTGGAGAAAAAAAGGCCCTATCTGGTAGGGGAAAACGGGAAGGCATTTTCTTGCAGGAAATTCATGGTGTCATACAGTAAAAAATACTTTGGAGTTGGGATGGGCGATTTGATAGCACTCCGCGTATTTTCCAGATTTGACCCTTTCAGATTTTTATCACTTCCGATCTCCGCAATATCACCTACTTGGCTATCACATCTCTTGACACAGTCGAAAAAAGCCTTAATGACTTTTTCACGTCAAAATCACATTTATTTTTAATTCATGGATTCGAAAATTGCTCGAAAGTTGGGGAAAGTCTATAGAACGTGACGGAGATTACTTTGAAGTATGTATTAGTTTTTTTATAAAGAAATGACAAAAGAAGTCAAAAAAGATCGAGAATTAAATTTATAACCTAATACCCCGAGTGTCTAAAAAACTATTTCTATGATTGTCACAATACCTTTTTTGATTTACCTTGTATGAGATATCTTATATAACAATACCTTGCACGACAATTGTTTCGACCTGAAGTTTTTTAAATATAGTGGAAATTTAGACATAAGTCTCATTTCTTTTATTAATCTTAAATTTTAAAAACAAAAATACTGTTTTAAAATATCACTAATGTTATCAGTAAAATAATAATGCTTTATTTGCCCCCAACAGGATATCCAAATTACAGTATATCTCAATACTAATTACTAGTATCTAATGTAATCATTTACAAAATATAATAATAACTACATTAATATCTACAATATTAAACAAAATAACATATTATAATAAAAATGAAACGAAATTCAAAGAAAAAAGAAAGTAAAGCAATAAATTAATTACGTTGAAAGTAATTGTCTATACTCAAAATAAAGTTACACAATAAACGGTATTATCTTTAATAAACGTAACAAAATAAACTCAATCCTTGACTCATGAACTAATCGCTTACACATGTCACTGTGTGGTACAATGAATTATTATTCATATCTCAATCCACTAAAATATTAAAAACAGAGAACATAATGGTGATTTAATGAAGACATTGTTCAAAACTAGCTTCAAATAAAATGCCAAAGCAAGTCTAGACTCCACCCTTATTATCCAAAAGCTCAACTAACCAAGCAAGATGGACTATCAATTTTATTATTCAACAACGTATATATAAATTTTACAGAATGATAACATCTGAACTCCATTGATTCAAAATTATTTATAATCAGGAATTGATTATGATCAAGACCTCTTCCCGGGTAAACGCTAAAAAAGATTTAAAGTAAACTTTAAGAACCACCGTTGTACATCCTCCAAATGCTTCATATGGTTTTTGTAATATGGAATCCACACCACAGAACCATACTCCATTTTAGATCTAACATAAGCACAGAACAAACTCTTTAAATCATCACAATTATCAAACGATCTACAATTACCTATTATAAAACCAAGCGAAAAAGCGCTATTCACTACATATGTATACTTGTACATATGTATGTTGATTCCCAAAAGAAAGATTTGTATCGAAGTTATTCCTAAATCTTTAAAATTAAGGAGTTGTTCCAGAATACAGGCGTTTATGGAATAATTAAAATTATTTAACTTATTAGAAAGTGTTAATACTTTGAACTTCTTAATATTTAATTAAAGCCAATTCAACTCACACCAATTATTCACTTTTTTCTAAATTTCTGTTCAATTTCTAACGATTCTAATAAAATTAATAACACTTTCGAATATAATTTAATCTGAATGATATAAACAAGTACTGCTTTGTACCATTTATGAAATTATGTTGTAGAATACTATCTGATATGTAATGCAAAACGTAAATTTATTTCAAATTCTGTTTTAAAGCGCTGGCAGCAATACCGAGAGTACGAGGTTTCCAATAAAGCTGAACACCATCTTAATTTGCTGTAAAATGAAATCCGTTGTATTGCAAATAAATTCCTGATGTCGCATGATAGGAGAATATTTAATTTCCAGAACCTTTGGAAAGATTTTTCTCATCCTACATCGGATCGATTCCTGTAGAATTCATTTTTTCCTAGTTATCGCCTCCTCTCTATTTCCAATCATTCTCCTCCTCTTATCCGTATCTCACTCCACCCTTGTGCAATTATCAACATCAAATGGGTAATAAAAATATTTTAAATTTATTATTACACTTTCTGAGTTTACATTTACGATATTAAACTGATACATTTTATTTATAGAATAAGAACAGAAGTTGGTAATGAGATGGTTAAAGTTGGTGAAGTTTTAACAATTTATTAATATCGGGTTCCAATTTCATTAACATCGGTTGCAAATCGCCAGCTCAGTGATGTGCAATCTGTTTCTTTTCTTAGACATTAAATTAGCTACTACATTGGATCCACGTTCAGCTATATAGGATGAAGTAAAAGCAATTACAAATTTCTGTACTATTGTCGACAATCCAGGGTAGAGAGCTGGCTTTAGTTTTTGAAGTCACAACTCTGGATATCCATTTCTAAATTTTACTTTTAGTTCTTCGTTAGTTGTGAGTTCGACAAGTTTCTTTTCTAAATTTTATGATTTTGTTGTATCTGCATTTGCGAAGGGATCTAAAACCGGTTCGTTCAAATTTAAAATATCGTGGAATGGCTCGGTAAAATCAACATGAAGAATGTCCAAGTGTCGGCAGTAATTAAGTATATCGTCCTGTTTTAAAGAGGCTGCTAGTAATGTGGAACTGTATTTACATATACCTAGATTTTGTTTGAATAGAAGAAGTTTTCTCACAAAAGCAGCTATGACTTTTTTTTTAATTAAATTCAACTCATTAACATGCAGTTGTAAATTGTGAATTGAATAAGTTTTTGTGCAGTTTTTCGTCTCCGTTTTCAAGTCCTGTAATGAGTCAAATTGATTGAAAAAATGATTCAGAGAAATTTCTTTTGAGAGCCAACAACTTTGCAAACTAAGAGGTTAAGTCTCAGTAAATCTCTGTTCAGCGAGCCATTTGTTCAGGTTTGGAGAGAGGAAGTGGTGAAAGAGCAGTTTTCTTTTGGCCAGATGTGTAGATCTAACACAAATAACAGCTTTCAATTACTCAATTAGTGAAGGAAAATATTCCCAAGGAATGGTCCTGTATTTTGCCAGGTAGTTTATAAACACGAGGTCACGATAATCTTGTGGACAGGGTTTTTTTTTGTTTTTATTTGGGGCAACTTTTACCTGATTCTACTACCTACTATTTGGAGTACTACTTCATCTCAAGCATGTAATGGCTAATTCACGCTGTAATAAGTCCTGTTACGCTGTCTGTAAACACCCTTGATAAGTGTTCATTCCAATGCGTCATTGATCGATTATTAACAAAAACGGCACCCAACGAGCTGAAAGTTCTTACCATTTTTATACATTTTTGAAACATTCTGCAAAATGTAGTGGACACAGTCTCTTGAGATTTTAACAATGTCACCAAACTCGCGTACCTCCAGTGGGTGATCGCGTACCTCCAGTGGGTGATCGCGTAGCTTCATTTTATACGACATTGGGGATTTTTGTCAGGATTTTGTCGGTCATAGTGGTTTTTTTACGAAGAGAAAGAATCTAACTTTTTTTGTGTTAAAAGTTAAATTGTCTAAAATAATGTATTTTATAACAGCTGGAACTTCAATTTTATTCAATTTTTATTAAATGTAAAAAACTTAAAAATTTGCGTTTTGCGATCGCCACAAAGAACAAAGAAACACATAGCGTTCTGAATTTGCATAGTTCTAGTCTGATTTCGGAAGCGTAATGTTCAATGTACAAGCACAATACAAGAACTTAAAATTGTTGAATTATTTTATGAAAATACGCGGTCAGTGAAAAATGTTTTTAGAAAATTACGTGATATTTACGGTTTGCACAACCGTCCATCTGAAAGCACCATAAATCGAAAAAATTCCAAAAAACTGGTTCGATGGAAGATAAAAGAACTGCAATATATAGCCGTAGTGATCGTTAACAAGATCATATTGATTTGATATGTGAAAATATTGCTGAAGAAGAAATTTCCGAGAAATTTCCATTAGTCTATATTCACAACAATTTAGACTCAGTGAATTTACAAAATGGCGTATTTTACGAAAGGGTTTAGCTCTGAAGGTATATAAGATTCAAATAACACAGGAACTAAAGCCACTTGATCATTCAAAACGTCGTGCGTTAATTGGATCAAAGAACAAACAGATATTTTTCTCAAAAAAATCATCTTTTCAGATGAAATTGGTGGCTATGTTAAACTAAATTGCCGCATCTGGGGTAAGGAAAATCCACAACTGATTCATGAGAAACCTTTACATCCTAAATGAGTTATTGTTTGATGTACATTATGGCCAGAAGATGTAATTGGGTAGTATCTCTATCAGAAAACTGCTGGTGAAGCTGTAACTGGTAATGGTGTTCGATATGGTGAGATGATAACTAGATTTTATTTTTGTGAGCTGAATTGAATAATATTGATTTAGAGGATATGGGGCTCTAACAGGATGGTGCAGAGTGACGGTGTACTCTGCTAATGAAACAACTGATTTATTGAGAGAAAAATTTGTTTAGTTATTGCATGAACGGTGATGTCAATGGGGCACCAAGATCATGCGATTTGACACCGTTAGTTTATTTTTTTTTGGGGGTTACGTGCCAAGCCAGATTTATAAGAACACTCCACAATCGATTCCTGAACTAAAGGATGAAATTATTTGAGTCAATGGTGAGACAAAGGCACTGTTATGCCAAAATGTCATTGGAAACTTTGACAAAAGAGTGGGCGTCAGGGGAGTTGCAGGAAGTGGTCATTTGGCAAATATTGTATTTTGTATTAAAATATCATACACTATTATCACTAAAAAGTTTTTTTGAAATAAACGCAAAATCTGTGTTTTATATAAGAATTAAAAAAACCGCTCAATTGAAAATACTCTGTATATATATATATATATATATATATATATATATATATATATATATATATATATATATATATATATATATATATATATATATATATATATATATATATATATATATATATATATATATATATATATATATATATATATATATATATATATATATAAGGAAATAATATCAATAAGTAAACTGAACGACTGAACACTGGTGAACGCCATCTGAAAGAATAGTCAGAGTTGAAAACCGTATGAATAACATATGATGAATATAATAGTCCACTCTTTCTCTATGTTAACATTTTCTATGTTCTGTTCCTTTTGCATTCTCTGCTCAATATCTTATCCTTGAGTAATTATAAAAGCATCGATAAAGAAGGCAGGTAATGAATTATTCTTATTAATCTAGAAAGAAATATCTGAGATATTTAAAAAAAAAAATTGTTTTCAAGATAACCTCTAAAAGGCTAATATATTTGATGTTTCTGTGATGAAGGGCATCGGTACCTTTGGAAAAAAATATTTCCTTGCCTGCCTTACTACCAACTCCCATTGGTAAATACATTTTCGTTCTCATTAAAATGAGTTTCTTAAAATGTTCCTTGAACTTAGAGAATTACGTAGAAATCGTTGGAGGCAAATCTGTAGAATAGGAAAGCTACTCAAAAATTATTAAGTCCTGAAATGAACTGAAACGAAGTCTATTCGTATTAACAAAATGGTTTCCAAAGGCTCGAAATATAATTTCGTAACAATTTTAGCTGTTAATAAAAGAGTAAATTCTATTTAGATTTTATATTTTTAAATGTAATTTAATGGAATTTTATCTACTGTATACAAGAAAACACGGACCACTTTAAACAAATTAGAAAATTGCGGACAAAGCAAAACACTAACTCAATTTGCTTTACAATTCGTCTTTCTTGACCTTCTTAAATCGTCTTTCACATCTTACGCTGGATTAGTTTTTGTATAGCCCAATTTTATCCCAGTTATCCTCCGCCTTCTCTATCTCCTACGTTCCATCCATTCTTCCCTCACTTCGTCATAATCTCACCCCTCTCATTTCCATCCCTAACGTTCCTTTCATTCTCCCTCCTCCTTCTTTCATCCCAGTTTTGAGCCGTTGTTAACGCGAAAACGAGTAAATGTAAAATGATTTAAATTTGATATAAATCATTCCTCAAAACACACGTGTCTTTTCTTTGTTGCTAAATAGCTTTTATTTGTTCCAGTTGTCTGAAATATATTCTATTTGAATATTAGCTCATTTCCCAATGTTTGTTATCAGTAACTGTATCTATACATGACTACAAAATTGCCTTGAACTGGTTTAAATGCAATTTGATAATTCCAGAACAGTTATAATAGCGGGTGATTTTATAGTATATCTGATCTCCCAATAGGGGTCGCTGTCAAACGAACTGTGAGTTTTCATGCCTATCGTGTCAATATTATTTAGCATAGTCCGGCAAATCATAATGGAACGTTTAACATCGTTGCATACCAGTGCAACGCGTACAAAATGTCGAAATTTATTATCAACGTCTGTGTGCAAAACTTATAAAGTACTTCGTGAATTTGAACCTTGTGGTTTATTCGCCGAATTATCGCAAAATTATGAAAGCATTTCATGTCGCTCGATATTAAAATAAAAACAAGATAAATAACTGTGCGTTTCGAAGAAAATATCGCGGCTGTTGCTCGCGGTGTTGATGAAGGTCCAAATTTACCATTTCATCGCTGTTCGCAGGAAGCTGGGCTTTATTATTCGACTACGTGGATTATTTAATTCCGAATTTAAATGGTATTGATCTGGAGGAGATGTGATTGCAACAGGACGGCTCCACATGTCATACAGCCAACGCCACAATCGATTTACTGAGGGAACAAGTAGGGTAGAAAATTGTTTTGAAGAATGGTCCTGTTAATTGGCCGCCAAGGTCATGCAATTTAACGCCTTTTGATTATTTTCTGTGAGGTTATGTTAGATCTTTGGTCTATGCTGATACACCATCACCTATTGACGCCTTGAAAGCCAACATTACTCAATTCCTGAAAAAATGGTCGGAAATTGGATTGACAAAATGCGCTTTGTCAGAACTAGCCGCGGAGGACATTTATCCGCAATTGTTTTGAAACAATGCTATTGAATGTTATTTCACATAAAATTAATACTTTCAGGCTTCTAATTTGCTTGTTGTTTTATTTGAATAAAAATTTTGGACGAACTAAAAAATCACCCACTAGTAAACTCTGTTTACTGTCCTTTATGAAATCAACTAGTGGAATGTAAATTAGTGGAAAAAAATTATTTCGGTTTCAATTTTACAGTGCGGCCAGCGATACTGAAACCACGAAATTTCCGACAAAGCCGAACACGATCTCAATTTGCTGCAAAATTAAGACTGTCGCGCTGCAAATAAATTCCTGTTGGTACGTGACGGCCAATACTTGATCCCAACGACCTTTACAAGTCCCTTCCTTATTATATACTAGATCAGTTCCTGGATAACTAATTTCTTTTCTTATCTATAACTATGTTTATTCTATTCTACCTCGTTCTCCTCCTCCTGCACATATTTTCCTTTCCTTTTGAGCCACTGTCAATATCGATTGGGCTATAAATAAAATAATTTAAATTATCAAATCATTAATCATTCCGCTACATATTCTGGTTTGCCTCTTTCACTGATCCATTCTCTTTATATATTATAGCTTTAATCCATTCTCTATTTGAAATACATTCCTTTCGATTACAACTTGAACTTTTGTGGATTTTTTGTCTTTCTGTCTTTCAAGTTTCCGTCCTATGCTTTGTATCTGAATTATTTTTCCATTCTCCTCTCGTCTTCTCCGAATAAACTCCCACGTTTCGTTGGTTATCCATTTCTTTTGCTGATTATTCACCTTTCCCACAGTGGTTTCTGTGAACTTATTGGAAATTATTTTCCAATTCTTATTTTTCGGTATTGGAAATTATTTTTCAACATCTGCACTCGACCACTCTCACGGCAAACTCGGGAAACTGGGTTTTTTTTCTCCGACGTGTCATTCGTCTACAACCATCCTGAGTTAACATAAGTAGAAACAAGATTCATTTCGAATTTTCATGTCAATATGCATAAACGTAAACACACATATATATATAAATATATATATATATATATATATATATATATATATATATATATATATATATATATATATATATATATATACATACATATATATATATATATATATATATATATATATATATATATATATATATATATATATATATATATATATATATATTTAAATATATAACCAACGAAACGTGGGAGTTTATTCGGAGAAGACGAGAGGAGAAGGGAAAAATAATACAGATACAAAGCATAGGACGGAAATTTGAAAGACAGGAAACATATAGAGAGGTAAATAAGACTGTAAAAAGGTTTGCACGTCATCATAAAAGAGCATGGGCTAAACAAATAACTCAAGAAATACAAACCGCTGAAACAATCGGCAACACCAGACAACTTTATCAAATAACCAAGAAACTATCAGGTAATAGGAGCAGCGGTGCACGACCCGTCAAAGCAAGCTCCGGGCAAGTTTTGACCACACTCCCAGTATAACTCAGTAGATGGAAGGAACATTTTCAAGAGATGTTGGGTGGACCACAAATCGAACAAAATGAAGAACAATGGGGACAGAAAAAGATGAATAGAGCAGGCAACTTCCCATTAACTGTGATGCACCTTCAAAAATGGAAATGTAACGAACTATAAGAGAATTTAAAAAACAGCAAAGCCCCGGGACTGGATAATATACCAGCAGAATTACTCAAGGCAGACCCTGAGTCGTGTTCTGAATTGTTACGACCCTTAATAAATCAGATGTGGGAGTCAAACAATGTTCCCGATGATTGGAAAAATGGATTAATAATTAAATTACATGATTTGTGATAATTGAGGTGGTATAGCATTACTAAACACAATCATTTAAGTTACAGCACAAATCATCCTAACAAGATTAGGAGGACATATAGAAGCAGAAATGCGTCCAGGTCAAGCAGGCTTCAGACCGGGTCATTCGTATACTGATCACATAAATACTGTTAGGATCATACTAGAACAGTCAGCTGAATGGAGATCGCCACTCTACTTATTATTCGTCGATTTTGAGAGGGCATTCGACTGTTTAGCCCACTCTGCCTTATGGAAATTTTTCAAACAAAAAGAAATACCCGAAAAAATTATACGTCTTATTCGGGAAATGTTTAGCAGTCTTATTCGGAAAATGTGCAGCCCATAGCAGATATAAAAGCGAAGAATTTGACATTTTTACTGGTGTGAGGCAGGAGTGTGTCTTTTTTTCCTTTTCTCTTCAATATTCTGCTAGACTATGTCCTTAAAAATATTAACAAAGGTTAATCCGGTATGAACATTCTGCGTCAGAACTTTGACTTACTGGCAGGACATGTTCACTCTTTTCAGTTCATCAATGAAAGATGTAATTTTAATTATATACAGAAGAATGTGCAGTATACTATTATGAAGATATATAATATTTTTCCGGAGTGTGTTCGAGATCTACCACGTGATCAGTCTGTGAGAGCGATTAAAAGATATTTGTTGAGCAAGGCTTATTATTCATTAAATGATTTTCTTGGGGAAACAAAGAACAATTTAAATTCAATTAAATTATTAGAATAGCCTGTTTTGGTGAAATTAACTGTTTATATTTGTACTAATTATGTTATCAGCTAATTCATGTAAATTCATGTACATTATGTTAACAATACTATGTTGACTGTGTATTTCTCTCCTCTTCCTTTCTTTCCAATTGTCTTTTTTTTTTCTTCCTATCTTTCCTTCTTTTTTTTGTGACTTGTGTTACAGATATTATATTTGAATTGTAATTGATTTTTTTTTCCGTTTTTCTTTATATAGAATTAAGTGTTTATTATGTACTTTCTTAACGATGTTCAATGCCTTATGATTTTGGGAACAAATAATTATTATTATTATCACAAACATGATTAATCGATCATCTCAGCCTAGATTGGGCGGGTTTACAATGCCAGAATGAGAAAGCAGTTCAGCTCCTCCCATTCAGCTTAGTACCTTACGAACAATGTGGCAAGTTTGTAAGAGAACTGCTCGTTGTCCTACTGTGGTAATCGATTTTGAAACACCATAAATTTCCAGATTTTTGGAAAATGTTTTGCTTACTAGGCCTTCGGCGGATATAACAAAAGGTAACACCTCCACTTTCTGGAGTTTCCATTGACTTTTCAGATCAATTGCAAGATTTTCGTACTTCGTGACCTTTTCCATTTCAGTTTTTCTGATGTTATGAGAGAGTGGTATCGCAATGTCAATTATGAAAGCTCTCCTCTGCTTTTTGTTAATTAGAACAATATCCGGCCTATTATAGTCAACCGTCCGATCTGTTGTAATTGGTCTATCCCAGTAAAGAATTGTATCGGTTGACTCAAGTACGGGGGAAGGCGTGTACTTGTAATATGGTGGTGGCATTTATCAAATAGCGAGTGCTTTAAAGCGATTTGCTGGTGTATAATTTTCGCCAGCTGATTATGCCTGCCTAGGTAAGCATTAGGGGCAAGGACTGGACACCCTCCAACAAGGTGTTCAATTGTTTCTCCTACACCACCGCACTTCCTGCACTTATCGACAACATCCATGTGTAGAATATGTCTTTCATAATTTTTTGTCCATACTACCTTATCTTGAATAGCTGTCGCGAAGCCTTCTGTTTCTGGATATAATAGTCCATCGGTAAGCCAGTTTAGAGACAAATATTTGTCAATGGAGTCATCCTGAAGTGATTTAGGAAATCTCCCATGTAATGTCTGTTGTTTCCATTCTTGAACGATATCCATCAGTGCTGTTCTACTATCAACACGATTTTGTTTATTTAGATTTAGTGGGGTAAATCCCTGGTCCTTCTTAACAACCAGTTTCATTAGTGTGCTATGTGAACTAATGAAGCGCTCTCTCATCCTATTCTCCTGATTGAGACAAAGATTCTTGACATTCACAAGCCCTCTGCCTCCCAACTTTCTTGGAATATATAGCCTTTTTGTGGACGAATTGGGATGTAAACATCGGAACTTTGTCAATGTTCTTCGTATCAATCTATCCAGTTCATCAAGATCTGCTTCAGACCATTTAACAATGCCAAAAGAATATGTCAGAGTTGGCACCGCCCAGCCATTGATCGTTTAATGAAGTTTCCACCGTTCAGTTTGGTGTTTAAGAGTTTTGTCAGTCGTTTTTGGTACAAAGTGGAAAAATTCTTTTTAATAGGCTATGATCAAATTTATGATTTTGAAGCATTCCCAAATATTTGTATAAGTCTTCTGATGCTAGTTCTTGTATACCGCAGACTATTGAATGTTGTTCTTTTATTATTCCCTTTTGTATGCTGATAGTGGAGCATTTCTCGAGTCCGAATGACATTTTGATATCCTTACTAAATATTTCGACTGTTTTTATTAATGAATTTAGTTTCTCTCTTGTTTCTCCATAGAGTTTTAAGTCGTCCATGTATAGCAAATGAGATATTTTCCTGGAATTTCTCATGTCAAGTTTGTAGCCAATATTGCTATTGTTAAGTAATGTGGACATCGGATTCAACGCTAGACAAAACCAAACAGGGGAAAATGAATCTCCCTGAAATATTCCTCTCTCGATATTTGTTGTTCCAATGTACTGTTGGTGGACAAATAAATTAGTCTTCCATTTACTCATGAGATACTTT
This sequence comes from Cosmopolites sordidus, assembly GCA_031761425.1. Lineage (NCBI taxonomy): Eukaryota > Metazoa > Arthropoda > Insecta > Coleoptera > Curculionidae > Cosmopolites > Cosmopolites sordidus. The sequence continues at coordinate 517,188 of JARFXV010000377.1, forward strand.
AAAGAGTTTGTAATATGCGGACACATTTTGTAGATGTTCAAAACTTCTAATAACCAGTCATGTGGGACACTATCGAAAGCCTTCTTGTAATCTATATAGCACATATTCAAATTGCGCTTTTTTGTCCGGGCTTGCGCAAGAACTACAGCATCAATCGTCAGTTGCTCCTTGCATCCCATACTTGCCCTAATACACCCTTTCTGCTCATCTTCTAATATGTTATTATAGTCACAATGTCGGTAAATTTTTTCATTGAGCAGGGCTGTGAATAATTTATACAACACGGATAAACATGTTATCGGTCTGTAGTTACTGGGTTGGTTAGCATCACCCTTTTTATATAACAAATATGTATTTCGCTCCATCAGAAAGTCGGAGAAAGTATCAGGATTCACCATTATTTCTTTAAATGCATCAGCAAGTACCTGGTAAACAGCTGTGAAGTTTTTGATCCAGAAGTTGTATAATCCATCTGGCCCGGGTGTCTTCCAGTTTTGAGTTTTCTTGATGGCAGTGCAGATGTCAATCGCTTCAAGACCGTTGAATTCCAGTTGTGGAAGTGCATCAGTCTGTTTTCGAATTGTTGCAACCCACGGGGCCATTTTTTCATAACCATCAGATCTTTTCCAGACAGATTTCCGTATTTCTCAAAGGTAGATACATTCACATTTTCATGTTTTGACTGGTTACCCTGAGCTTCTAGTTCTCGATAAAACTTCTTCTGGCTATTTTGAAACATTGCATTGTGGTGTTTTCGTTTTTCTGTTTCACTGTATCTGGCTAGTCTGGCTCCCTTCGTTTTAGCTTTCTGTCTAAATCGATCTTTCAGGTCTAATAATTTCTCGCGAAAGTTTGACTCTTCAAATCCAATGCCAGATTTTTTAGCAATTATTTTCGTTTTTTTCGTCACTTTGCTAGATGTATTTCCAGCAAGATACTCAGAAATAATGTCAACCTTCGCTCGAAAATCATTGATATCAGTTTCCAGGCACTTTTTCCAGGCAGGTGTATCTTTTTGGATATTACGCCTTGTCGCATTGAGGGTGTAAGTTTTTGACCTGAAACCTCGATTACAGTTACTGCTGCACAGTACAACGCAAAATGTATGTCACTAAGGTTCATTATCCCCGATAAATGTGATTCCAAAACTTTATTGACCTGCATTATAGTAAAGCGGGATTTTGCAATGTTGCGCAGAATCGGTATTTTTGGCCTATTTAGTGGATTTGAGCCAGTAAAATGAGCCAATAGACTGTAAAATCTTTCTCGTATGTTAAAAAAGTTTCCATTCATGACTGTTTCTTCACTTTGAGTTGATGATACTTCTGTTGTTAGGATTGGAGTTTGTACTACCGGTTGGTTCTCTGTATTCAAGTTAAGGATATCCATGTTATTTTCTTGAGGTGGGTCATATGTAATGCTTTGGTGTAATTTATTGCCGACTTCCCTCTTGATGTTCATTAATTCTATTTCGGTAAGATATTTTTTTCTTAATATAAGATTTTTACGGTCTGCTAAGTTTTGTTCCGATAACTGTGTTTCAGAAAACCTCTTCTTATATTCTTGGTGAAGTGCACTTCTCCATCCAGGTAGCGGTATATCTGCACACTGGTTCACGTAATAATAGGCACTTATTACTTCAATATTCATTTCACGTGTCCATCTAATACGTGGAGTGCGCTCGGTCCTGCTGACAGCCCTCCTTATGGTGGGCGAGCCAGCCGGTACCTGATTATTAGCTCCTGCTTTTTGTTGGGTTTGTATTGAAGTCTTTGGTGTTGATTGACTATTAACTTCTAATTGTGGATGGATTTTTTCAGTTGCCTTGTTCATTGCTATTTTTGTGGTGCCATAGAGTTGGGAGTTGCCACTCGCTCCAGACTCACCAACCCCGGACAAATCCTCCCGACGGTTCCGAAGGGTTCTTGTCCGCAAACCTACCGCCTTGTATAATATCATTATATGTTTCAATCTCCATAAAAAAAATTTTGGGTTCAAGGGAAAAAACGGTCATCCAAGGCAGAGCCCCGATTTACCATGGGAAAGCTATTTACTACCGGAGGGCGCTAGGTATCCGGAGACATCGTTAGATACACTTTAACCCTGTGCCATCCAGCTCCTCGGCACGATGGATTTCCACCTTGAGCTTGGGGTTTTTTTTCCAGAGGTGTACTCCTCTCAGCTCGGGAAGGTGGTGGCGCCACTCACCAAGCGGTCTATCCGCCCCCTGCCTTATTATTATTATTATTATTATTATTATATATTTGGCAAAACGACTGTACGTTCCCAACAAACGGGACACAAACCATCGGTTGTACTCCCGGACTAAGAGTCTAATGTATTCTTCCATCCACGAAACACTACGATCTAACAAATATATATATATATATATATATATATATATATATATATATATATATATATATATATATATATATATATATATATATATATATATATATATTATACCATTGCAAATCGATTGATGAGAAGCTGGTATCGAGGGATACTATGTGACTATTTTTGTTTCTGAAACTTAAATTGACACTTCGTGAAAGAAGCTTTAGCTGCATTGAAGCATACAACAAAATTCACAAAAGGAGCTGGAAGCCATACGGAAGAGTGATGATGGGAAGTGTTTCGACAACTGAATTATTTCAAGGAGGTCTTTTAGAAGGCTATAAAATAAATTTGAATGATTATACTAATATTTTGTATTTTACTGAACAATTCCCGGTATTTATGTGATAGAAAGTGTGTTGTAATAACATTCAATACTTATTATATTAATGATTAATTAATGATAGGCTAACAATAACTTAGAAGGCTAACAATAACTTAGAATCTAACTATATATCTAATAAATTAATTTATAGTTAAAAATAGGTTGCCTTATAGTTTTTTCTCCTGATATTTTAAGTATTAATTTATAAGTCTTTTATCTAAATAAGATATAGTCCGTAAATCAGTGGGTAGAATAAATAGCTGTGAAAGCAGTCTTTGCCTTTAAATAATTAATATCGGAACCCTAGGAACTTGAAGGTCAAATATATGTTTTTATAAACTTGATATTTGTGATTTACTGTTATTTTTTTTACCTACCGAGCCCACGTATATTTTATCTGAGAATTATGAAGCTCGTTTTTATGAAGCAGATACGTTATAGCAACTATCATTTAGAAATGATATATTTCAATCTTCCAGGAGAGTAGAAACAGGATAGAAAGTGATCTACAGCAAATTGCATTGATTTGGCAGCCAACGCTGTATCAAATTCAACTCTACTTGATTTTTTCCCATATATTTTTGCCATATATGACAAATTTATTCTCTTAAATAGTGTGGCAAAAATAATGAAAACAAAATGAAGAGAGTATATATGCAGGGTCTCCCAGCAGTGCGATATCGGTAGATATGTTTGATAATGGCTGGAAAAGTTTAAATATGAGTTGTACAACAGTTGTGTAACTAAATATGCTGCATAATTTAAAAGTAATTTTATTTATACAGCGTATCACACAAAACTCTGGCGGGGTATAGTTTTGTTTTTCTTTGTTCTTTTTTCAGTGTTCAGCCATTTTTGTATTCTGCAATTGATTCTAAGCATATTTCATGAAACATGTCCTATACCTAGATCCAATGGTTTTACCGATATCCGCCATTTTGTAAAAAATATCCCAGTTGCATACTCTATTTTGCAGTGTCATATATAATTTATTTTTTGATGTAAGATTGTCATTTTTAGTAGAGATATTAGTAAAACTATGACTTAACTTCTAATGGAAACAAAATTTGCCTACGTTATACAAAATTTGCCTACGCTATAGTCTTCGGCATAAGTGAGGTAAATGAAAAAAATTAAAACATCATATCTCAAATTTTTTAAATGGAATGTCATTTTACAATATTCCTAAGACAAAATTTTTCTATTCTTGTTAAATATATCCTTAGTTAACTGTCATAATTACCGATATTTTTACATTTTTATTTTTAATGGAATTCATCTTAGGTTTTATGTTATTATTAAACTAGTGAATAAATTCATGACAAGTCATGATATATTAAGTATTTAGGTCATCACATGTTTTAATATTTAATTTAATAGCAATTATTATAAACTAACAAAACTTATTGTTATAGCAAACAAAACGGCATAAATATTTTATTTTTAGTAAGACAGTTTCTTCTTCTCTTCAATGTTCTGCTAGATTATGTCAACAAAAATATCAACAAAGATCAATCCGGCATCTAGTGGACTTTCAATTCTAGCTTGACCGACCTTGAATACGCGGATGACATATGCCTTATGTCGCATCAATACAACATCGTCTATATGCTAAACAGACTTGCACCGGAAGCCCAGAAAGTAGACCTGAAAAATAATGTAACACAGATCAAATCGCTCAGAATCAACACCAGAAATTTCAGCCCTTTCATTCTCAATGGATCACCCATAGAAGAAGTGGAGAGTTTTACATACTTGGACAGCATTCTCCCAAAAAATGGCGGTGTAGATCATCATATTAAAAGCAGAAAACGAAAAGCTTAAGGAGCTTTTGGAGCTCTAGCACCTGTATGGAGATCAATACAATTCTCAACGCAAATAAAACTCCTTATATTCAATACTAATGTTAGGGTCGAATGTTCTGGCCGAAAAAGATTTGAAACAAGATTCTCCAACTCACAAACCAAAATTGAATACGACCTAGCACTTCGTAAGAGGAGATGGATTAGGCACACAGTCAGAAAACAAAACAACTGTATAACCAAAATAGCATTAAACTGGAATCCGTGGGGTAAAATAGGTATTGGAAGGTCCGCACAGACTTGTTGCCTTGAATGTTGAATTGAAAACAGTGAACATGTCATGGCAGGAAGTCAAGGTTCTGGCACAGAATAGAACCAGATGGTGCGCTTTTATTGAAGCCCTATGCTTAGCGAACGAGTTGAAGGACCATATACATATATAAGGGACTTTAATTACAAACATTTATAAAGAAGACGATAGTACAATCATTTAATGAAATGGTCAATATGTCTACAATTTTGTGCAATAAAAAAGAACTATAGACTCTAATAAACATTGCCTCATTAATTTTCATAAACGCATTTTTTATTTTAATTTGCATGTCCTCTATTGTGGTGGACCAGATTTAACAAAAATCTAGTTTTGTTAAATCCGGGGATCTGCCTGGTCAAAGTACAAAACCTCCTCTACCAATCCATTTATTTTCATAATTCGTGTCAATATGTGCGGAATATATCTAGTATTAAATAGCATTTAATACTATATCTAGAAGCAGATTTGAAATTTATTTTAAAATAGGAAATCGAGAATTATTTATTATTATTATTAATTAGTATCATTATTAATGGATTGGATATGGATTGAATATAATTAGAAACGAGGTTAGAAAGGGAGGAGGTTGCACAAAAAAAATTTAAGGTAGGTAAGGTAAGCAAAGAAAGGCAGTTCATTAATAAAAGATATGCAGGTACAGGAAGCAGAAGTTGAAACCAGTCCCAGCCAAATTCAGATAATAATAATTTTCATACTGAATGTTTGAAACTCAAGTTTTGACCTCGAGTGCTTAAAATAGCTTATGGTTTTCAAATCGCAGCGGTTTAAATGCCATCTAAATGGGTTTAATGCATCATATTAGTACTCAAAATGTAATATTATTAATTAGGAACATGTCCATGATCTGCAAAGTTGACTATTTGGAGTTGCTACATCACTGGACTTTTTGGAAATCGATTGTTGATCTTGAAGCTGTCAAATAGATGATAGTTATTCATTCGCAGCATTTCTAACGCCATCTAGGTGGGTTTAGGACAATATATTAGCACTCAAATTGTAGTATTTATAATTATTAAAACAGTTTTGAGCTTCAAAGTTGACTAGTTGGTGTTGTAGCATAATTGGATTTTTTTGGAATTCGATTCTTGGGCTCGAAATTTCCAAATATATGATGAGGCATTCCTAGCGCCATCTAAGCTGATTTAGGGCAATATACTAGACCTCACTATATAATACATTTAATTTTAAATACACGTCTGAACTTCAAAGTTGACTGTTTGGTGTTATGGAATCAATGATTAATAGGGTATCACAATTTGTAATAAAAAGTGGATGAATTTTAAGAAACAATCTCAATGGGTAAATCGAAAAGAGATTTCGAAGCCGAGGTTATGTTTATTATTAAATATTTAATCGTATATTGGTATATATGGAAGCTCTAGAATCCTCTAAATCTTTGAAATCGTTAAAACATTCTCAAAACCTTTTAGAGTCCACGGTCAGTTTAAATAATTCGTGACCAACAAAAGTTTATACAGTCTATTTATACTTAACCGGAACTTTAATATATATTCCTTCAATTGTTAACAATAGAGAGTATAAAACTTTTACAAACATTCTTTCAAAATGGTTTGTGTAGAGTTTTATCGAATAAAGCAAAATTGAGGCCATTTTTCAATTTATTTATCAGAAAGTTTTCTTTTATATTGAAAGTGATGTAATGTAACGCAAACTATAAAAGTGGGAATTTAAATTTATTTCGTCCTCTCTGCACTACACTTATGCCAATATTTTTTAAACTTAAAAGCACCTTTATAGTTTATTTTTGCTTTAACTTTGAAAACGCACATTGCATTATAACATATATCGTCTATAAATTTAAAATGGTGTAGCTGAAAGGAAAGTTTTGAGGTAACAAAATAAAAGTAACAGGATTGCACATTTTAGACTAAACGTTCTACCGAGAAGAGTAATGATAAGTGTTAAGATTTTTTAATCCTTTCAGAATCGAACATTAAATTTTACAGTATGGGTAGAACTATGACATCTTATTTAACTGATCTTAGCAGAACTATGTCTCCTTCTCCACTGTAGGTGATAACCCATCAAGGGCCTTAGCTTCCCCTAGGCGTATTTAGGTCTTTGTTTTTTACATGGAGTGGTGACCATTCGTATCCATAAATTTTATTATCTGGTTATAGAGTAGCACCACCTTTAGTTTAATTTTTTTGCCTCTTCCGTTATCCTTGCTTACTCCTTTCTATATCTTGCATTCTTTTTTCAATCATTTACTTCCATCTCTTGCAAATTCCTCTCTACTCTCTCCATTTTTTTCTCGATGATCTTATCGGCCTTAATTTTTTTATTCTGAATATTTTCTTAGCCGGTCTTTCGCTGTCTATCCTCACTCAGTGTTCCCTTTCCGACATCTTATTATAGAATGTTGACAATTCTTCATTTATTCTAATTCTCCAACCTCCTTTCAATTTGATGGGACTAAATATTTTTCTCAATATTTTCCTTTTCCTGGAATCTAACGATAGTTCTTTGAGATATTTGCGTTTTTTTTCTTTGTTTTGTATTACTAGTGTAATATACAGGGTGATTCCTAAAGTTGAGACTTTTTTAACAGCGTGTAGAACTACTCAAAATAAATAATGTCTGAATGATTGTGGCGTGTTCATATATTTTTTTCCTTTATTTGGGTTTTTCGCCACTATCTAAAACTCAAAAATTATCAAAAATACCTGTTCTTATGTAAATGTTCTTATGTTTTTTTTAACCAGTGATTCTTTCTTTACATAAGAGCAGGTATTTTTGATAATTTTTGAGTTTTAGATAGTGGCGAAAAACCCAAATAAAGGAAAAAAATACTCAAAATAAACAGTTTTTTCGTATTCCATTTTTGAAATATCTCTAAAAGTAGGCCGCTACAACCTTTAATGAATTCTAAAAAACGCAAGCCGGGCTCTTAAAATAATTTAAATAAATTTAATCGATTGCCAACAACTAATATTTATCATTTTATTGTGAATCATGCATTCCTTTTATTTTCATATTTTGTATTTTATTGTCAGTTTTAACAACGTTAAAAAAAGATAAAATAGCCCACATGTATGAGAATAGTGAATTAGTTGACATGTTAATATATGGAGAGTGCCTTCAAAATGCCCATGCTGCATCTCAGCTATACCCTGAACGTTTTCTTTTTCGGGTTTATCAATCTTCGAAATCATTTATTTGGGTTGTGCAAAGAGCCAAATACACCGGTAATTTAAAGGAAAATCGTGGAGGAGACGAGAGGAACATATTTTGAATCTTGTCGAGGAAGACCCAACAACAAGTACTTGTGAAATAGCCAGGCAAGTTGAACTGAGCCAAAAAAAAAAAGCTTTTACAACATTGCGGGAAAATCAGTTGTACCCATTTCATGTGCAATGTAAAAGTTCTAGCCTAAAGCCACAAGACCACCCTAACATGGTTCAGTTCTGCGAGTGGCTCATACAACAACATGGGACGAATGAAAAATTTACCAGAAACATTTTTTTTTATGGATGAGGCTTTATTTTCCCGAAATGGAATACACAATTTTCACAATACTCATTTTTGGTCAGTTGATAATCCTCATGCTTCTAGGCAAACACATTTTCAACATAGATTTTCGGCCATAGGTGTGAGCGACAATTGTCAACGGTACTCTTGTGGGTCTTTTATCTTGCCAGACCGTTTAACAGGCGAAAACTATTTCGAATTTTTACAAAAACACCTTCCCAGTCTTCTAGAAAATGTGCCTTTGAATGTCAGGCAGAACGTGTGGTTCTTACTCGATGGTGCGTCAGCCCATTTTAGGCGTGAAGTGCAGGAGTTCTTAGATATAACTTTTTTTAATAAGTGGGTAGGGCTTGGGAGGCCAGTTGCATGGCCTGCTAGGTCACCTGCTGCTTAACCCCTGTGATTTATTTTTATAAGATTACATGAAAGGCATAGTTTTTAAAATGCCAGTTAATAAATAAAAGGGAAGGACTAATTGATTGCATTGAACAAGCTGGTGAGACTATTAAGGAAAGACCTTTATCACTATTATGCGCATGCATCGACTCTTGGACACGTCGTGCCCAACTTGTGTAGAACGGAACGGCGACCACTTTGAACCTTTTCATGAAGTACCATCTTTCAATTTTTTGAAAAGTGGCAATAGAAAAAAGTGTTTATTTTATTGAGTTTTATAAGCCGTTAGAAAAAAAACTCAACTGAGGAATCACCCTGTATATTGGTCTTATTACTGTTGAATATACCTTTATTTTAGAATTTCTCAATATTGATTTAATTTCAAAAACTACAAATTTTTGTTAGTCCCATTCGTGACTTTGCTTCTTTAAACTATCTAAATATCTTTTCTATTTACGAACCAGCACTACATACACATCAAGTATACACTTTGGAGTATATTTCACGAAATAATGCACTCAGTTACATTATTCGTTCATAATTTAGCTATAATATAGCTATAATATTTAGCTATATATATAGTTCATAATTTAGCGTAGTTCATAAAAATAGCAATAAGAGAATTGGAACAAAGTTTAACGTTCCAGATCCAGAGGCAAATCAGTACTTGAAGCTAGTTAGTGACTAGATCTAAAGTGGGCTCCTAACAGCAATTACAAAATCAAAACTTTTTATGTTAAATCTTTAATTTTGTGGAACCCACTACCGACTGACAAGTGAAGACCATTTGAACATTGATTAAAAACATTCATATCGTGAGCAGTAATTGAACCCGATGCCGCCTTAGCTGACCTACCGCCAGACTATTGCTTTAAATACCTTACTAATGCGGCCGGCATTTGATATAAGGATCTTTAGTCAAATTTCTTTCTTAAAATACCAAATTAATTGTTTTTGGTCTTTCAATACACATTTCAGAAGTCATGTTTGAATCATCAGAGGAAGAACAAATCCAGTTCTAACTGTAAATTGGAGTTTATGAAATGGGGATAATTTGGTCTGGTTTGGTAATTTGGTTTTGAAATATAAGTAGAGAGATTGACAGGATAATTGTTGGTTTATGAAAAAACGTTTGGCATAAATACTCACATTAAAGGTTCCATTTTCAGAGTTGTAAATTTGTGAAAAACGGGAAACAGTTTGCGAAACCTTTGTAATACGAGAGTCGTTCAAAAAGTTCTTTGTCTGAAACACATTTTTGCCACCTTGCAATTCAATGCAATGCGAATGACCTTCGACTTTTTTAAAATCTTCAGTATAATGCGATTTATAGAACTCTATAAAATATGTGGTTGTCTCAGCGTTTGCTTAATTTTTTGAAATATACCTTGCTCGCTACCTTTAGGCGAGCCACTTTTTCAGGCTTGGAAAGAGAATGTAATGGCTGAGAAGGAAATCCGCCTCCATATATATATGGATGAATTTCTCAATGCAGGTCATGGAGTCTTGCAGCAACAATCCGAGATGTGTGCAGAAGAGCATTATCGTCGAGATAAAGAGCACTTTCTTTTTGGCCAGGTATGGACGTTAAGTCTGAATAACACCCTGCAATTGGTCCAAAAATCAAGCTTAGTATTACTTGGTGATGGTTCTGTGATTTTACATAGTATGAGATCCATATTACGATAATTCCAGAAAACAGTGGCCATAGTTTTTCCTGCAGACCACTGTTTGTACTGCTGCTTCAGCCTATAGCATTTAATAATGGAACGTGACAACATTCAGTAAAATTACATTTAAATATGTCTTGAATACAGTTTGTTTTTTGAGGTTTGTTGACACGGATGTGTCTCAACAGTTAACAAACGCGCCACTCGTCGAACGGAGTTTTTTTATACCCAAAATATCTTGTAAATTAAGTCCATTGAGAAGCTTGCAATACCAGCAAGCTCACGTATCTTCAGATGGCGACCATTTGATACTATATTGAGGTATTTTCTGGCGGTTTTGTCGGTCCAGAGCATTCATCAAGTTTAACAGATGCTAAATGCCATTTATGTATCAGGCATAGAACATTTCGGACGGCCCTCGTAAATATCAATCATTATCTTATCAATCTAAAAAACCAGAAAAATTTTCGATGTGATTAAATCGCGTTATTAATCAAGTGCATGAGTCCTAATAGTCTTTAAATTAGGTAGTTTAAAATTATTATATTTTAGTAATTTAGTTATCTTATTTGATAAAATGTAATATATTCTAGATGAAGTTGAATCCATTTGACAACAATGCATATGAAATCAGGCGTAATGTTTCATTTTAAATAGAAATTATCACCAGATTAACTGTCAAGTGACACAGCAATTCAAAATCTAATCGATAACTTTATTTGTGCAACACAAATTGCTTCGTATGTTTTAGAATCACGATTTGATCGTGCATGCATAGGGCGTTTCTTGGATTATTGGACTAGAAAATAGTTCTAAATAACAATAATTCTCAGTTATTCTAAAACAAGGACTCTATTTATGGAATATAATATGATATATTTGACGTCATCTCCATATTATACATTATTTAAGTCAAGTTGTATTATTCGACATGAAGACATCATAATATTTTCTGCAAACAAATAAGCGCTAAATTCCATGCTATTTCAAGATCTAAATTAGGCTTATTTGCTATAGTATATTTACTTGTATCGTAGATATAAAGTAATATAAGTAGGTATATCTAGATACATATACTAGAACAAATTACACACCAAATACTAGAAAAAAATATACTTAGACACAACTAGGTATGTACATAACTATGTACAGAACTAGAACATAACTAGAAACAACTATATGTACTAGAACACAACACCGTTGAACAAGTAGAAGATCACCACGTACATGGAATTAACATGGGCCATCTTTGGTAATTTATACTATTTACTGAAAAACTAAGACATATCTAACTACCAAAGTTTAAACTTGTATATATCACATAGGTGAATAAGTCTCTGGTCTGACATATAAATAGCGTCACTTACAAAAAATCCTTACCAGTGATCGGTTGTGCCAACCTTCAAACGTCATGTGCCAAAATATCATGACAATCTGAGTTATTGAGCTTTAAGTGACGTTACTTATTATTTTTCAAACAATGGAAAAAAATAATTTTGTGTGTTGATTAAGCATTGCTTTTTGATGAAGAAACATATGGCTTGATAAACATTACCCGGACTTTGCCCCAGGAATATCAATCATAATTGACTGTTATGCTGAATTCAAACGTGATCGTATAAGCACCGACGATGTTTAACGCTCTGGGCGTCCAAATGAGGTGGTTAAACCAGAAAAATTCACAAAATAATTTCGTAAAACCGCAAACTAGAACTGCAAAAGATAGCTCTTATCATGAAGATATCTAAAGGAAAGGTTTACACCATTCGGCATGAACATTTGGAAATTGATAAATCGGAATGGGTACCGCGTTTGCTCACAGCGCATTAAAACAATAATGTATTAAAGAATTCTGAGCAATGTTGGGGGCTGTTTAAGCGAAATATAAAGGTTTTTTATGTGGTATGTGACAATGGATGAAACATGGATCCATCACTGCACTCCGGAGTCAAATCGGCAGTCAGCTGAGTAGACAGCAGATGGTAAAAGCTATTCAAAGCGGTGAAAAATCCAGCCATCGGTAGGCAAGGTTATGCCCTCTTTTGGGATGCGCATGGGATATTGTTCATCGATTATCTCGATAAAGGTAAAACTAGAACGCATTTGAAAGATGAGATTGTAAAAAAGGCTCAAAATGAACAAAAAAGTACTGTTTTACCAAGACAATGCACAATGTCACAAATCGTTGGTAACGGTGGCTAAATCGCATGAATTGCACTTCGAATTGTTACCTTATTCACCGTATTCTCCAGGTCTGCCCCCCCTCGACTATTTCCTGTTCTCACACCTCAAAAATATTCTTGCAGGAACGAAATTCCGTTCCAATGAAGAGGTAATTGTCGAAACTGAAGGATATTTAGAAGGCAAAGAGAAATCGTTCTATTAAAAAGGTGTCGAAATGTTAGAAAAGCCTTGGAATGACTGAATTGCTTTTCAAGGAAAATACATTGATAAATAAAGTCGAAATTTGCAAAATAAGTGTGTTTTATTTGTCAGACCGGGGACGTATTGATCGAGCTAAAAGGAGACCACGTAGAAAAATAATTCCAATTTCGATGGAAAAAACAATTTGCTTTAAAATTAATATAACTATTCACAATACCCTTTATGTGAACGAATGACTAATGAATAATTCCTAGATCTTATGATTTTCCTCTATGCTTTCCTGAATTCCCAATATTTGTTGTGATATGAACAGTTCAGCGAGAAGCAGGCCTTAATGAATCTTTAACACAACTGCTTTGTTCGATTTTGTTTCCAGTTGACGAATTGTATTTTTAATAGACATGTTATTCTTATCATAAAAGTAATCTACGTACCGTTGTTACCCTATTGATAAAACCTTTGGTTGATTAGCACGTTATTATGGAATCAAGTGCATTAAAATTGGATGATTTTGGTTTAATTTTAAACCTTTAAAGAGTTAATAAAATATAAAATATAAAATAAAATATATAATCTCATAAAAATGTATTACGTTCGCTTTTGTTAAAACTCCTTCTTAATTGTGATTGTTAATGTTCAAAGGATATGATTAATTTACTGTAGTTAATTCCTAATAGTAGGTTTAATAAAAATAAATAATTTTATTATGAATTTATTTTCATATTATTAATTTGCATTAAATATAATTGACTATTTGTGAATAGAATTCATATAATGGCTATATACAGAAAATAGCAATATTTCATATTTTAACTGCTGTTTCGATTCAGATACTGCTTTTTTTTTATTCCAGTAAAAGCAAATCCTGCACTTCTCTTGGCCATAGCTTTTTTTATATCATTTCTTAGTTAACCTTTCAAACTTTAACCTAAAAAACTATTATGAATACTGTATTAACATGTTTTGGTGCAGTGATATGTTTTTGAACGTTCACTATACTCTTAATATTATATGTAAGAAAAGTGTGGTAATTCATTTACCACGTCGCTATGAATTTGCTGATTATATATATGAAATATTGGATAAATTTTAATAGATCAAAATTTTTGAGATAATAGACATGAAAGTCATCAAATTGGATAAAGATGTAGTAGAAGGAGTCGAGAAGCATGGATAGCCAGGGCAAGCGACAACCAGAAATATACGCTAAGGCAGTAGTCTTTGTAGACATCTAAAAACAAGAATCATACTGGCTTGAATCGATTGGTTTAATGGCATGCTGCAAACTAAAAAAAATATATATAACAACAAAGATGAAAGTAAGTGTATTAAACTAATGTGAAACCCGAAAACTTACTTTTAAATTTAAAGTGACTCCATGTAGAATACTCAAATGTATTTTGAGATATAGGAAAAAAAAATGTAGGAATGGAGGAGACAATGGAAAATATTACCAAAACAAAATCGAGATGGGCAGACCACTTCGAACTAATGCCAGAAGAAAGATGGATGGAACATAACATCTATTTGAAAACCATGGAATCGAAGAAGAGAAGATGAGGGAGAGAAAATGGAGATGGCCAGACCATTTTGCACCAATGCGAGAAGAAATATGAATAAATATTACATCTATTTGGAAACCATGAAGCAGAGTAGAAAAGAGCATGAAAAAGAAATGTAGGACAACGTATGACGGCATGACGATTTCCGAAAAATAGCTTTATGAAAATGGATGATGATGTACTTGACTTAAATACATAATTAATATTCTGTACTTAGTGTAACAGCTACCACACGCTAATTAAACAACATTTCTTAATAAACATATTTTCAAGTGTTAAACTATATTCATTAGCTACATCAAATTCAAACAATTATTTTATGTACGAATCGTAAAACTGAGAAATATCTTATAACGGAAACCATAAAATTTTGAATGAAACGCCTAAACTCCGTAGTTTAATGGTTAATTTTTTACGAAGTTACGAGTTATTCACCATACGTCGCCAAGAGAAACTCTTTTTCAGTTGCAGTTGAACGATATTATACATTCAGAGGGAATGTTTCGTTTACCCATTCGCAATACTAAGACGAAAATTCAACGCACTTTTGGCATCGTTTTCTCCCTAGAATTGCTATTAAATTACATATTTTTTTCTCTATTTATTTTATAGCATCACTATCATATCCTACAAAAATAATACATTATATATATATATATATATATATATATATATATATATATATATATATATATATATATATATATATATATATATATATATATATATATATATATATATATATATAAGGTTAAAGTGATTATGAACTGGGACGGAAATTGTAGCGGTATCCTCTGATTTTCCTCTAAACTAAAAGGGTCTGGGATATTTGGCGATATATGTATTTGACGGGAAATAAGTTTTACTCTAAGATTCAATTACACTCATCCTTCGAGTCTGTCCAACTGGAAAGTTTCGTTAACCATGGAACTCGGAACATACGAGAGGATGGTATTCCTTTCATAAATGATCTTTTAAATTATTATCATTTTAGTTTTAATATTGTCTTGCAAATATTTATTTCGAAACGTAACATTAAGTAAATATATGTTAATGTTATATATATATATATATATATATATATATATATATATATATATATATATATATATATATATATATATATATATATATATATATATATATATATATATATATATATATATATATATATATGAATCCGAGTAGCATCCGCATGAATCCGAGTAGGCTAACTAGACAAATAGTCGAATTTTATGAAAATAGGAGTAAAGCTAAAGTAGAAATAATTAAATGGATTGCGGCGATTAAAGAGGACCTAAGATCAGCAAATATTACACAAAGTGAAATTCAGGATAGAGGTTGTTTCAGACACAAGGTTAACGTTTGGAAGGTTGGCCAGAGAGAAAAATGTAGGAAGACTGGAACAACTTGGTCTTACGAAAGGAAAAAAGCTCATAGCGAAAGAATGAAATTAGTATGGGCTCAAAGGAAGGCTAACAACAACAAACGCCTCTAATTGTACTTCGCGTGGTCCACCAGGGCCCATACGTGAATAATAATAATAATAATAATATATATATATATATATATATATATATATATATATATATATATATATATATATATATATATATATATATATATATATACATAGTGTTCCGAAACTCGGCGTCAAGCGGGTGCCGGGCGAATGGCCAGGTTATACAACTTTTGGCAAAGATAACGAAAAAAATTCGTCATCGTTTTAAGTGATAACAGGCATATTTTTGAAAATCTTAAAATTCGATATTATAGGCTATATCTTTAGGTACTGCGATCACAAACAAATTTCCCAATTTTTTAGTGTTATTTTTTATAACGTGATCCTAAATAACCATGTTATTAATCGCAGTCCCAAATCAAGCAATGAACGTTGTTAATTTAGTAAAAAAAAAGAAGTTTCATTGAGTTGTGGATTAAAAAATTATGTCAGCTAACTTTGACACTTTATCTTATCTTTAAAGAAAATGTATGCCGGGGCAAGTTATTTCAAAAGATGGCAAAGAAAAGAACATTTTTTCATTTGAAAAAACCGGGTGCTGAATGTTATCGATTGTCAGTTGAAGCTCATGGTGAATATGCTCTAACTTAAAAGAAATTGTGAAAGAGGTTTTAAACGCTTTAAAAGTCGTAATTTTGAAATAAAAGACAAGGAGCGTCCAGGAAGCCGACAAGGTTGGAAGATGCAGATTTGCAAGCTTTATAGGATGAAATCTCAACTCATAACATAAAATGGGTTCCATATGAACTGAAGGAAAGAGGCATTAACAGGCGAAAAAACTACTTGTGAAAATTTGCTTGCCAGGACTTCGGACTTCGGACTTTGGACTCCTTCTGACTACCAGTTATTTCGATCGATGCAGCACGGACTTTCAGAACAACACTTACATTCTTACGAAGAGATGAAAACTTGGGTTGATGAATGGTTGGTCTCAAATAACCAAAAGTTCTTTTCGCGCGGAATGCATGTTTTAACCGAAAGATGGAAAAGAATAATAGTTAACGATGGCCAATACTTCGATTATTATTAAGGTAATTTATTTTGTGATGGAAATAAACGCTCAAATATTGCGAAAAAATCGACATTATAAACTGAAACATTCCGTAATCTGGATTGGGAACAGGATGATGTAAAGATCAACGGTGCAAACTTAAAACATCTTAGATTTGCAGATGATATCGATCTCCTTTTACAAGACCCAAAGGAGGTACAAAGACGCATACAAGAGCTGCAAAAGGCTGGCGAACCATTTGGCTTAAAAATAAACCTGAAAAAGAGTGCGGTTATGTTCAATAACTTTGCTGAGGACAGAAGAATTTCAGTTTTAAGAAGGGATTTGCAGATTGTGTATCACATTATATATCTTGGGCAGATTATTTCAATGGAGGGGGATATCGCTCGGGAGGTGGAACGGCATGTTAAATGTGGTTGGCAGGCATTTGGCAGGTTCGACATAGTGTTTAAGAGCAGTATTCGATCAGTGTGTCTGGCTCGTTATGACATACGCAGTGAAACCTGGACCCTCACATCGCAATCAATTCAAATACTTCGCGTAGTACAGAAAGGAATGGAAAGATGTATGCTTGGCTTTACAAGACAAGACAGAAAGCTCTTGGCAAAACGTCTGCATGTTTCCAACAAACGATCGAATTTATTCCCGGACTAATAGTCAAAATATCCTAAACCAGACTGTTATATTTGGGATCAAAATGTTCTCATTTTTAGGACTGTTAATATAGTAATGTAGCGGTCGTTAAGGAATCAAAAGTAAATACATTAATGACTAGTAGATAATCTCCTGGATATTTTAGACGAGTATCTGGTAAGATAACGAGCAAACACAGTATTTGAAAACCTGTAGAAGGTTATGTTTATTGTGAAAAAAATTTTATGTCAAGTTGATTTAATTTCCTTTATTTGTTTTTATGGCTTATAGGTCAAGAACTATCTGGTCCATTATTAGATGCTGTAGTATGTGGTTCATGCATCCTTATATAGCAATAAATTTCGCAGAAACTCCAATATATCGTGATGAATAGCCGGACTTGCATAGTTCAACAATTACCGATTTGTCACTTCCAGTATGGTGTACAATTTATTCAATTCACAATAATAAAGTTCCGAATTGATGGTTTAGTTACTGAAAATAAATTCTAATCACATAATTCAATTGTAATCCAACCGAACTGTCACAACGTTATTTTCTGCGAAGATCTGTTTTCGATATATCTGCCGTCAAATATAATAATGATATTTTATTGTCGGTTTTTTTTCTGCTTCGAAAACAACTTTCCTTGTGCGTGACATAAAAATATCAAAAAATGGAGTTTAGAAAACCAATACTGACCCTTTTCAAGTTTAAGGACATGTTGATGTCCGATAACTCAAATAACCCTTTTTTTCGGTACAAGGTTTTTTTTCCGTAAATAGTGAGGTGAAATATTATGAAATAGTTTGTTTTATTTTGCATATTGAAATAGGTAATTATATATATCTTCTTTCCCTAAGTTAAGGTACATTAAGAAGAAACCTGTGAAAACATAACGTATAATGCTATTGAATAAGATAGAGTAAAGAATCAGACTTTTTTTAATATTGTGATGCATTTTTAAAAAGTAGCTTCCTTTCTAGTAGCACTCCATAAATTTCAAGTCGATATGACATTTAGATTTGTTTTGCCAGTCTTCAAAAGCAGATAAGTTCTATATATTTAATGTCATGGAAAATGAATTTAATTTCGTGTGTCAATTAAACACTACTTTTTGCATAGAAAAAACTTTGTGGAAACCAAAGAAAAGTTCACAAAGCATTACGAGGGCCCTGTTGTTTCACAATTAATGGTTTATTGGTGGTTTACTCAGTAATCCATGTGGTCGAACCAGTACGATTGATCTTCCGCGTTCAGGACGCTCCGCTGAGGTCACTTCTGACATAATGGTTTTCATAATCCATGATATCGTGATAGCCGATAGCTGGGTAAATGTTAAAGAGATTGTTGAGATGATAAACATTTGTGATGATGGCATACGGACCATCCTACAAGAACATTTGGACATAAGAAAGTTATTAGCATGACTGGTGTCATTTTTGGTCACTCGGGTTCTATAGAATCAAATGACCACTTTACAGTAGTATTTAGAGATATATAAATAAATTTGAAATATTTTTTGCAACGATTCACCTCGGATGGTAAGACTTGGATTTATCAGTACACAGCAGAAACGAAGAAATAGCCGAAGTAGTGGGTTTTATCCGGTGAATGTGCCCCGAAGAAATGTCCCGAAAGAGGTCATAACTTGGGGTGGGCAGTTCAACAGGAAAACTGGTAGCAATATTGGTGTTCAACAATCTTTTTCCCGCGCAGGTCTGGGCAACAGGCATTTGCATTTGAATTAAGATTACTAAAATAGATCAATACAGCGGTCTGGACTGGTTACCCCGTTACATCCGTTGATGGTGAGGACGCTCATCTAACATGAGTACCACGGCGGAGGGAAGCTCCAATAATCTGGCTAGTGCCCCTCCTATTGGTGTAAAAGTCGTGGAGGCAAAGGTTACCGATGGATACCGGTAGGTGGCCGGCTTAAAGCCGCGAGGTAAGTGTTTTCAACTGGAGCCGGGCTCATACTGAATATCTTAACTTGAACTCAAACACTGGTACAGCTTTTGCTTGTTTATGATATGCAATTGCAGAAAATGTGCTAAACTAAACTGTTACAAAATAGCTGTGATTCTCTTTAATGTGCTAAAATGAAACGAGTCAGTGTACCATGTTGCTATATGCATCCATCCGAATTTGAAAAGGGAGGAACTATTGGTATTGGAGATTATTGGTAAGGAGAAAGTTTGAGTTTTCGTGGAATAGCAATTTAGGGTTATGTACGAATACGAGGTTTTGATCATCTTAAAAGTATTCAAGAATATGACAAACAACATCTTAGACTCCTTGCTATACAAAATCGATACGGAAATGACTGTTAATTAGTACTTACATGTGATGATGGTGCGTAATTTTATTTTTTTTATGTACTTCCTCTTACAACGTGCGATAGAATGCGTTATATAGAATTGTGCCAAGTTAGAAGAGGGTGTGACCTGAAATGGAATCTAGTAGCTTTAGTGCTCAGTAATAATTTGTTTATGTGATCGGGATTGACGTAGAAGAATTAGATGTTCTTAAGGTGAAAGGCGAACTATAAATTTTGAATTTGAACAGCATACAGCTGTCACTTATGATGATATCAGGTCATCCATAGCAACTATCAGACGAATTTTTAAATGCGGCCCGTTCTGCAACGGAAATATTACAGCTCTCTATTAGGCAGAAGAGTCTACGCTAGCGACACTTGACTGACTGGCAAGACCACCAGATTTATCGCCTATAGAACATGTTTGCATTGGAACTAATGACCGATTATCCCGATAGTCAGCAACTTTAAACAAACTTGAAACATGTGCAAAACGTGCTTAGGAACGGTACTACAAGAAAACATACATCAACTAATTCGGTTAATTTGTTTCAGAATTTCAGTGTTAGAATAACTGTGGGGGGACCTACCCATTGTTAATTATTTTTATATCAAATGTTAGGGACAGTCTTGATTTTTTATTATTACATAATTTCTTCATGGTGCACAGAAAAATTAAAAAATTAATGCAACAAATTATATTTTTCATATTGTCGCATTTCTTTTTGATCTCCAGTTTACTTTTGTTGAAATATATCAATGTTTTATGCATGTAATTTGTCAGACGTCAACTGTTTTTAATCCCATCTTTTTGACCATTCCACTCCATTTTTCACTCCATCCCGATTGACTCAATTTTCAATCAAACAACCCAAAAATTGAAACTGGACCAGCCGGTTCAAATTTCGAAACATGTTCTCGATTGACGTAGGAAATTTGTTGGTAGCGTTGCGGGCAACGGGAGAGACGTACCGTAAAATCGAAACGGGCGAGCTGTTTGTACAAGTATTTTCCTGTTCGATTCCCGATAGAATAAACGGATTCCGGCATCGATCAGAAGGTTCGTTAAATGGCTGAGAATAATCAGGGCTTAATGTAGAGTTTCCGGTTGTCGGATGGTTTTTTTTGTGGTTGCGATGCGGTGGAAATTGCAACCGAGATTTTCATTTTAAATAAACCCACTTTTGCCGGATTCATGTATATTTAAATTCCACTCCATTCTCCTCATGTTTATATAGAGAAATTGTTATGATATGATATTGATTATTCTTATATTATTGTTTGTTAACTAATATTGAAAACAACTTTAGTCCATGAGAAATAAGAACGATTAGTGTTTCAATTGGAAATCGGAAAGTTTTCGAGGTTGGTATGAATGTTCATTTTTTTAGAAATTATTAATTTAATCTGCATTTTTGAATTACGAAGTATAGAAGGAGATTTAGTGCAAGCAACAGTAAAAGCTATATTATTGGGATACGTAAATGTTAGAAAAAAGAAATTATCAGTTTGTATTTTTTCAAAATGACAAAGAAAAGTAAATTTTGGTGCGGTTGCCTGCAAAAGTCTATTGAGGTAAACGGTGGACACTTTCAACACATATTGAAGTAAATTAAAAAAAAATATTTTGAATAAAGTCTGTCGTATTTTTGACATATTAATGTTTTTTTTCCTCGTATTCAAGGCACAGAATTGCAGATTTTTCACCCATCGACAATGGAATATTCGAACACGAATATCTCGCAAACGGCGTGGGATATAGATATAGACCAAGAGTACCTTTTTACATGGGAATTATGACTCTTCTCTATATTGAAGTTAAAATAATACAAGCTTTATAGAGAAAAAAAATATGAGCGAGTTAATTCCTCACAAAGTAGGTAGCAAGTGCCCTTTATAAACTAGGTTCAAACTAGTACAAAATTTGTCACCTTTGAAAATCCAACTACCCCGATGTTGAACCTGATATAGTCAACCGTTTTTAAATTTTCTCAATTTTTCGAAAATTTGTGAAAAAAAGATCCTGTATCTTTTTAATAACTAACATTTGCCAACACACTTATTGACTAAATCCTCTTATTTTGCATATTTCTGCAAAATTTATACAATCTATTTACACCCTGCATATTTTCAACAAGTCTGTGCAGCGTGCCAGCGTAATAAATAAAAATGGATTTAATGTTTGTGACTTTAACAAAACATATGTAAAGTTCTAAAAATAGAAAATTGATCTTTTATATCACCCATAATTTTATTACTATATAGTATTTCACTTCATCTATCTTTACTACCTTTGGTGTAAAACTTGTTACCATGTTACATCATCATGTTAAAAACCATGTTAGCATCATCAGGAGTTGATTCATATTATAAAATATTGTTGTATTATAACAAATTATAGAGATAGACGTATTATTGTTAATCATAATGTCACCTTAGAATGCTGTTGACGTTTTTTAATAGTATTTTATTTCTGGGGATACTATTATTAATATACAGCAATAATCATGAAGTAAATTTGGGCTCTATTAATCTTGATATTGCTTTTTCATTACAGAAATGCCTTGACGGGGATAATGTTTGGCCACTTCGAATAAGATTCGATCCTTTTAATATGAATACTAGACGCTGTGACTGTGATTTTGATAGATTTATATCTCGAACTAAATCACTAAACTAATATTAGATGAGTCGTTGAGCTAATA
This sequence comes from Cosmopolites sordidus, assembly GCA_031761425.1. Classification (NCBI taxonomy): domain Eukaryota; kingdom Metazoa; phylum Arthropoda; class Insecta; order Coleoptera; family Curculionidae; genus Cosmopolites; species Cosmopolites sordidus. Next base: position 539,749 of record JARFXV010000377.1, read on the forward strand.
GTAAATTAGGTTACTGCACACTATATTTAGAGTGTGAGGTAATACATACTATATTTAATAAATTAAATAAAATATTTAGTAAAAATAGGTAAATGTTCTTTTCAAATCATCAGCACTGCAAACCGCATTTTTTTATTTGAACATTCGAATCAAGTTGTTAACAATGTTAGAGAAGTTTTACAACACATGCGCGCCGCCGTGAGTTGATAAAAATACTGCATATTGCGAAATATAAATTTACCTGTTATAGAAAATTTGTTGGTGATGGAATTATATATTAAATCATGTATCAAATTACATCGTGAACACCCAAAAATTGTTATGTTACAAATACTGTGTTTATCAGTGTAATCAGGTTATAGAAAGCTAGATTTTTAGATTGTCGAATTTCGAGAAATTGAGAGATAATTTAAAAATTAAAGTATCTACATTTATTTCACTTTTCAGCCTACAAAAGAGTTAAAGAAGCTTCCTTAGTCCATAGAGTAAATTATCCCTATGTCATAGGAAGCATTCTTAAATATTCGCCCAAGTATATATAACGAGTAGTGATATTTAGTAGACTAACATAGTCGGAATCTGCAGGCATTCAGTATATCTGTATATAAGGAGAATCTGAAGGTAGAGTAAGGAGAAAATAATGTTTATGTACAAGCTAAAAACACCTGACAAAGTTGAAAAGCAAAACTATTTAACAAATGTATTGAAGAGAAACAAACTCCACCTGAATGGAGAATTTGATTTATGTCCTCACTGTTCAAAATAAGAAACAGACAACAATGCCAAAATTATTGAAGCATCACAGTTACACCTACTCTAACCAGACTTCGTGGAAGGATAATAAGATACCTAATAGAAAAGGAATACTTAAAATACGAAGCAGAAGAATAAAGAGCTGGAAGAACTGATGCCGGAAGGTCATGCATGGACAATATATTCTGCTTTAAACAAGAGACACACCTACTTTTTATAGATCTCTTCAAAGCATACGACAAGGTCCCGGTGACAAAAGTGTGAGAAGTATTGAAGAGCACTAATATCAACCACACACTCATTCAGGCAGTACAAAAAAATTATAGGAACCTTAAAATAATGACAAAATATACAAAAAGGTTTCAACAGGATTTCTGGATTAACAGGTTTACGACAGAAGTGTTGTATCTCCCCGACGTTGTTTAAAATATATGTTATGGAAATATATAGAAAATGCAGATGTATGGGAATACCAGTAGATGACACATATGTTTTCTTGCTACAATTTGCCGATGACCAGATACTAGTAGTGCAGGATGAGGACTACCTGAAATAAATGACTAGAACAATAAAGAAATAATACGAACGATGGAGACCATCCATAAACATAGACAAGTGCAGGAGGCACTGCAACTAATCTACAGATAGACAATTAAGAAATATGCCAGATGTAAAAATATTTAAGAGTTCAGATTAACCAACATGGTAAAACACGGATGTGACTAATGGATTATGATGGAGGGATCAAATTACGAGAAACCGAAAAGTTCAATTACAGCACGATTGTTAAGAGCATGTTAATTTATGGTGCTGAAAGTTGGAGATTAACAGAAGTCAATAAAAAGTACATTCTCGTCGTAGAAATGGATGCACACATGCAGGAAATCCTGCGGAATTTCAAAAAAAGAAAAACGAACAAACGGGGAAATCAGGGAAATTATGAATGTCAAACAGACAATAGTAGAAGAAATAGAGAAACGACAGCTAGTTTGGCTCCAGGGAGAAGAAAGCGATAAAACTCAGGGGATCATGAGGAGAAAATATTAGAAAAACGATCGCTGAAAAAGATATAATAAAAAATGTACAAGCAAAAATGTATATTTTATGGGTCATTTACAGCTGTTCATTTTGATATCCCTCGGCAATTCCATTTTTTCCTTCTTGCGCTAAAGTAACTTCTGTTTGTCCTAAATTTTGTTCCAGTTCCTTCCAAGATCTCTCACTCAGAAATCCAGCACCATAATTTGTATTTAAAGCGACGGCTCCTTCATTTTTTAATACAACTTGATTGTTGCATTTGTCTGAATCATCTAAGGATGAACTTGATCTCAGTTGGCCAGTAAGTAGGCTTACATCAGTGTTATCAATAATGTTTATATTTTTCAAATTGTTTAAATATCTGTTATAGTCAAAAGAAAACCTTAAGTCGCTTGAATTAGTACTAAGAGCAACTTCTACATCAAATGGTGTAACTATAGGTTTGAAAAAGTCGCGGTTCTCAAAAATTTCATTCATTGGACAGGTTATCATGACATAAATGTCTATCTCAGCAAAATTTGCTAACTTGGAAACAGTTGGCTTTCCTACACTAATCAAATAATACTTCTTTTTATTCAATTTAATCAATTTCTTGGTCTTACTACATTACATCTATATTATTATATTATTATTATTACATCTATATAATTCTTGACACCGAGAGTTCCGATTACTATTCCTAAAGTCTCATATTTTGTAATTTCATATGGTTGCTTTTGTGGATCAAATGTATATAAACACTTCATTTTAAATGTCAAATCTAGATTCAGAAGTTTTCTCAAATTATTTCCCACGTACAATACAGAATTATCATCTAAATTTTGTAAATCACTATCAATGCTTTGAATTTGGATATGATTTTGCTTGGAAGCCATTTCCTCTATACTATCAAACATATGAATATATTCAGTATCTAACACTAAGAGAATTTTTTCATTATCTGCACAGAATTTTGTAAGAAGTACATCAAATTCTGGTAAATTGATTTTATGTTTTTCGTATACATATAGATAAGGTATTTCACTCAATGTTTTGGAAAAACATGTTGGCCCAAAATGAATAATAGCATCAGCATTTATGTGTGCAGCTACATAATCAATGCAACAACTTTCATAAGCAGTATCACCTAAAACATATATTGTTTGTCCTAAGAGTTCTTGAATGCATGTTGCAACCTCAGTTGAATCTGCTAGCAAATGATCCGGAAATTGCAAACACACCTTTTCGAAATTGTTGCTTTGAATCCTGTGCAGAAAATGAAAAAATTCTCTTACTGTTAGATACTGAATATATTCATATGTTTGATAGTATAGAGAAAATGGCTTCCAAGCAAAATCATATCCAAATTCAAAGCATTGATAGTGATTTACAAAATTTAGATGATAATTCTGTATTGTACGTGGGAAATAATTTCAGAAAACTTCTGAATCTAGATTTGACATTTAAAATGAAGTGTTTATATACATTTGATCCACAAAAGCAACCATATGAAATTACAAAATATGAGACTTTAGGAATAGTAATCGGAACTCTCGGTGTCAAGAATTATATAGATGTAATTAGTAGGATTAAGAAATTGATTGAATTGAATAAAAAGAAGTATTATTTGATTAGTGTAGGAAAGCCAACTGTTTCCAAGTTAGCAAATTTTGCTGAGATAGACATTTATGTCATGATAACCTGTTCAATGAATGAAATTTTTGAAAACCGCAACTTTTTCAAACCTATAGTTACACCATTTGATGTAGAAGTTGCTCTTAATACTAATTCAAGCGACTTAAGGTTTTCTTTTGACTATAACAAAAATGTATAGATAAAAGATGAAATAAGTGCAGTGGTAGAATATGAGGGAATGAGTTGAGTAAAGAGTTATATGCTATTCATGAGAAAAGAGAATTGAAGGAAGATCTCGGAAGAGGTCAGAATATATCGTACTGAGAAGACAATGCAGGCAAGACACGTTCTTAAGGGCCCACACTATTAAGGAGATGAAAGTGCGAAAAGCATCAAATCTTTGAGTTCTTGTGGAAACGTTGTAGACACACCTAACCTAACTGCAGAAATTGAACCCGAAGTTTTGAGTAGACACACAAAACTACTAGCAGATACACCTGAAGAATTTACTGTTTTTTCAACTTTTCTAGAATAATGTAATACGGATCAAAATTGCATTACATCTTTGAGCCTATCAGGTCAATTTTAAACCATTTTGGTTAAACTTTTTAATTATTTATTGTTTTTGCATTATTACGAAGCTGAAGTGGTATCAAAAAAGATTATATATTATAAAAGATTTACGTATATTTATTATAAATAATACAAAGTAACGCACAAGACCAAAAAAATATTATTCATTATTTATTTATGATTTGTTACTTGGACGACCATTTATCAATCGTCAATCGTTTTCATTTCAATTTTCTCGACGGTGATTTAATTACGATTCAAATGTACACAATTTTGAATTATACATTTCCAAAATTATGGCTGAACCAGGCGATACAAATCCTAAGGCGCGGTTTTGGTGGCCGTTGTAAATTCGATTACGGCCTTGTGGATAATGGGTTAGACGAACCGTAAAATCCGAACGGGCGAGCTGTTTGAACGCGTTTTTTCCTGTTCAGTTCGCGTTGGAGTAAACGGATTTCGTCATCGATCAGAACGTTCATCGAATGGCTGTGAATAATCAAAGCTTAATGTGCCCTTTCCCGCGCTCAGGTGTTTTTTATGGTCACCATGCGGCAGAAATTGAACCCGAACTTTTTATATGGCATAAAAACAATTTTTTAAAAGTTTTTGCATGCAAATTAACGTTTATAATATCATACACGTATTAACAATTTATACTAGCTATTTAAGAACAAAGTAAACATGAAATATCTAATTAAAAAAGCATTTCTCAAACGAACCAATGTTGTCATAGAAAGTATACAGGGTTATTTATAAATTGAATTAGTTTAATACTGTGTTGAACTACTCAAAACAATTATTTTTTCAAATTCAATTTTATTATTATCTCTAAAATTAGGCCCTTACAGCCTTTAATGAAGTTAAAAATTTCTAGCCCGGCCTTTAAAACAATTTAAACAAATTTAATTGATCGCCCACAAATTCAATACGAACAGAAGACATAATTAATGTTTATCGTTTTTTTTGCGAATCATATATTCCTTTTATTTTCTTATCTTATATTTTATTGTCAGTTTTAATGTGGATTTCTACCATAATTTTTGAAAAGATTAAGTGGACCAGAATAGTGAATTAGTTGACATGCTGTTAATTTATGGAGAAATTATACGCTATACGCTGAATATATATATATATATATATATATATATATATATATATATATATATATATATATATATATATATATATATATATTTCTAAATCATTCCGGCTGTCGATACGGTGATCCTGTGAAGAATCACGACGTTTCGCCAAAATCGCATTTGGCATTTTCAAGTGTTGTCCGCTTCGACTGAGAGTCCAACTGACCTTCTTCAATGACCAATCTTCGAAGTCGAAGCGGAGGACAACACTTGAAAATAGCAAATGCGATTTTTTCGAAACGTCGGGACTCTTCACAGGATCAACGGATCGACACCCGGAATGATTTAGAAACATTATCTACCAGCATTCGATTTAGTGCGTATAAGTGCCTGATTATTAACAAAGATGAGGTCCGACAATCGCGCAACACAGCCACTATAAATTCTTATGTAACAAAGCTTACGTTGCAATGTTGATACTCTGATATGTTTTAGAGTTGGTCGAAAAATTGTTTATTTTATTTTTATTATTTGCTTATTTTATTATTTGCTTATTTTATTATTGTGTAGTGCTTGTAAATACTATAAATAGTATATGCTAGAAACAGTAGTAAAATGTGTTTCTCGTAAAATTTAAAAAAATTAAAATCATTTTAAGCAAAAATATTATAATAAGAAAATTGAGTGAAAATATCTCTGGTCTTATGCAGCACCTGAACTATTGTTTTAAAGCCGATTATTAGATAGAACTTACCATAGTAAAATATATAAAATATTTGTTCAAAGTATATTTATTTAAATCAAATAACTGATTATTTGATTTAAATAAATTCATTTTGAACAAATCTTTTGTAGCTGATAACTAAAATACAAGTAATACATCTGTAAATAAGTTCACGGTCTGACAAATATGTCTGACGGTCTGATAAAACACTTTTTTTTGCAAATTTCGATTTTATTCATTAATATATTTTTCTTGAATTTTCATTTCAACGCTTTTCTGACATTTCTACACCTTTTTTAATAGAACTTTGCTTTTCTCTTTGTCTTCAAAACATCCTTCAGTTTCGGCAATTACCTGTTCATTGAAAAAAAAATTCTTTCCAGCGAGCATTTTTTTGTCACCTGAGAACATCTAATAATCGCTGGGGTCTGATCTTGAGAACACGCTGGATGAAGGAGCCATTCGAAGTGCAATTCATGCAATTTAACCCTCGTTGTCAACGATTTGAGACGGTGTATTGTCTTGTTGTAACAGTATTTTTTATTTAAACGCACCAATAACAATATGTAATATTCGCTGGTTTTATCTTTTTCGAGATAATCGATGAACAATATCCCATGCGCATCCTAAAATACACAGGCCATAATCTTACCTACCGATAGTTGTGTTTTTGGTCGCTTTGGACGGGTTACACTGCCTGATGTCCGGTCAGCTGAATGCCAATTTGACTTCGGAGTGTAGTTATGGATCTGTATCTCATTCATTGTCGCATACCGCATAAAAAAAAAAATATTTCGTTTAAATAGATTCAAACATTTTGTTAGTCCGCTATGAGTAATCGCGGTAACCAATTCGACAGCAATTAACGCATTTCTAAAAGTTCATGCAAAATGGTATAAACACTTCCTTTTAATATCTTCATATCACCTATCTCTTGCATTTTTTATTTACGGTTTTGCGAAATAATTTTGTGATTTTTTCTGGTGGTGTAACTACCTCATTTAGACGTCCAGAGCATCATCGGTGCTTGTACGGTCACGTTTGAATTTAGCATATAAATCATTTACGGTTGATTTTTCAGAAGCATAGTCCGGGTAATGTTTATTAAGCCATTGTTTTGCTTCAACGGTATTTTTCGTCATCAAAAAGAAATGCTTAATCAACACACGAATTTTTTTTTTCATTCTTTTGAAAATAACAAAAGTGGTGCCATTTAAGTCACAAGTCAAAAACTAGTAGACAGATTGTTATGAAATTTTGACACATGCGTTTGAAGGTTACCATAATTGACTACAGGTACGAATTTTTCGTAAGTGACGCCATCTAACATATATGTCAAACCGGGAACTTATTGATCGATATATTACGTGAACAGATCGCCTTTTTCACAAACTCATCTAACTGATTTTTAAATGACTAGTTAGTTTTGCTTTTGCAACTATGTCGAGGAAATTGTGGTGTATATTGCATAGATTATAAGACATAAGGTTTTTAAGACAAAAGATCTATAAATAGTTCCCAAGTTTTTGTCAGTTAGGACGCTTTCTGAGAAAACGGACGATATGGTAAATTTAAATTGATACGTACGTATGAAAAACATTTTTAAAACAAATATAAAAAAAATATAAAAAAATATATACATATATATATATATATATATATATATATATATATATATATATATATATATATATATATATATATATATATATAACTAATGACATAAAAACTGATGATATAATGTTTGCAAAGAGAGGTTAGTCAATTTGATAGAGGAAACCCGTTACTGGTAATCAAAGAAAATCATTGAAATTCAATATTATCGCAAGTGGAGAACATGAAATGGCTTCATTGATGCCGATGTATTATTGTCAGTAATTTTTAAATCTTACGATATTTTTAATTTTTTAAACAACCCAAACTATTGTTTTTTTTATATCTTTATGGAAGAAGTTTAAAATGAAT